>CM019151.1:189159840-189634793 GCA_009733165.1 Naja naja
CTATGTTTATCCTTATACTTATTATCTTGTAGCGATTGAATCAAATAAATAAATAAATAAAATAAAATAAAATAAAATAAAATAAAATAAAATAAAATAAAATAAAATAAAATAAAATAAAATAAAATAAAATAAAATAAAATAAAATAAAATAAAATAAATAAATTTCTGCCCTGCTGTGCCAGGGCAGGAGTCGTGTCCTGGCTTCACCGCCCAGCAGCTCCCGGGAGAAGCCTGGCAGTGCCCCCCTCACTCAGCTGAGCCCGGTAAGAGGATTAAAGGCTTGGCTCTGGCCAGCTAGAGCCTTTTTCTGCTGGGCAGGACCACCAGCCGTTCTCCAGGCCTGGGAGGCTGCCTGAGTGGGGAGAGCAACCCACCAGCTTTGTATCCCTCGTCCCATCCTTCAGTCCGTCTTGAAGGCTTCTAGAGCCCCACGAGATGGTGGGAGTCCAGGCTTACCTTGAACCCTGGCTCCTCAATGACCCTGTTTGGGAGCGACTCCTCGTCATCCGTGGCAAGAGAGCTGGGCTTCAGGTGGGCAGGCAGAGGGATCCAGGTCACCTTCTTCCGGGTACAAATCTGAAATTCATCCTGAAGAAACAGAGAAGCAATTGTGGAGGAACACAGCGCAGGCAAGGAGAGCAGGAGAAGCCCCTCCCTGGAGCCCTCAAGCCAGGTCCTTTTCTGAGACCAGGTGGAGTGGCCCCCCTCCCTGCCAGGTGCACCAGAGGGCTGCTTGCAGTCGGACGCAGGGCCAGCCTTGCAGACCAGCAGCCATCCACTCTCCTGAGCATCTTCTTCGCAGGAGCCCCTCCTGGGTGGCATTAATGCCCGTCTAGATCAGGGGCCCTCATACCTGGCAATTTTAGGACTTACTCTGGGAGTTGAAGACCACAAGTCTTACAGTTGCCAAGTTTGGGGACCTCTGGTCTAGGTCAGTGCTTCCCAACCTTCTCTATTTTAAGATGGGTGGACTTCAACTCCCAGACTACTGCAGCCAGTATGTGGGGCTGGAGTAGTCTGGGAGTTGAAGTCCACATATCTGAAAACGGAGAAGGTTGGGGAAGCACTGTTGTAGGGTTTTAGCTCAAGATTGTGATGAAACTTTCCCTGGCCAAAATCTAATGCTAATACACAAACTTTGAAGTTCTTTCGGTTCTTTCTATCTTTCTCTCCAACTGGACCCGTTCTTGCTGGAAACCCTTCATGGGGTCTGTCTGGACAGCCCTCCGTGGCTGAAAGAAGGCAATGCTGATCAAAGAGCACCAGGGACCCCTCACTGTACCTGTCCACCCCCACCAAGCTACAAATATCCTCCTTTGCAGAGCCAGATCCCACGAGAAGGGAGGGAGGGAGGGAGGCACCTACCGTGCTCCTGAGCAGCACCACGTCGGCCTCTTCCAAGCTGCAGGGCTGGCAGTTGGCCCAGACGTCCCACTCGGGCTTCCAGTGGAAGAGAAGCAGGAGGCCTCCAGAGACAGGACGAGCCAGCCAGGCAGGGCCCTCCCGGAAGCCCGGTCTTGTAGCCAAAGACCTCCTGGGAAGAAAGACTTTGCCGTGAAGGGAGCCCTTCCCGCTCAGTCAGCGCCAAGGCTCAGGCCTCCCGAAAACTCGTCTTATGGCTATTCTCAAAACAGCCAACAAGCAGGAGGAGAGACGGCAGAACCTGGGGGTGGAGTGAAAGGGGGAATCGGCCTAGAATCCCTACGTAGCCACGAGTGACACACGGCAGATCCCAGATCCAATGTTGGCATCCTCAAGTCAAAGGGAAACGGGGCTGCTGCCCAAGACTCAGGAGCTCCTGCTGCTTCCTGGGGGAAGAAGCTCTGGCTGTGGGGCTACAGGGAGGTATTTGTCCAGCATCACAGGAGGAGGAGGAGGAGCAGGAGGAGGGCTGAGGGGTCCTTGGTGCCCCTGAGCTGGGCGGTTGTCTTGCAGGTGTTTCATGACCGAACTAGGAAACATCATCAGTGCTGGAAGGGAGGAGGGGGAGGAGGAGTATCCCTATCAATCAAGGAAGTATTTATGATGCTTCCTCTCCAAAGAAGGTTGCAATCTCTGCTGGATGGAGGAAACGGGGATCCTTCTGCAGAAACCTGTTTGTTGATTTTTGAGCTGCAGCAACTCTTTTGCTGACTCCCCTGGCAAGAGGTGAGCAGGAAACCCTCCTCTGGACATCCACGCAGGCAGTGTCCATCAGAGGCAGGGAGCAAAGAGACTTTGGGGTGGGCAAAGTGAGTTTGGGATCAGGCTGCTTGTGGGGACGGGTTCTTTGGAGACCCCTCAGGGCTGGTCCTCCTAGCCCCCTGGAAGCCTCTCTCAGCCCCTGACCTGCATCGGGCCAAATTTCCTGGCCAGCCTCCGAGCCACAGTTGCCTCCAAACGGAAGTGAGCTCCGCTTTGGGCACAAGGACGTTTGGCAGCCAGGTGCCTGAAGTGCAGGGGGGGCATGAAGGGGAGCCAACAACGAAGGGAATTTACAAGGATCCCTGCGGTTCCTTTCCAGGAGATCAGGTGCCCTCAACCCGGCCAATTCCACCCAGTTTAAGGAAGGGAAACTTTGGGCAAAGCAGTGGGCGAGGGGCTTCTACAGGCAGTCCCCGACCTCCAACCACAACTGAGCCCCAAATGTATATTGTTAAGCGAGACAGTTAGGTGAATTTTGCCCCATTTTACAACTTTTCTTGCCGCAGTCATTAAGTGAATCATTGCAGCTGTTAAATTAGTAACATGGCCATTAAGTGAATCCAGCTTTTCCATGCACTCTGCTTGTCAGAAGGTCCCAAAAGGGGATCACGTGACCCTGGGACACGGCGGCCGTCATAAACGTGAGTCAGCTGATAAGCATCCAAATGTAAATCGTGTGACTCTGGGACTGCTGCAACAGTCATAATGTGGAAAACGGTCACAAGTCACTTTCTTCAGTGCGGTTGTGACTTCCAACGGTCACTAAGTGCTGTGAGTGGGGCTTCCACTTCCTGCCCTCTTGCCATCCCAGCTTCACCCGAGGGGTCGCTCCAGAAAAGCTGCAGGTCACCTGCACCCTCCCTCCCTGTCCCTCCCTCCCCCAGGCTGCCCCTGGTGCTACGGGTCCAGGAGGATGGGAATTGAGATCCGGCCTTGCTGCAGCTCTAAGGAGCCCGAGGTCCGTGCAAGGAATTTGGCAGCCAATGTCAGCCGGTGGGACGGCAAATTCCCTCCCAGCCAGGCAGGCAGTGACCGGTTCTCCGGGTGGGGCCTCCTCTCAGGGGTTCTCCCTGGTTTTTGAACTCTGGGGTTTAATTGCTTTAATCGCTGCTGTAATTGCTGGTCCTGCGTTTCTTTTAATTGCCGGCTTTTTCTTCTGCCTGGGACAGTCGTGACTCTGGCCTATTTTCTGGCAGGCGTCTCTGAACCCAAAGACTGGCAGGGCCTCAGGGGCGCAGGGCTGGCCTCTGTCTCCCGCCACCAGGGGGCTGGGCAGAGGGTGGCAGAAGGCAGCCCATCCCTGCCTGGGGTTTCTCCCAAGTCCGGGGAGGCCCTCTCCTGAAAACATGGAGGAGCTCCAAGGCTGGGCCTCTGGGGGAGGGTGAGCCCAAGTGAAGGCATTCATGGGGAGCAGCTGGATCCTGGAGAGGCACCTCGTAGATCCTGGGCCTCAGTCTCCCAGAAAGAAGCACCTCAGCAGCAGAGGCTCAGCTGGGAAAGAGGCCCCTCTGGGGAAATGGGGAGCCCAGAGGGAAGCCCTGCTTGGAAGGAGGGTTCTGTAGCTGGGCTGCCCCATGGCTGCCCGGGGCCCCTTGCACAACCCTCCAATGGGCTCCTCCTGGTGTCTTGGCAACCGATGGCCTCCATATCTGGAGCCTCCATGTCTCCTCCTGGGCTGCTCCTGCCTGCCACTCTCTCCTGCTCGGCAGGACGAAAGCGAAGGTAGGGCCGGGCTGAGACTGTCCAAGGGGGAAGGGCCAGAAGGGGGCTGGGCAGGCTGGGCACCCAGTCCAAACTTCGGCACTGAGAACAGGAGAGTCACTCAAGCAGGGGAGGCCACAGGGAACAGTCCGGCAGGTGGCTGCAATGATCTACACCTGTTGCAGATCTTTTGACTACACCTTGTGGAGACCCTCCCTCAAGGCTCCATACCTGCACCTCTGCTGGATACCTGCACTGATACAAGCTGCCCACAGTCACTTGCAATGGGTGGTATATAAAATTAGTTAAATTAGTTTCAATTAACCTTAATAAACCTTATCATATACTAATTAAGTTAATTATATATTTATTTTATATTACATTAATTTAACATAAAATTAAATGGAATATTGTGAGTGCTTCTTGAGTCCTTGGCGTTGCTAAGTGCTGAAAATGAAAGTGAAATGTATCACTTTGAAAGTGTGCCTGTCCTCTGGGGTAGGTAGAGACTGGGCACCTTCGCCACCGCCACCCCCACCCCCGAAAAAGTGCCAGGAGGAGCCGCCTCCTGCCTGCGGTGCCCCCGCCCCCGCCTCTGCCCACCCACCTTAACAGAGCCCCTGCGCCGCTTCCGAGGCGGGCTGCCTCCAGGCGGAGAGAAGGTGAGTGAGAGGCTGGCGCCGGGCTTCGGCTGGGACGCTCCCCGCTCAGCCCGAACAGAGGAGACGGAGGCCGGGGGAGGGAGGAGCGCAGCCAAGTGCGAGGAAGCTCGGCTGAGCGCAGGGTTCCCCGAGGACGCCGACCGACCCTTCCTTGCAACTGTTCCCGCGGAGTGACTGGCCGGCAGAAGAGGCCGCAGGAAGCCCCCCCCCCCAGGCGTTGGGGCAGGGCGGGCCCCGCAGTTGGAAGCCCTCCCTGCCGGTCCTTGGCTGTCCCCCACCCTGCCCCGCGGAGCTCCAGCCCGTCACCCGGGGCTCCAGGTAGGAAAGAGGAGGCTGGTCGCCCCGGAGGAAAGGGGCTGGCAGGAGAATCCGGTCGGGGCAGCAGAGCAGAGGGGAAGGCTGCGGGCGGGCGCGGGGCAGGTGCCGCAGAAAGCGCCTCTGAGCGCGGACTGGACTCCCGCAAAGCAGCCGCCCGAGACTAGCCAGCTGGCAGCCTCTCCGCTCCAGCAGGGACGGCGAAGGGCAGCGGCTGGGACAGCGCCTCCCTAGCATCCCGGTCGCCCCCCCCCAACCACCCAGCCGGAGTCGACGGGCAGAACCGGCGCAGCAGCCGCAGCCGCTGGCGGACTTCGAGGGTTCACCCCGGATTGGGCTACGGGTCGGGGAGGGGGGCGCTGCTGCGCCTTCAGAGCACTCTTAGCACCGGGCCACTTCTTGAGCGCAGGTGGTGATGAACGTCACATCGGAGGGGAAGCCACTTTCCTGCAACAGAGGCAGGGAAGACCACCGACGGGCCCTCCTGGGTGGGGTGGGTGCCCTTTCCAGCGCAGCCCTCTCCCAGTAAGCGCTGCCTCGTGGTCGGCACTGCCGAGGTCCAGAGAGGGCTTGGCAGTGCAGAGAGAGCTGCCGTTCAGCCTCTTTCCTTGGAGCGCCTTTCCCTCCGTTCTGCCAGTCCTCCCCACCGCCTCCTCTCTGCCCCCACGGCCAGAGCTTCTGGCAGCTGGCCAGACGGCGCTTTGGGGGCAGCCCTGCAGGAACAGCTCTCCCTCAGAGCAGGGGCTGCGTCCCAGGACAGCAATGTGGGGCAGACTCACCATTTCAGCCTCCTCTCCCTCGTTGAGCAGGGCCCGGTGGCCCCCGCCATGCTTCTCCCCCATGGTCCCGGTGGGTCTCTGGAGGCTTCCCCAAGCCTGCCTGCCCAACAGCCCTTCCTGGGCCAGCAGGGATGGAGCAGTTTATATACCAGGCTGACCTGCAGGACCACACCTTCCCCCTGCTAGGCTCCTGCTGCTGAGGGACAGCTCCTCCCTGGAGCTCCAGGTGGAAACACCTCCCCTCGCCCTCCTTTCCCCAGCACCAAAGAGCCCGGGCTCCCTCCTGATGGGGCCATTCAAGAGAGCAGCGGTTCCACAGGTTCCAGGCCTGGCAGGGGGGGGGGCTGCCTGCAGAGATTAGGAGATGTATGGGGGGGTTCTCTCCTGACAAAGGCAGGTATTGTGTGACTGCCACCAGGTGGGCCACCGGTTGTGGGAGAGACGCCACTTGGATTGGAGGAGGCCTGGAGGTGCTTCCTCGCCTCTCCCTTTTCGTGCCCCGCGAGGGCCTCCCCCAAATCCTTCACTCTTCTGCTTTGCATCCTGGAAGGGCGGAGGAAACTACGGTATGTGGAGAGGACAAGCTGACCCGTAGAGGAAGAGCTGTGCAGCCCTGCTCTCTGGTTCACGGCAAAAGGAAAGTTTCTGTTTTCTGAACTGAAAACGCCGAACTATTTTCTGGCTCTTTGGAACTCACTGGGCCCTTTTTTGGGGAAACTCCACCTCAAATTGAGCTGGGCTCCTGGGACACCACGGGAAGGTCCCCAGAAAGCTGGAGTTGCTGCAACCAGGACTCCTTTCCCCAAGAACCAGGCAGGCGACCCGCATGAGCCCCTCTCCCTCCAGATGCTCGGCTGATGGCTGGGGGGTCGTTCGCAGGTGGAGGGAAGAGGGGACCCAGCCATCCCCAACAATGGCTCTCGGCCTGCCACGCAAGTGAGTCAGGCCACTGCTGACAGCTGCGCTGCCCAAACTCTCTGCCATTTCTCCTTGGTCTTCTTCACGCAGCCACTCCTTTCAACAGTCAAACATCCATTCTAACAACTCCTCCTCCTGGTTAGATAGAGGGAGCCACCCAGGGATGAGGCCTCCTGAGCCTGTGACTAACACTGGAGGCTCTCCTTAAAGGTGGGGCACTTCACAGATGAAGCAAAATAGCCAATCCTGGGCTTTTCTGGGGGTTCAGCTTCTCCCTCTGCAGAGCAGGAAACTAGGAAGGATGGCAGAGGCTTTAACAGGCTTGGAACCCCAATCCCAGGGAAATGCAGAATTACCAATATTGCAGGGGAGGAGGTTGTTTACTATTTGTGGGCACCATAAATGCAAACAATCAACCAGTGGAACAGAAGTTGCCTTCAGAAGTTGTAGATGCTTCATCCCTGGAGGCTTTCAAGAAGAGACTGGACTCCCATCTGTCAGAAATGGTGTAAGGTCTCCTGCTTGGGCAGGGGGTTGCACTAGATGACCTCCAAGGTCCCTTCCAGCTCTGTTATTCTAACTCAAGTCAAGATGCTTGGACCTCAGGCTGTGCACATCACAGAAAAAAGAAAAACAACAAACACAATCCACAGAACTGAAGTAAAAGAAGTATCGGTGTCCCATCCACCATGGATGCAAAGATCTGCCAGAACAAATTATCTTCAGGTCCTTTCGAGATAAGACGGGAGTTGGGAGGAAGCTCCCTTTGGTATCTTCTGCTTCCAAGAGGCCTTCCATTCCTGGAGGGAGGGAAGGAGGGAGGGAGGGAATGATCACACCCCCAGAAGCAACTGGATTTCCAAGAGGAGAAGAAAGAAGCAAAACGGAAATTGCCTCCAGAAGTTGTGGGTGCTCCATCAGTGGAGGATTTTAAGGATATGGGAAAGCTGTCTGAAGTGGCACAGGATCTAGAAGACCTCCAAGGCCCCTTCCATTAATTTAGAGTGCAAATACAAGGCTGGGGGCAAAACTGAAGGGGCACAAGCCTTCGGACCAACTATTAACAGGTGGGTCCACTTTTCAGGTGGGATGGAGGTCCAGATGCCATGGGGGGGGAAATCACAGGTGTTTCAGAGACTGCGCTCTGTGGGGCTGGCAGAGAAAGCGCTCCCAGTGCCCTCCTGCCTTTCTGACTCCACAGTCGGCAGTGCTTTGCCTTCCAGAGGGGGCCTTGGGGGCACATAGGCCTGAGCGGCCCCCTTGCCAACTTTTCCACCGTGTCTTGAGTGGCTGAATTCGGCTCTTGGATGCCACTGAACGGATAAAAGCAGCAGACCGGCTGAGAGGGAGGAGCTGGGCTTGGCAGGGCATTCTGGGAGTTGGAGTCCGCCCATCTCAGAGTTGCAGAGCTTGAGAAAGGCCGGCCTGAGGTCTAGTGCTGCCTGGGCTCGAGCGTCGCGAGGGCACCGAGGAAAATCCACTGAGGAGCCCGTCTCCGTCCAGGCAGTGCCGCAGCCTCCCGGGCAGTGACTGAGGGCGGCGGGAGCGAACCGGCGGAGCCCAGGGACCCGAGACCGAGCGGGAGCGGCTTAGCGCGACCCCTCTTGAACTTTCGCGAGTCTGCGGCGCGTTCGCCCAATCGCGTCCCCGCCTGGAACCTGGCGCGCAGGCGCAGCGCTTTGACGGACGCTCGGCCTACGGGCCGGAAGCGGAAGCGGCTGAAGGGCGAGGAGGCGGCGGCGGCGGCGGCTAAGGACCGGCTGGGCCGGGCGGCGCAGGATGTGGAGGGCCCGCTCGGCGGCGGCGGCTGCCTGGTTAGTGCGGGACGCCTCCACAGACCCGGCGCCGCGATGCCCAGTGCCCGGCGGGGCTGAGGGGTCCGGGGCGGGGCGGGGGGTTGGCGGGACTGGGATCCGCGTTGCTCTTGGGCGCAGCTCTCCCTCCGGCCGGCCAGTCTCGCCTGGCTCCGCTCGGCCCGGAGCGGGCATTCAGTGGAGGCGCCTCCCGAGCCTGCCCGTCCCGGATCCACTACCCGCGGTGTTCCCGCGTGGAAGATCCGAGGCCGGGGCCGCCTATTGGAGGCAGGAAGGCGGCCTCGCCCGCCCGGCGCTGCCCCTCTCGCCCAGGCCCGGCGGAGGAGCGGTGGCGCCTCGGTCGCCCCTTCCAGCTGGGGATTGCCAGGATACGGGGGGGAAGGAAGGCTCTGCGAGCCGCCGGTCTGTCCCCGTTGTAGGAAGGGAGCGGTGATGTCCGCGGGAACCGACGCCCCCAAAGGCCGCCTGCCTCCCTCCGTCCCTCAGAACTGGAGAAGCTCCTTGGATGGGAAGGGAAACGTTTTCCAGGGAAACAAAAAAATCCCCAGGAAGCCCCGGTGCCTTTTGGAAGAAGCGCCTTTGGGACCCCCGGGCCTCGGAGGAGGACGGAGAAACCCCCATGGACCCCAGGGGAAGAGGAGGAGCATCTCCCTCCAAGAAGGAAGCCGGGTCTGCTGTTCACCTCCATCCTCCTAGGCCCTGGGGGTCCCAAGGGCGCTTCTCCTGAAAGGAATCTGGGCTTTCTTGGTGTGTTTTTCCCTTGGGAGCATTTCGCTTCTCATCCTGAACTGAAGAAGCTCCTTGGATGAGAAGCAAAAGGTTTTCAAAGGGGGGGAGAAACGAAAGTCCAGTTGCCTTTTGGAAAAAGTGCCTTTAGGGCAACCAGGACCTGGAGGATGGAGAGCTTCCCAGAGACACAAGGAGAATCTCCCTCCAAGGAATACGGATCCAGTGGGAAACCCAGAGACGGTCTGATGTTGTGGCTCTAAGGCCCCAGGAGGCCACGAGTTGAGACTAGCGCTCCGAATGTTGGAGCCTCTTGGCTTTTTGTAATAACAAAGCCCATTTAATGGGTCCCACATTAAGATGCCACTCTCCTTTTTGGATTGATTATTTAGAAGCTTAATATGCAACCTTATGCAAGGCAATTCTGTTCAATAAAAACAAAATAAAACTGACCAAACCCAGAAGAGCGGGTGCCTATATTAAATTGAATTAATATTACTAGTAGTAGTATGGTAATAACAACCCCCTATAGCCCCAATCACAACATTGCAATAGGCACTAAACTTTTCCTACTCTTAACGTTTGTTGGCCTCCCTTCTAGCCTAGCCCAAGATCTTCACAGCCATTTTGAAAGCTAAACACAGAGGGGATCCAAATGTGGAATGCATCATTCCATCCCTAAAGGTGCTTTTTAAAAGACAACTGAAAGCGCCTTTGGGACAATCACGACCTGGATGACTGAGAATCTCCATAGACCCGGAGGGATCCATGTTGTGGAAGGCTAGGGCCTAAAGATTGAATCACTAGGAAATAATGTGTTCTTTTATTCACCAATGATTTAGGAGTGGTACCTTTTGCACGTAAGCAAATGTTCTCCAGGAGGCCCACAGTCCCTATGTGGGATGGTTTTGTGAGAGCTCTAGCCACAAACCTCTGCTCCCAAAAAGCAAGCAGAGGATGGTTGCAGCACAGATTTGGTGTTTTTGTTTTGTTTTTTAAGTCAGTGGCTGTTCCAGGCTGCCTGCAGCTACTTTTTCGAGCCCGCCTCAAAGCGCACCCCAGAATCCTCCTCTGAAGGTTGCCCACGGCCTCCTGGGAAATAGAGGTTGATGGTGGGGTGGGGGATTAACTGCAGAAACTCCCGTGAAGTGTTCACAGTCAGTGACTTTGAACTGCTGGTACTCAAGACTCTGAGAATCCTGCGTGAATAATGCAAAATCCGCGTTTCCTTCCCTCTAGCGCTGCCTGTCAGAACCTGGCCAATGGGACCCCCAGAGCGAGAGGGAAGCTGCCGCTGCAGAAACTGCATCTTTTTTCACGAAAGACTCATCATTCCGGCCCCCCCATGTCCAGGTTACCACGGCTTCGGTCACGGACCTCGGCCCAGCAGTACTCCACCCTCGGTCGCCTTCCCTTGCGCAACTCCAGGCTGCTGCTTGTAAAGTTCGGCCTCCAGCCTTATAGGAACTTCTGGCTCGCTCGGGTGGCCTCCAGGCTGCTGCGGCTGCGCTACCTCGTGCTGGGTTCTGCGGTGGGAGGAGGCTACACGGCCCAAAAGGTACTGGCTCCCTGCCCTTGAGGGCGGCTTGGGGTTCAAACATGGGTAGTCCTGGAAGGGGGCTATAGTGGAAGGGGGAGGGGGAGTGGGCAGAAAATGGTTCTCTTAGTTCAGCAGGACGTTTTAGATTTGTTTGTCGGCTGGGGCTGAAGCGTCCATTTCAGTGGATTCTCTTTTACAAACAGAAGGATTCTAAGAATTAAACCTTTCGCTTCAAGAACAGAATTTCTTCCCTAACCAGTTAGTTGAACACAGGCAGTCCCCAACTTACAACAGTTCATTTTAGTGACCGTTCAAAGTTACAGCGGCACTGAAAAAAGTGACTGATGACCATTTTTCAGAGTTATGACCTTTGCAGCATCCGCATGGTCACGTGATCAAAATTCAGGCGCTTGGCACCTGGTTCATATGATGGTCACAGCCTCCAGGGGGTCACCTGATCCCCTTTTGCAACCTTCTGACCAGCAAAGTCAATGGGGAAGCCGGATTCACTTAACAGCCGGGTTACTAATTTATCATCTGCAGTGATTCACTTAACAACGGTGACAAGAAAAGTTGTAAAATGGGGCAAAGCTCACTTAACAAATGTCTCACTTAACAATGGAAATTTTGGGCTCAATTGTGGTTGTAAGTTGAGGATTATATGTATAAATAAATCATTTCCTCTCATCAAAAAAAATCCTCACCAGTTTAAGTCAAATTATGAATCTCAGTCTCTATTTGGCAGCTCTTCCTTCTGATATGCCTATAGTTAAAAGTCTCACCTTGTTACCAGGTCAGTGGCAATTTTTCTCTCTGGATACCTTTGATTCACAAGTTTGCAGTGTAAAATGAATTCCTCATGGATCTTGCTGAAGTTGGTTTGGGTTTTCCTTCATGCCTGTAAGATCCGTGGCAAAATGAACACTTTTTAGAGCAAGCTGCAGTTTGTCTTCCATGATGGGCATGTGGCATTTTTAAATAATCATTCATTTTTCATAAAATGAGAAGCAATACTAGATTATCTCTCGGGTCCATTCCAGTCCCACAGTTCCTTGTCCTGACTTCTATATGAATCTGTGCAAATATCATATTCCCCCCCACCTCAGTCTTCTGTTCTCAGGGCTAAACACATCCGGGTCCTTTAATCTCTCTCTCAGGGCTTAATCAGCAAGCATTGCTTGTAAAGTGATTTTTTTATCACCGTTGTATTTGCGAATGGTCGCTGACCCAGATAGTTTGCTAAACAAGGAGGGGCTGTGTGAATATCCTCTAAGATATCCCTATGTGTTTGATTTTCTAAGTGGTGGGTTTTTCTGCTGTCTCTGTTAAATTTCATCCTGTTAAAGATACATTAAGCCTGGCATATCCTAAGCTCCTTAGGGATGCCCTTACAGCTATAAGCCCCCTGGCCCATCAGCTCCCAGTGTTTCTGGAGGAATCCGATTACCTAGACCCGTACCAATCGGGTTTCAGGCCCGGGTACAGCACAGAGACGGCATTGGTCGCACTGGTGGATGATCTTTGAAGGGCACGGGACAGAGGTCATTCCTCTGTTCTGGTCCTATTAGATCTCTCGGCGGCTTTTGATACTATTGACCATGGTATCCTACTGCGACGCCTCAAGGGGTTGGGAGTGGGGGGCACCATTTTACGGTGGTTCTCCTATCTCTCTGGTCATACGCAGATGGTGTTGGCAGGAGGGCAGAGATCAGCCCTGAGGCCCCTCACTTGTGGGGTGCTCCAGGGGTCGGTCCTCTCGCTCCTCCTGTTCAACATCTACATGAAGCCGCTGGGCGAGATCATCCGTGGTTTTGGGGTGAGGTATCACCAGTGTGCTGATGATACCCAGCTTTTCATCTCCACCCCTAACCAACCCAGTGACGCCCTCGAAGTGATGTCCAGGTGCCTGGAAGCGGTGCAGGTCTGGATGGGGAGGAACAGACTCTGACTCAACCCAACTAAGACGGAGTGGCTGTATGTACCGGCATCTCGGGTTTGCCAGGACGTTCCACGGTTAACTATGGGGGGAGAGGTGTTGCCCCCCATAGATAGGGCTAGCAACTTGGGTGTCCTCCTGGATACACCGCTCAGTTTAGAGGAGCAGGTGGGAGGCGTGGCCAGGGGGGCATTTGCCCAGGTTCACCTGGTGCGCCAGCTGCGACCCTTCCTGGACTGAGATGCCCTACGTACGGTCACTCATGCACTCGTCATCTCCCGTCTGGACTACTGCAACTCTCTCTACATGGGGCTGCCCTTGAGGACCACCTGGAGGCTTCAACTTGTCCAGAATGCAGCAGCACAAGTTGTGATGGGAGGATCCCGATACTCCCATGTTACACCCCTCCTGCGTGAGCTGCATTGGTTACCGGTTGCCCTCCGGGTGAGATTCAAGGTGCTGGTGTTGACCTATAAAGCCCTTCATGGCATTGGACCGGGTACTTGCAGGAAACCCTGCTGCCAATAACGACTTCCCGATGCCCAGTGCGTTCCCACAGGCAGGGTCTCCTTGGGATGCCGTCAGCTAGGCAATGTCAGCTGGCAACCCCCAGGGGCAGGGCCTTCTCTGTGAGGGCACCCACCCTTTGGAACCAGCTGCCCCTGGAGCTCCGGGTGGCCCCTGACCTCCGATCCTTCCGCCGTGGCCTAAAAACCTGGCTATTTCAACTGGCCTACCTGGACTGATGGGGAGAGGGGAGGGCTTTTTTTAAAAAAAACAAGTTTTATTCAATTTTTAAGGCTGTTTTCAGTAGACAGCATATTCCCGGGTCATCACTTTTACATGCAAATATGACAATAGTTCTATATTCATTTTTAACATTTAACTTCCTATTTTATCCCATTTTTACTTCCGTTCCATTTTTTGGCAAAGGGCCAAACAAATTAGTCCTAGTCTCAAATCTTAATCTCACTCTGTATAACCCCCCATTTCATTTCAAATTAGTTGTAAATATTTTTAAACATTTATACATCTTAAAAATAACAATATGTTTGCCCGTCATATAGAAAATAAAGTTTATCCATATCTATCCTTTAACTATCTCACATTGTTAATACTCTTTTATCATTTACATATTTCTTTTATCCGTCAGATTTGCCCTTTCATCACATATTCTCTCCATAATTCTAAATCAATACAAGCTTTAACACAAAAAAGAATAAAAAGAAAACCTAGACTTGCCCCCCTTTACTACTTTGAAAGTGACACCTCAGTGGTTAACATAGTAACATAATAATAATCATTCCCTTTAAAGCAAAAGATAGAATAAAAGAAAAAAGAAAAGCTACATAACATTATATCTCTTTTCAATCGGGTTCTGCAACACATATTCCCCCTCAAGTTTATTTATAGTTCCAAAATAATAGTAAAGAATAACTAACCTTGGTTACTGACAAATCTCATTTTTAAACATCTTCAAAAATCATTTCAGTTAATTCAATTTATCTAATCAACATTTACCTTTCTTTTATAAATAAAAAGTAAAAGTGTAACCTTCATCTAATAAAAATTGTCAGTAGCCCCCTCTATTGTTTTACAGTTTTATCATTGCAATATATTCTTATCACCCCTCTTCTCCATGCAGAACCCCTTCTTAATACATTAGCCATTATCTCTATGTAAACGAGTTTCTTTCTTCATTATATAATTCCGTATTTCTCTATCTTCTGCTCTTGTTTCTTGTTCCCTCTCCTCCCTTTTATCCTGCTATATCCCTTCTCCATCCAATTTGAATCCTCTCTCTCTTTGCCTTTCTGCTCCTTTTCTTTGGACCTTTCTAGCATGCCTAATTTCATATGTTCCCCTTTTTATTACTTTCTTAGGTTTCGTTTTTTTAACCACCCTTCCTTTCCCTTCTATTTGTATTAATCTTTGTGTTAATTGTCTCTTTAAAATGGCTTTCCCTTGTGCTGGCTCCTCCCTTTCCAAGATTCCTTCTTCTTGTTCTTTGTTCGCCATTTCCATGCCCATGTCTTCTGCAACGAGCCAAATTAGTTCAGTCACTTCCTGTAGCAGTTCTTTCATACTTTTAAATTCCATTTTTAATTCCTTGGATGGCCACCAAAGTTTTTATTTTCCTTATTTCTTCTTCTTTAAATTTTCTAGGATCTTAGCCCAAGTCCAGAGTCTATATCAAAATCACCAACTAATCCAGCAGTTTGTCTTTTATTTTAATTCAAACTTTCACCTTCTATGGATCTTGCTTTTTTGTTTCAGTGTCTATTTAAAATTGTAACAACTCTGATTCACAAAGGAACAAGATATTTTCCTTTTTCTTTAAATTCCAATTTTTATCCACAAAGTGGCACTTTCTGTTACACGAAATCTTCACCCTTTCCTTTTATTTTAATATTCAGGATTTTTCAAGCCCCAAACTTAAGTTCTTACACTGGCTTCTTCCTTTCCCAGTTCGAAGCCCCTTATAGCTGTCAAAGATATTTTACTTATTATTTTTTCCTTCACTTGATACTGCGCCGCTTCTTCTTCTTTTTTTTAAAACTCATCTTTATCTTAATCCCGGGGTGCCTTTGTTGATCTTACCATCCAATACTCCCGGTTCCTCTGCTGTCAACTTCTTTCTTTCCTCCTGCACCTTAGTCCAGTTGAGACCTTCTCTTCGAGGTGGCCATATTGACCACCACTTCTTGTCTTCGGAGGGAAAAGACCAGACCCAAAAGGGGGGAGATGCGGCTCCCCTCACTCTGGCTGGCAGCTTTCCCTTTCTCCGCCGCCCCTCCGAGGCAGCTTCAGCCCCGAACCATAAGGATCGGGGCTCTCCAACGCAAGAGCCAGGCTGCGGTCGCGGACGATCGCAAACCGCCGCCCATTAGCAAGAAGGCTCAACCCGGAAGTCTGGGGAGGGGGGAGGGCTTTTAACGGGTGTTAAATTTTAGATTTTCGCGATTATGAGATTTCTGGGGTTTAATTTATTTTTAATATTTGTATTTCATGGTTTTTAGTATTGTAAGCCGCCCTGAGTCCTTAGGGAGATAGGGTGGCATATAAATCTCATAATAAGTAAAATAAACAAATAATAAGCATTTACCCAGCTTTGAATGGCTACTGTAATTAGGTTTAATGCAGTTCTGAAGTCTGCCAGGTGGCCAAATGGCAGACCGGAAGGCTGGATCCACCCCAGGACCTCCTCCTGAACCTGAAGCCAGAGCAAAAGTGCCTAGCCAGTCTCGGGGAGGCTTGCAGGCCACCCATTGGGAAGGCATCCCAGTTGGGAAAGGGAGGTCTTTCTGTGGCGGTTGCTTCACGCAGGGTAGGTAGTCCTCGCTTAACAGCCACTTAGCAACCATTTGAAATTAACGACAGACCTGCCCAAAACTACGCATGGCCCTGTGGTCACGTGACGGCGATTGACCCTTGGGTTTTGTTGGTTTCTGGCAAAAAATGCTCATAGGAATAATTGATTTGCTTAATGACCACTGCAGTCACTTAATGACTACTACAGAAAAGTCATAAAATCATCTCCAGTCACATGAGTGACGTAGGACCATCATCAATTATGATGGAAATTCTGTACTCCTTTACGGTTGTAAGTCAGGGACTACCTGGATATGGGCTTGACCCTCGTCCTGATGTATCAGCCCTTCATCCAAAACTTAGTTTTGCTTGGTTGTGAGCCACCTGAGTTTGCCTCTTGGCAAGACAGGCGGTGCATAACGTTTTAAAAATAACTTTTGCATTTCACCAGCAGCCATTTTCCAGTAGACTGATTGGGCTCCGTAAACTGATTTGTATTTGGGGGTTCATCTTGGGGGTGGAAGTTGGATAGTCAGAAGGCCTCACCTCGGATGCCATCCTGCCAGCCCCCTCGGTCTGCCTCTGCCTGGCCCTGTGCTGCTGTGCCATCTTTCCAGTCTCGAAGAGACATTCAGGTGTTAAATTAAATCAGTGGTTTATTCATAAGTCAGAACTAGCTGATCAGGGCCGGGTTTTCTGGAATACGGGTAAGTCCTCGACTTATGACTGCAACTGAGCCCAAAATGTCTGTTGTGAAGGGAGACTGAAGTGAGTTTTGCCCCATTTTTGCAACCTTTCTTGCCACCTTTGTTAAGCAAATTGCTGCAGTTGGTCAGTGACTAACCTGGTCGTTAAGTGAATCCGGCTTCCCCATTGACTTTGCTTGCCAGAAGGTCTCAAAAGGGGATGACATGGACACAGCAGCGGTCATAAGTATGGACCAGTTACCAAGCGCCTGGATTTGGACCATGTGACCATGGGGAGGCTGCAAAGGTCGTAACAGTGAAACATGGTCATAAGGCATTTTTTTCCAATGACGTTGTAACTTTGAACTTTGTCAAGGCGTTCTGTTTCTGTTATGAGTGCCGAAATGTGATGCCCTTTTTCTGGCTTACTCTAGACCTACAGCCAATGGAAGGACTCCTTGCCGGACCTGAGTGAATACAAGTGGATCGTTCCTGACTTCCTTTGGGAAATCGACGAGTACATCGACTTCGGTTGGTGCTTCATTTTCCCGTCACCCTGGCCAAGTTCTGGCCCAGCGCGGCACTTCTTGTTCACCAAATCCAGCTTTTGGGGTCTTCATGGGTGTTGTGATTTATTTATTTATTTATATATATATATATATATATATATATATATATATATATATATATATATATATATGTAGGTCTTGGTGTATTCGGGTCTTGTCCCGTGTAAGATTGAGAATACCTTGGCAATTTACGAAATCTCATCCGTCATCTTCAGGCTGGTGTCTTCAGCTTCGTTCTCCTGGGAGAAAAAGCCATCCAATCTGCATACATCAACTCCACAAACTAATCAAGAAGTAACAACACAGCCAACTCTAGAGTTTAAAAGGAAAAACAGCCACGATCACACACTTCTCCCAGGAGAAAGCTGAAGACACCAGCCTGAAGATGACGGATGAGATTTATAATTGCCAAGGTATTCTCAACCTTACACGGGACAAGACCGAATACACCAAGACCTACATATATATATATATATATATATATATATATTAGATTTTTATGGGTAAAGGTATGTAGGTCTTGGTGTATTCGGGTCTTGTCCGTGTAAGATTGAGAGTATCTTGGCACAAGCACAAAGCCGAAGACACCAGCCTGAAGATGGCGAGTGGGATCTCGTCGAAACGTTGCCAAGGTATTCTCAATCTTACACGGGACAAGACCCGAATACACCAAGACCTACATATATGTATTATGTATGTATATTTATTTGTTTATTTATTTATTTTATTGGATTTCTATGCCACCTCATCTCCCGAAGGACTCGGGGTGGCGTACAATCATAAAAACAATATAAATATAAATACTATGCCATTTTAAAAAGAGATTAAACATGAAACCCAATAATCTGAATTAAAATAATCCTATTCATTTAAAACCCCCATCACACCCAGGTGATGGAAACCTGGAGCTCAAAGTTATTGCAAACCTTGTTTTCTTCAGGATTTAATTCTTCTTTTCAGAAGAGTTTGCTTATTGACCTTATAGAGCTGCCCACCTCGCCTGCTTGTGGCTCTGGGCGGTGTGCACTATTAAAAGTAAAAACCGAACAATCGACATAATTCCCCCATTACCCTGCTCGCCTTTGGCCCTGTGGCAATGGAAGCGTGGAAGACAAACACCCACCCTTTGTATCCCCTTCTGTCTTGTTGGTAACGCACACAAGACATGTAAGCTCCTTTTTTATACAGGGAAAGTCTATTTTCTGCTGGCTTTACTCATCTACTTTTCCTGGCTGGAACCCCCTTCAGAGCCATCGAGGTTTTTGCCTGGTGTGGCTGCGCAACCGTTGCGTTCTCTCTTTTCTTTGGGGATTTTATTTGTTACTAAGTAGTTAATCAAGTAAAGTAATATCCCATTCAACAGGCTGAGTAACTCGGGTATCATTGTCAGCAAACACATAACAGATAAATAAGCCTAAACTAAAGCTAAAATTACAGTTACTTTTAAAAAATTAAAAACAGGAGCATTAGGGTTTAAAAAAGTAATTCAATGGATTGTTTTCGCTTTTATATTACTGCTTATAGAAATGTATCTTTATGTCTCAGCATTTTACTTTAGGTTTCTTATTAGCATTTTGTTCTGGAGAAGGCAATAAAACTCAGATAACTCAGGGAGTAGAAAACACATCAGAACAGCTGCCACTCCGCTGAGAGTCTGACTAGATTTTGACTTCATTTTGCTGTAATGTTTTATAAATTTGCTTTTTTTAAATTGTAGGCTGCCTTGTGTACAGGTAGTTCTCGACTTACGACCACAATTGGGCCCAGAATTTAGGTTGTTCAGCAAGACAGTTGTTGAGGGAGTTTTGCTCCATTTTACGACCTTCCTTGCCACCGTTGTTCAATGGATCCCTGAAATTGCTAAGTCAACAACCCGGTCGTTAAGTGAGTCTGTCTCCCCCACTGACTTTGCTTGCCAGAAGGTCGCAGAGGGGGATCACGTGACCCCAAGGGGACACAGCAACGGTCATAAGCAGGAAGCAGCTGCCCAGCGTTTGATCACCTGAACACGAGGAGGCCCCCAAACATGGCCGCAAGTCACATTTTTGATGCTGTTGTAACTTTCAGTAGGTCACTAAATGAACCATAGTAAGTCGAGGACTACCTGTCTTTATATTCTTTATTTATTTATTAAATTGGCCTGCTTCCCGTCTCGCTGTTGGGCCGACTCTCACGGGTCGTGTGTGACAAGAATGCAAGGAGTAAAACATCCCATTTCTGGGGTGGGAATCAGGTTTTGTCAAGCTCCCCCCCTCCCAATTCTCACCATCAAAGGGGTGGCTGCTCTTAGCCCCTCTCCTGGGAGCAGAGCCTCATGGTTGGCAGCAGGATCAAATCCTTCCAGGGCTTCAGCTGCCCCGTTTGCAAGAACTCGGGACCTGCCTGGTTTCAGGGGATCTTTGGCGGGAAGGCTGGGCGCTTGTCTGCAGATGGAGGCTAGGCAGTCAGACCCCCCCCCCTTCCCCAGCAGTGGCCTTGTGGCAGCGGGCAAGAGTTGCCCTGCCCTGCCCTCCCATGGGTAGAAGTCTTCCCCGTGTGGGCAGGGGCCGTCTGGAGAAGAATGGAGCTATTTATTCCGGGCCTCCTGTGAGCTCAGGCCTGCTGGTGCTAGTAGAGCCCGAGGGTGGAGACCACAAACAAGGGGGCTTCTTCACCCCCTGAAGACCCCGTTGGAAGGGAGGGGAAGATTCCGTCAGAGTTTATAGCGGCACTGCCTGAAATGCTCTGCAAGATGCAACCAATTAAAGCAAGGCAAAACTTTATTTTATTTTTATTTATAATTGGACTTGTATGCCACACCCTCTCGGAGGACTCGGGTGGCTCACAATTAAAATACAGCAATAAATATTTAAAAAAGAATTAAACTAACAAGCCCAATCACTAAAATTACTTTAAAATCGATTAACTCCCCCCCTCCCCAAGAGGTCAGCCCAGCCCGGCCTGTTCAAACAACCAGGTCTTCAAATCGCGGTGGAAAGAGCGGAGATCAGGAGCCAAACGGAGCTCCAAAGGTAGTTGGTTCCACAAGGCAGGGGCTGCAACAGAGTAGGCCCTTCCCCGAGGCACCGCCAACTTTGCTTTTTAAAAACAATGAAGCCTCTGGAGACGACTCCTTTTCCCGTCTCTCCCTAGAGAAACTGAAGAAGGCCCTCCCGGATTCCGAGGAGCTGGGCAAGCTCATGCCAGACTTCCACAAGATCAGCGAGACCTTCAGCTCCTTATCCGGTTTCTTCACACCTGGTAAGGGGGTTGTTTTCTCCCAAAGGGGAGCAAGATGCAAGGAGGAGCTGGGAAGGAAACCGCTGTGCATTTCTTAGCCCTCTGAATCTGAAACTCTTTGGCAGAGGGGGAAGGCCTGGGCATCGTAGGCCTCGTGGGAGGCAGCAGGGCCTGCTCTCCCCTGCAAACCACCTGACTTCCGGGATGTCACACCCCCCACCCCCCTCAGGTCTCTCTAGACCGAGACAGCCCAGGAAGTGGGTCCCGCCTGGAAGAGGCCACCTGTCCGGAGGAGATGAGGATGGACATAGGTGGGAGATGATGATGGGAATAGCAGTAGCACTGAGACCTAAACACCGCTTCACAGTGTTTTTTTCAGCCCTCTCTAAGCAGTTGACAGTGTCAGCCTCTTGCCCGCATCCATTTGGGTCCTCATTTTACCCACCTCGGAAGGGCAGAAGGCTGAGTCAGTCTAAGGCCAGTCAGGATTGAACTCCCGGCTGTGGGCAGAGTTTGCCTGCAACGCTGCCCTTAACAATTGTGCCACCTTGGCCTCTTTCAGGTCACAGGCCCAGAGGTTTCTTCTGGGAGACCTCGGGAGAGTTGGTTTTTGCTGCGGCTTCTTCTGGGTCCCTGCCACAGTTAATCCCTGGCCTGACTCTGCCCTGACCTCCTCTTCCTCAGCGAGGGCGCTCTCTGCGGAGGCTGTATTGAGTGTTGGCCTAACAATGCCCGTCAGCAGGTGCGATTCTGGGAAGGGGAGGGCGTGCAGAAGGGAAGGCAGCCGCTGGATTGAGGGAAAGAAAGGCGGCTGCCTCTGCTGGAAATTCCCAGTGCCCTTGCTTTGCAGGCTTTGGGGAGGGGATATTTAGGGTGGGGGGACTGGGTGAGTGGTGAGAAAGCTCAGATTTTCGAAGTTTCAAGTTCTGAAACGATGTTGAGAAATTCAGGACCAGTAGATAAGATCCTCCTATGCACTTCTGATTTTGGAAATTGGACCGGCCCCCTTCCCTTCGTGGCAGTTCATTTATTGACCCCTCCCCTTGTTGATACCTCCTCTTGGTGTGCCATCCCTGAGGAAGTTGTGGTTGTGTCTGTGTGGCCCTTGTTGTGGATCCTCCCACGTGGTACTGCCTTTCCCTTTGCCATTTGTAGTGTTTATAATTTTCTTCCCCTCCTGCTGGTTTCTCACAGGTTACAATTGGGTTAATGAAGTCATAGGAGCTTCTGATCTACTCTTGTTAGGTGTGTAAAATGATTTACTCTCATTTAAATATTCCTCCCTTTTTCAAAAACTGCTAATGACAAACTGCTTGCAGGAATCTGAGACAATCGCTCAGTTAAGGTGGAATGGTTTGGGGTTGTTGATTTTAATTCTTAAGACTTGGGAATTCTGGCGGTTTAATCTTGGTTAGCTCCAGTCAGGCTGATAGAACTGTCTTTCCTTGATGTTATAAATTGAGTTCCTCAGTTTTAGAAAACAATTTTTAAGAAAAAGTAAAAAAATCAATGCCTGAAAATTCAGGGCCTTTTGGAAAAAAAATAGATTTCATTGATTTTAATTTGCCCCTGTGATCACTAACAATGGCCAGTGAAGCAGAAGGGGAAGGTTAGTAAATTTTATATTGAAATAATATATAAGATCTCGTGATGAGTCGAGATGCTCTTTCCATTCAGATAAACAGAAACAAGAAAAGCAATTTTGGTGAATTTGGTGAAATGTAAATTGCAAGTCAGCAGTTGCTGAAAGCATTTATTTTATAAAACATCTTATTAATTGTGGAGAATCTGGGCAGATACTGTATAATTTAAAATATGTGGACATTCACTGTTGCCATCTCGAATATTCGACACTTTTCAGATGTGGCTGTGGGTTTACATTACAAATGTTGCAGCAATTAGTATTTTGTCATTTCATTATTGGAATATTGAATAGCATTATCATTCTTCTGATTTTTAATTAAGGTTAGACCATCTTAAAACACAATATTATCATCTTTAATCACCTTGTTCACTCACGGAGAGGCTGAAATGATTTCTGACTCTGGACGCCTAAACCAAAACCCAGCCCTGCACCACCTGATTTGGCCCCCGATGGCCGATGTCCCAGGATCCAGACTTTTGTCTAACTCTGTTTTCTGGTTGTGCCCAGTTTGTAACCCCTCCTGTCCTGAGAGTGCGCCCCCTGCCCACTCTGTGGTTGAAGCTGAGGAGCATTTTGAATTATTCCTGAATCTTCCCCACCCCCCCGTTCTGATTCATAGGCTCCTTCTGCCCTGGTGAGCACCTACCAGCACTGGGAATGGCCCTTCAGGATCTGCTGAAGATTAATTTGTGCTTCAAGTGCAGCCACCTCAAGTCCTCTGCCAGATTTCCTTTCTCTGCAGCTCAGTGTCCATTTGCCTTTCTTACCCTTTCAGTCCTAGGCGGTCTTAATAGTGTGAACGTTTCAAATTTCTGAAAAGTCCAGGCTGTAATCCTTCCTATTATTCATTTTGCTCACATTCACATTTGGCTTTTTTGTTTATTTGATTTTATTACAGAAACTGAGCCTTGCCTATCTGTTATGCCAACGTTAAGACAGCCTACAGCAATAGAAGCAGAGCACAAAGGCCAATTAAGATCAAAATTCAAATTAGTCCTGATAGTATAATTTAACCACGGAAAGCTTGCCAAGTTTGGAGGTGCCTGCTTTAAGGGAGCCCAGCCTGGCTGGCAAGAGACTTTTTTCTCTAGGGAGCGATTGCCCGGGGGATCCAGGAGAGAAGCAACCTGGAATTGAGGAGAAACTTACTAACAGGGGAAGAAGGGCTTCCCTCCATCACTGGAGGCTTTTAAGAAGAGACTGGACGGCCCCTTGTCTGAGATGGTAGAGGGTCTCCTGTTTGAGCAGGGGGCTGGACTAGAAGACCTCCAAGGTCCCTTCCAGCTCTGTTCTGATTCTGATTCGCTAAGCTAGCCATGGGGGCTCTTAAGAACCGTCTATGCAGAGACCTAGCGATTTCCAGTTCCTGGACCAAGGCTCTTTTATCGTTACGCTCAGGAAGCCGTGGTTCCTCCTGCCTAAATGGAGCAAGGGTTCAGGAGCACGCCTGCTAATCCAGTTCCATTCTGATAAGGACAAGCCTCCTTGCTCAAGAATGTGCGAAGGACAATTCCCAGCAATGAACCTGTCCCGATTGATAGATCCCAATGTCCCAGGAAAAGCAAAGCAGGGGCCCATCAGCCTGAGAGAGCAAACAGCGCCGCTGGTCTGGGGGCAGCTCCCTTCGCTCTGGGTCTCCAGGAGGCAACATCCTGTGTGCATTTGCATTGTCAGGTGCAAGTAACCTGAACCACTGGTGAATGGTACCAAGCAGAAGCTTCATTGCTTGTTTCCCACGTTACAAGGATCTCTCCAGGCTGCCAGTCAGATGAAGCTTCAGGGTTTCTGGGGAAGTCAGGCCTTGTGCCGCTTTCTGCACTGCAAGGACTCCAGGCTAGGGCCCCTCTTAACACTCCCCCCCCCAGCCTCCCTGGAGATTCCCCCACATCCACAAAGATCATATAAGCTGCTCTGTATGTGGCTGACAAGGCTTACCTGAGGCTTCAGCCTTTAAAGCCAACCTGCCCTACCTTCCCTTCCATCTGCTTACTAAGTTCATGGATGCAGTTTTTGATAAATGAGATAATAACACATATAATTACATCCAAATCCAGCCGCTATTTTATCCCTCAGATCTGTAGGGCAGTAGCCTCCAACCTTTCCGACTCTGGATCGCCGGTAGCAATGGGGGAAGGGGATAGTTTCACGCATGTACCTTCCACTTGCGTGGCCCAGTTCCCAGCAGGCCACGGACCGGTACCAGGCCACGGACCATGAGATTGGGGACTCCTGCTGCAGGACATTCCAGGAAGAAGGCTTGGCATGCTAATGGGATTCCGGTGGAGAATCTGACCGGCTCCCTCAGTGCAGAGGCTGCTGCTCTGTCTTGGCCTCCCTCGGCCCTTTGGCCTATAAAATGGAATTGCGCAGGTGAGAATACCTGATCTACCTGCGGGGAATGGAGTGGAGAGGCCCACTCATTTTGCTTTTTGCCCAGAGAAAGTATTCTAGATAGCTGTAATGTCACCATTACTAAGCACAATATAATTAGTGCTAAATTGCTCCACATACAGGCAAGACCAGATAAGAGATAAAAGAGCCTTTTTCATTGTTTATTTTAATTGCTGCATTATCTCCCAGAAGGGTGATAAGCCTCTGATCCTGCGTTTCCCTTTCTCAGTCTGGACAGTCGCTTGTGGTACAGAAAGTGCTTTATTTCTTTTTAAATTAGTGCTTCCTGGTCTTCCCCAGAGCACTTCCCTTCGGCTGTGCATATGAGCTGGGAAAGAGGAAAAGCTGCTAATGCTCATACTCTCACACTTTGGCAGGCCCCAGAATATATGATCCCCCCCCTGGCCCCAGGCCTTACCTCTCCTGATTCCCAAGCCCAATTCCTTTGTCTCTGGGCAACGTTCACATCAGGGCAGTGGAGAGCTGGGTGACCTGTGCTTAGGGAGGAAAAAAAGAGGGTCTATTGGTATATGTTTACTGGAGAAATTTTTAACAAAATAAAAGCAATGCCAATATTAGAAAACTAAGAAAGTAAATAAAACTAGTGAAAAATTAAGAAAGAAAATAGAAATATTTATTCATCAAATTTGTAGGACTACCCATATCCCAAAAAGCAATTCTGGACAATGTACAACAATGCAGACAAATTTATATCTTCTAAAACATCACATATATAAAACAAACTGTAAACAAATACGAATCAGTTTTAAAACAAGTATTATTAAAAGCAAAATGCACAAACCCCATTGATAGGAAAAAAATAGAAGTTAAAGAAGCAGCTTCTGTTCTTTTTACACAGGTTATAAGTGCATTTATATTTTACTCTAAAATTGCATCATAAACTCCGTCTTTCGTAAACTGCTCTTTCTAATCATAAGATCCATAAATCACAAATTCCTTTCCCCCCACCTTTTTAAGCAAAACGTCCATAGGGGGTTCCTAGTCACTAATAAATGTAACAAGTTACTTTTTGCTGTCTTCTAGTTCCATCCCCTTCCTCGCCTTTCCATTGTGCGTCTGTCAGAGTCTTTCCATTTCTGTGCATATAATAGTCTCATAGCAGTGAAAATAGCCTTCCGTGGCCCTTTGCTAGGCCTCTGTCCGTTCATCCCAAGAAGAAAAGCCGTGGTTTCACTGGAATCAAAGTCTTTGAGATCCTTTGTATCGGCATAGGTATTTCAATCCAGAATGTTCTGGCTTTTTAACAAGTCTGTCAGGCATGATAAAATTATGTTTCCAACATAAATTTGAAGTACCTTTATGCACTCTAGATGGTTTTTCTGGAGTTGTATAGAAAGGAACATTTTAGACTCTTTTAAATCTTCAATACATACACTGCAGTGATTCAATGGATTACCAGTCTTAAGCACTACAATACAATCATACAATTAGGAGAAAGACAATTGGAAAAGGGAATCTCGTCTATGGAGATTCTCCACCACCCAGGGTCATGGTTGGCCCAAAGCTTTTTTCGAAAGGCAGCTGGACTTTCTTGGTTCTTCCCTTGAAAACATTTCATTCCTCATCCAGAACTGATGAAGCTTCTTGGTTGAGAAGCAACACGTTTTCAAAGGGAAGGGCCTTGGTGGTGCAGGCTGTTAATAGCCTAGCACTTAAGTTCCAGCTGCCTGTAATTATTGCAGGCTCAAATCCCACCAGGCTCAAGGTTGACTCAGCCTTCCATCCTCTCGGGGTAGGTAAAGTGAGGACCCAAGATTGTTGGGGGCAATAAGCTGACTTTGTAAAAATGCCGCTTAGTAATAAGCAGGCATATACAATGGAAGGAAGGCTATTGCTGAGCGCATTGGGTTGTGTCCCAAAAAAATTGTAAGCCGCCCTGAGTCTCCGGAGAAGGGCGGGATATAAATATGAATAAAAAAAACCCAAGAAAAGTCCAGAAAAAGTACTTTTGGAAAAAGGAATTTTGTGATAGATCTCACCCTCTTTTTCCGTTCAAGCTGCAAGAAACAAAACAATTGCAGGTAAGTAAAATGTGCATTGCTGGCGCATTGATAATGCAATAATAGAATGCCCCTCAGATGAGAGGAACTTAAGCTTGTAAGTGTGTGTGTGTGTGTGCACCTACAGTATATAAAAACTGCAGCTCTTTTTAGGCTGAGGTTCAGCTTTCAGACATACTGCTACCTGAATGGCTTCTGGTTCCTTGTTAGTGGACTCTTGGATTTTAAAGAGGGCTGGGCTTTCTCTCTCCTTTTGGCCCTTTTCAGTCCCGGTGAGGCCAGGAGGCAAAGCCAGCTCCCCTTTCCTTGCACCATCCCAGCGAGAGGGTTTCGCCTTTGTCCTAGAATCAGAGAATCCGAGGGCTGGAAGGGACCTCAGAGGCCTCCTAGTCCAGCCCGCAGCCCAAGCCGGAGTCCTTCTACCACCTGGGACAAGCAGCTGTCCAGGCTTCTCTTGGAAACCTCCAGCAATGGAGCCCCCACCCCCCCTGGGAGGCCAGCTCGTCCATCGACCCATTGCTTCAGCTAACCAATGGAACAGGGTCTCAATTGCACCCGAAGACTCTCCCCGCTCCCCACCCCAGTAGCTCTGTTGGGGGGTGGGGGGAGACCCTCCACGGGCACGAACAGACTTTCTGGGCCTCTAGAGCATTTTTCCAGCCTCGGCTGGCTCTGAAATAAACTGCAGCCTCAGGGCAGATTTTGGGGGCTAATGCAAGTCTGCCTGCCTGCATTTCTCCTCCCTCCTCTAGCAAATCCTTTTGTAGGTCTGTCAGCCGCTTTGCAGAGCTAACCTTCCAGATTGTGCCTTCCCAGCTTTCCTTGTTCTCCCCCTCTGCCCCACAGAATCAGGAAACTGTATGTGGAATAACTGTCTCTGGAGATGCTCAGTCATCCAGGTCAAAGGTGGCTCAGAGGTGCTTTTTCAGGAGGCCCCTGGACTGTTTTTTCCTCAAGGAAGAGCAGGAGGAAGTGGAAGAAATAATAGAAGAGGAAGAAGAAGACTCCTCTTCGCTCCTCATCCAAGGAGCTTCGTCGGTTTTGATGGTGGGGAGTCCTTGCATCCCTCCCCTCCCCCCCAGAACGGACAGAACTTCTTGGATGAGGAGCAAAACGTTTTGGAAAAGCGCCTTGGAGGCATGTGTGTGCATAAGCACGATCAGGGAGTCCCAAGGGCGCTTTTTCCAAGAGGCAACTGGACTTTCTTGTTTTGCTTTGAAGACGTTTTGCTCCTCATCCAAGAGGCATCTGAAGAGCTTCAGAAGCTGCTTGGATGAGAAGTGAAACGTCTTCAGAGAAAAACATAGAAAGTCCAGTTGCCTCTTGGAAAAAGCACCAGGACCTGGAGGGCTGAGAATCTCCATAGAGAAGGATAAGGGAGGTTTGAGGGGAAAGGGCGGCTCAGAAGTATAAAATGTAAAAGTGGGTCAATGAAGAAACGCAATTTCCTCCATGCCCTCCAACTGGACTGGCTTCAGGCAGGTCTGCTCCTTCACGGGAAAAGTCTGCCCTCTACCTTTAAGCCAGCTGGAAAGAGAGAAACCAGGCTCCGTTAATACATTTCTAGATTATTAATCTGAGTTTTGCAAGAGCTGCTAATTGTTTTATTATTGCTCTTAAGCAACTGCTCTTTCCACATAATTAGACGAGGGAAATGGATGTCTGCACCGCAACAGCCTTTGTGCAACAGCTACAAACCCAGTTCAGTTCTGATCATATCAAAATGGTGGCCTCCCTGCCTGGCCAAAGGTGCCTCTTTCCCAATTCCCCTTTGGTAGTGCAGCCTCCTCATTCCGTTGGTTGCTTCAGCAGCCCTTGAACTTGCTCCCATTTTAGTTTGATTTTATTTATTTATTGCACTTATTTATATGCTGCCCATCCCACTCTCAAGCGATGCTTCGTGTTGCCCTGGGGCTTGGAAACGGGTCCGAAAGGCTCCAGATGTTTAAGGGTCCAGCCAGAGGAGCCTAATCGGATGGGGTGGCCCCAGCTGCCCCCAGCAACCAGCACTGGCATCTCTGCAGCCTCTGCCAAGCCCAGCTTTCTCCTTGGCCGGAGGGTGAATCCAGGGACAGTGGAAGTGGCTGCACTGAAGTGCCCTCTTCCTTGCCAACTGCCTGGAGACATTTGCATGAGGGTTGGCCCCCTGGGTGCATTTTAAAACAGGGGTAACAAATAACCCTGGGAGAACGTCCCATGTCCCGTGGACGGACTTGTAGAAGAAAAACTGCTAGGATTGCCTTTCTCAAAGGAGATTCCCCTCCACCCCCAGGGTTGAAAGGCTGGTGAGCAGGGCCCAGGCAGGTTGCTGGCCTATCCATGAAGGGGGGAACGAACGAACGAATGAGCAGATTGTTTCTGAAATGGTGCGGCTTATCTGGGTTCTTCTGAAATTGGCTGCCACGTGACGGGAACCCTTCCTTCCTTCCTTCCTTCCCCTTCCCAGGTTCTTCCGGGGACTCGGCCTTCAGAGCCACCGACCAGGGAGGCGAGAGTGACAAGCAGCACAAGAAGGTGAGCTGGGAAGGCGCAGAGCCAACTCTGTGGGAGGGAGGGACTCGGAAAAAGCCTAGGCCGGCTTGGAGGCAGGGGTGGGGGGCTCTGCATCCCAGGGCATCCCAGCACAGGGGCTTTCTCAGCCAGGAGTTGGGTGGCCGAAATGAGCTCTCCCAAATCCAGACAGATCGTCCCGATGAGCCATTCCTAACCAGGTGACAAAACACCTTTACTTGCGTAATTTTAGGTTTCCGGAATGTTTTGCTTTGGAATGGGCAGCTAGATTTGAAAATGTAATTGAACAAAATAGCAGTTGTTTAAGATCCTTAGCAGGGCTGAGTTGAAATTGCTCTCCCCACTTTTGCCTGTGTTAGTCAATGACAGGGTGACCCTTGAGGACTAGCAGCGAACCCGAGTCAGCCTCCACCCCAGTTTCACTTTGTGCTCTGGGCGTTTGGATGGGTAGAGGACGCGGTGGACAGAGGCCGAGCTGCTGGGCTCTCCGAGGGATGGCTCAGGGAAGGAAGAGGGGCCCAAGCCTCTGGGGGCTCAGCACGGAGCCTGCAGGAGGAGGGTGGCATTTACTCCCCGTGTTCTTACTTAAGGGGGAAACTGAAGAAAAGTCTGAAGAAAAGTCTGCTGGAGGTCAGAGGAGAGGGGAGGATCGGGTGTGGTTTACGCAGCCCCTCCCTCTGGTTCCAGGTGGGGCCCAGCTCTTGGGCTGGCCAGGCCGGACCGAGGATCAGTGGGCTAATATTGCGCATCCACAAAGGAGAATCTTTCAAGCTCAGGGTTGAGATGGGGGCTCCTGGGCGCTCTCTGAGTTTGGCTGTCTTCTTGCAGACCTTCCATGACCCAATTGGGTAACACCATCAGTGCAGAAGGGAGGGGTGTGTGCAAGCGAGCGTTGATGATGTTCCCTAGTTTGGGTCATGAAGCGTCTGCAGGAAGCAGCCAAGCTCAAGAGACATGCCTCCCCCAGGAGCCCTTGGGGTTTTGCACCTTGGACAGCCACGCAGAGGCCCAGCAGGAGTTGCAGCCATTGTGGAGGGTCTGCAGAGACCCCCTCCTCAGCCCAGGGGTGCCTGTTGCTTTGGTGAAGCTCCTGGTCTGAACGGGCTGCTCTCATTTTGCCTCTCCACTTTTGGCAAGGAAGGGCGAAGGGGCTGTTGCTACCCTCACCCTCCGATCAGATGGTTAGGATGCTGCCTTGTGAGGTCCCACCGGAGACAGGATCCTGCCCAGGCCGTGCAGTAACAGTGCCTGCATAGTGCTGGGCAGAGGCTCTGGGCCAGCTTGGCAAGGAAGCTGGTGCCCAACGGTTGTACTGGAGAGGGAGGAGGACACACAGGCAGCCTCTCGCCCAGCAGTGTTGGCAGGAGGAGGCCACCCCAGGAGTCTGTGGGGTAAGCTGGGAAGCCCCTCTTAGAGCCCCACCTCCCAGCTGAACTACTGCACCCCCATCCTCCCTTCTGGCTTGGCTGCCCCCCCCCCCGCAGCTCCCTGGGTGATTGGCAGAAGGGAGAGGAGGGGCCTCCGGCCTCTGTCAGCCAAAGCGACACCCCAGGGTTGGTGCTGGGGGATACAGTTGGGGAAGGGGATGCCATTATCCTGCCTTCACCTGCAGGAGGAAGTCTCACCGTCCGTAATCCCACAGTCCTTCAGGAGGCCGTTTGCGAGGCCCCTGGTGTGCCTGTCTCTGCCACGGCTTCTGCAGCCCTGACTTCTGAGCAGGGAGGAGGGGTCCTTGGCACCCTCCAAGCTGGGTTGGGGGCAGCTTGTTCTTTCAGCAGGACCCTGTGCAGGGCTGGTGCTCTTGGAGGAGACCCTTAAAGGGGGCAGAAAGGTTAAGGTTCACTCAGCCCCCCAGAACCGAAGAAGGTCCCCGTTCCATCGGCAGAAGGGGAGGGGTGGGAGCCTCGCACGGGGTGAAGCGGCCCCTCCTCTCATGCGCTGGGCCTGGGTGTTGCACCAGCAGCAGCAGCAGGGGGGCTGCAAGGGCCTTGGGACTCGGAAGGGGAAGGGGACGAACCAGGAAGGAAGCGCCACAAGGGGGGCCACCCCCTCGGTTCTGGGGGTCTGTACTGGTCATGCTGCACGCGGTGCTCGGGCCTGACTTGAGAACATTTGGCCACTGGGGGTGCCGTAGGTTGCTGACCCCAGCAGAGCCCCCACCCCCAAAAAGTAAGCAGGAGTGGACTGGGAGACCACGTGGAGCTGGGTTTCCATAGGCAGAAACTTCCGGGGAGCGGGGGGGAGACGGACTCAGTGGAAGGAGGTTTAGCTTTTGACAAGGGTGGTTTCACTGCAGCGAGCCCCCCCCCGTTGGAGCAGTGGCCCCTGGCTGGGACTGCAAAGGAAGGGAGGGGTCTCCCGGTCTATCCTGGACAGGCCAAAGTTGAGAATGCTGCCTTTCTCGGAGAAAAGCCGCCTTGGAGGCCAGTGGAGGCCACTCTGCAGGCATCCAGGCATTGGCATCTGTCTGGGGGAAGGGAGGCCTTCCTGCCCTCCCCTGATGAACCCCACCTGCCCCCATGGTGGTTTCCTCTGCCCTCCGACCCCCAAGGATGCCCGTGACAGGCCTTCTCTGGGGCAGAACGATGTCTGAGAGCATCCAGGGTGGGTGGAGTCCATTGATCAGTGGCTCACCTCCCCCAGACAGGCACTTCCAGACCTGCCCCAAGGCTGCAGCTGCTCTGTGCCCCCGGGAGCATCTGTCCGAAAGTGGCCTTTCCAGTCGCGTGGTTAGAAAAGGGCGCCCAGGCAAAGGGAAGCTGCCCACATGGGCAGCGGTTGTGTGGGCTGTGCGGGTGTGACATGGCCACCTCCGGCAGGACTGAACCGATGGGGTTTCAGTTTCCCATCTGGACTCTTCAGAGCAGCGGCCGCCAACCTCGGCCACTTTAAGCCAGCTGGGGAATTCTGGGAGTTGATGTCCTCCAGGCTTAAAGTGGCCGAGGTTGGAGGCCGCTGCTTCAGAGGCTGCCCGTATTCCTGGTGGATGCCGCATCGGGGAACCCCTGAATGCGCTCGGCCTCTCCTGGCCGCCCCTAGAAGGAGGATCCTTCATCCATCCTTTTACGTTCAGCTCCTCCTCCTCCTCCTCTGCCAGTTCTGTTGTGTCTGTGTGTGTGGTGTGTGTGTGTGTGTGCGCGTGCTGCCTGTCTTTGTGTTGCACCTTTTGGTTTGACATCATTGCCCCCCTCACCTCCATTTTTTTCTCCTTCTCCCCCTCTCCACCCCCGTGTGCGGCAGGGTCTCCTGGGCGAACTCATTCTCTTGCAGCAGCAAATCCAGCAGCATGAAGAGGATGTCCGCAGGGCCGCTGACCAATTTGGGCCAGGCTCCTCCTCCTCCTCCTCCTCCTCCTCCTCCTCCTCCCAGCAGAAGCGCAAGGTGACGGCTCTCAGATAGACCAGGCAGGCCTTGGGAGGGGCTCCTGCCCTCCCCTCCCCACCCCACCCCTCGCTTTCACCCAATCAGACCCTTGGCAGTGATGGAGCTCTGGTGGCTGAGCTTTGTGCTCTGGAGGCGCTCCCGTCCGTTGGCTCCTGGTTCATCGGGGGTCGCCTTTCTGGCACAGGGATTCCTGCCTTTTTAATTCTCACAAAGGGGGCTCTAATTTCCCTGGGGAAACTCCCTCCTCGCATCAACTTTTGGAGACCACCGATGGGTGCCGATGGGGACAAAGACGGTTGTGTGGCTGGTGGCCTCTGGGCTTTGACAGCTGGGCTCCCTGCAGATCAGCAGCAAGAAGGGGAAGCTGCTTTCAGATGTCGCCCCTGGACTTCGGATCCTGCCCATTTTATGTGAGGGCGGCTGCTGGAATCCTGACACTGGATCTGACGGGCTCTTCTGCGGCAGGGGATTTCTGAAGAACATCCACCCCAGACGAGGGGACTCCAACTCTGGGGATGGCAGGGGGAGCTCGGGGTGAGGAAAGAGGCCAGGCAGCTGGAGAGGCCTCAAATGGAGCCCAAGACCCCCTGTTGGAGCCCAGCCCGCACCCTCAAGATGGAGGCGGCCTGGAAGGGCTGCGAGGCTCAGCTGGAGGAGACGGTGGGGCATCTCCCTCCTGCACAAATGATGACAACTCCTTTTAATGTTTAACTCTTCCTGTGCTTTTAATGGCTGCACAGTCATGGGAGATAAGCCTTGTTTTTTTTTTATTTGTACTTCAGTCCTGGATGGTGATTATTGCTTTAATCTGCTTTCGGTGTGGCAAGGAACAGGGTCTAACAGCATCTCCTACTCCACACACAGGCCGTGGCCATCCGTCGTTACCTTGGGTTTTATTACAGCCCAGAAATCTCCTTTTCTTGGGGGGAAACGAACTAGCCCCCAGGCAAAACCACCTCGCTTCTTTCATCCCTCCCTGCTCCAGGAATGGGTCAGAGGCTGCCAGCTGCTTTGGCCCATCCGCTTCCTTTCCCTTATGGAGAAGGAGCAGAATCCGACTCCTCCCGCTGGAGGTGGCCTTTGTGGCCATAAGATCCGGCCAGCTCCATCTAGGGCACCCCACAGTGGTGGCTTTGCTTCAGCAGCCCTGCTTCCTCTGGCAGCCTGGACTGTTGCTGAGCAGTGCGGGGAGAAGCCTTCCGGCTCCTTGGCTCCTGCCCTCCAAAGGAGCTGCTGAGATACTTGGAAGGCGGCTGCCATCTTTCCCCTGGGCTGAGTTGCACGGAGCTTTTTCATCTGACTCTGCTTCCAGTCCAACAGCATGTGAATCGTCCTTGGTCAGCACGATGCCCAGGACTGAATGTGAACAGGGGTCCTCCACAGAGATGGTGTTAGGAGGGGGTTAGACCAAAGCATGGCTCCTGCGTGGACGGCGTTTATGGCCATGCCAGCTGCAAGGGAGCAGTGGTGGGGGTGGAGGGAAACGCCTCCTGGTCTGTTTCCAGGGTCTTAGGCCGAGGAATGTCCCGCCTTGGCAGCCTTAAGACTTTGTGGACTTCAACTCCCAGAATTCCCCAGCCCAGCCAGCCATGCAGTGACTTGCCTCCAGAGGTTGTGGGTGCTCCACCCATCAAAGTTCAGTTCTGAGCATCCAGCTGACAAACAAAGGAGGAGGAGTTGAGGTTGGACGCTCCTGTCTTCCACTGAAGGGCTCTTGCTTGACAAAACAGGTCATCTTCAGTCACATATTTAAATAAAGGAGACGCTTTTTTCCTGATTTCTTGCCCATGGCCAGTTGTTCATAGAGCAAAGAAGAAGGCATCATAGTTGGCCAACAGTTTGGTGATGGTTCTGGGGAAGCAGGAGGTCCCGAAAGCAGAAACCTTTTGCACAGCCGGCGGATTATTTATTCTGGGTGCTTCTCAGCCAGGCTGGAAAATCTGCCCGTTGCTTTGGAATGTAAAGGAGGCTCAGGTGACGCCAGCTTTATTGCTTCGGCCTTGTCCTTTGCCCAACTCTCCCTCGTAGCGAGTGGGCCATCGCTCCTCTGGCAGCTGCTGCCCAGGGCTGCTTTGGCTGAAGGGATGGCAGTTGAAAGCCTTCGGGCGGAGAGGCTGTGGAAGCCTGCAAGCCCCCTGCACAGAGGAGAGTCTGTCCTTCATGCAGATGTATAATACCATTCTGATGTGGAAAGAAAGAGCCCGTTTTTTTCCTCTTCAATTTATTTTGACCATTACAATAGATGCACCCGGTGGGGCTGTGCCTAGCTGAAGCTTTTTGAAGCACAATTAGTAGTGTGAAATTCATGGAAGAGATAGGAATGGGTATAAAGCAAATATTTTCTCCAAATCGTAAAACCAAGGCCTACTGAGTATCATTTTTAGAAACCTCTTTATGAATAGCTTGGCTTATTTTTTTCAGCAGAGATGGATGGAATTGGAGAAATCAACTGTATTATTGTTATTGTGTACTTGAAAGGTCTTTTCATTTAGAAAAACACGGTTCCCGAGGTTAGCAGCTTTCTCAAGCTGCAGTGCTAATAAATCCACAGCAGCTTTTAGAAATAAGGCACCTGAGCAAAAGTATAGCCATTAATTATAGCAAAATGCTGTTAGGAATGAGTTTGCTTTCAAGCCCAAGCTGTCAGATTTGACCATATTGTTCTTGTAAAACAATGACTCTTAAAGCTTATGATCTCTTGCATCTGAAATATATATATATAATTTCAACTTGTACAGCCACCCACTCCTACAAGACTCATCAGTTTAACAAAGATCAAAACAATAAAAGGCTAAATCAATTTTTATCCCGTGATATAGACGCAAGTAACATCTGAAATGCCCACTGTGCGTTCTGTGTCCTTTTTCTGTTGCAGGTTTCTGATAAAGAAAAGGTCGATCAGCTCCAGGAAGAATTACTACGAACGCAGGTAAGGGAACGTTGTGGTTGTTGAGAGGCCAGAATGTTATTTGGCCAGATAAGTTGCGGGGAGAAAAAAAAACCAAGGCAAGATCAGTGTAGCCCCCACTGAACTTTTGATCCCCTGGGGAATCTGCTGCTCTGTGGGAGAGATTCCCCTTGCCCTGTAGAACCAGTTGAGAGCCAGATGTGCCAGGCTTGGGGGGGGGGTCAGGCTGGGGTCAGTCACTGCTGTGCTCTTGAGATGCATGAAGCCAGAGATCCAGATGTGGGTCCCCGATGCTTGTTTGGTGCATTGAGTGTTCTTACTTCCCAACTCAGTTGCAGCAACGAACGTCATCACCCTTGTCCGATTATTGAAAACTCTGGTAGAACTTAGTTTGGGGTGTCTCCAGCAGGGTCTCCCTCCCAGAGGATAAAGAGGCAGCAGATCTTGAGGTGTCTGGTGGGCAGGAAGAAAACAAGGACAGACCTTCCCTAGCAATTCACAGAAGGTGTCTATGGTCATTGCAGACGGTTGCTTTAGTCTGGCAAGATTCTGTCTGTAGGCAAATGGAAATAAAGAAACTACTCAGAAGGAACTTCATATGTTGTTGGTTCTTTAGACCTGGCAGAAAGTCTTCTGGGATATTTTAAATATCTCTTCAGTTCTAACCCTCTGCATTTTATTTTGCCATTGAAGTTTGCGGAGTGGGGGAAATGCCATTTAATATAACATTTATCTGCACATTCATACTAATTGGGATGTTTTTGTCAGTCTCAAAAAAAAATCCTAAACCAGAGGTATCCAATTTTTGCACTTTAACCAAACAGGTGGACTTCCAGAATTTGGAAGGGTTGAAGTCCACCAGTCTTAAAGTTGTCATGGTTAGATACCTCAATCCCAAATATTAAGTATGTGGTTCCGTCCCCTTCAGCTGTGGAGGCTACCTGCGTTACCAGCGATTTTGGCTCCCCAGAAGTGTGGTTTTGACAGCCATGTGACCCCGCCCTTTGGGAACTCTGGGAGGCCCAGGCTGCCCATCCAGGAGAGAGCCAGTTTCTAACGATGACGCTACCCGGGTTTTCCATCCCAGTGAATGGCCCTGCTTGATTTCCCCTTCCAGAAGACGGAACAGTTCTGGGGAAGGGCCAGGGCAGGGTTGAGGGTGGCCCCAACTCCCTCTTAAAAGTACCAACGCTTTTACCTTCCCTGGGAAGCAAAGCACAACGTTGTGAAGGAACCCAAGACCTTTTGGACAAGAAGTAATGGATGGAAACTGATCCAGGGGAGGCCCAACCTGGAACTTGGACAGATTTCCTGGGAGTGAGGACAGTTAACCAGGGGAATGACTTGCCTCCGGAAGTTGTAGATGCTGCATCCCTGAAGGTTTTCAGGAAGAGACTGGACAGCCCCTTGTCTGACACGATACAGGGTCTCCTCCTTGAGCAGCAGGGTGGACTAGAAGACCTCCGTGGTCCTTTCCAACTCTGCTATTCTGTTTTTCTTGCTACATTGCTGTTCGTCACTGGGCTGGGTAAGAGAGAGCAGCAGCAGCCTGGTTCACCCCCCTCCCTGCCTCCTCCTCCTCCTCCTCCTCTTCTCCTGCCCTTCCCTCCCTTCACCTCCCCCACTTGGGTCTCTTTGCAGCTGAAATACCAGCGGATGCTTGAGCGCCTGGAGAAAGAGAACAAGGAGCTGAGGAAGATTGTCCTGCAGAAGGACGAGAAGGGCATCCACCAGAGGAAGGTGAAGGTAAGGGATACGGGGGGGGGCTGCTCCTGCGTTATTTCTAGTGGCGGTTTCACTTTGCTAAAACTCCCCCTCCCGTGGGTGGCCGTGGCAGGGAAGCCCCTCCGCCTAGAGCCCAGCAGTCAGAGTCCTTCGGGGACCACAGCCTCCCTTCCTTCCCACTCCAGCCCCGCAACGGGTGCTCTGCACTGCAGTGGCGCTCAGCGTGGGTCTATAATTGTGACGAGAGAGGGACCATGGTTGTGGTAACCTTCCTTCTTTCCTGGGCTCCGGCTTTCCTCACCGAGTTCACTGTTCCTCCCCTAGAAATCTTTGATTGACATGTACTCCGAAGTCCTGGATACGCTGTCAGACTACGATGCCAGCTACAATACCCACGACCACTTGCCTCGGGTGAGCCGGAGATGAGCCTCGGCATCCACACGTTTCTTCATTCTGCTCAGAAGCACCTGGACAATACAGGCACCTGTCACTCAACCCTGAGGGTCTGTGGAGCTTCTCCGTCCTCCAGGCCCTGGTTGTCCCAAAGGCAACTGGACTTCCTTGATTTCACTGGAAGACGTTTCGCTTCTCATCCAAGAAGCTTCTTCAGTTCAAAACTGAAGTGAAATGTTTTCAAGCAAAAAACCCCAGGAAAGTTCCAGTTGCCTTTTGGAAAAGCGTCCTCGGGATTCAACACTGAGCATGTAAAAAAGGTCACCGAAATATAACACAAGTAAAAAGTAGGTGGGGCAAATGCGATGAAAACTGAGGGACATTCGCCCAGTCACGTTGGCAGCATCTTCTCTCGCCCGCCGGAGGTCTTCCTCCGTGCGCGTTGTTGAAGAGCCTGGGGTGCAGCGTTGCCTGGGTGAGATGGGTTGTTCCTCTCCACATCCACCCAGAGCGTCTTCTGTGCGGGGAGGCCCTGTTTCCTTAGATGGCCCTTGGATCTTCCTACTGCACTGTGCAGCCTGCTTGGTGATTTCCAAACAGGCCAGGGCTGCCCTTGGCCAGGCGTCGGGCAATTGTGGGGCTGGCATTTGCAGTCAGGGTGAAAATGGGCAGCTTTATGTCTTCCACTGGAGCTGTGAGGAACAGGAAGGATGCTATGAGCCGTGGTGGCGCAGTGGCCAGAGTGCAGAACTGCAGGCTCCTTCTGCTGACTGCCGGCTGCCTGCAATTTGGCAGTTCGAATTCCACCAGGCTCAAGGTTGACTCAGCCTTCCGTCCTTCCGAGGTGGGTCAAAGGAGGACCCAGATGGTTGGGGGCAAATAATGCTGGCTCTGTAAACTGCTTAGAGAAGGTGGTAAAAGCACCATAAAATGGTATATATAGTAGAAAAAGCCCAGATTGTTAGGGTAGGCAATAACTGGCTGCTTTGGGGGCATCCCAAGTAGACTGTCTCTAGGTGGAATTTTGTCTCTCTTGATGTCATGGGAACTTCTCTAGTGGCACTTTTGCAAAGTCTTGCTGGGCCATTCAGGGAGGATTCTGGCGCCAGTCGTCCCAACTCGGGAGAAATCCTTTTGTCTCTTTGGGAAAAAAAACCCAGCATTTGCCTTTCAGGTGGTTGTGGTGGGAGATCAGAGTGCTGGCAAAACCAGCGTGCTGGAAATGATCGCTCAGGCCCGGATCTTCCCTCGGGGCTCCGGAGAAATGATGACACGCTCACCTGTCAAGGTAGGAGCGCTACAGTCCCCAAACTGAGCTTTCCAGAAGGAGAGCCTCTCCCCTCCCCCCGGGAGATCCGCTTGGATGTTTTAACCCTTTCCCTTTTTTGAATCTGCTTTGGGCCTCAGGTGACCCTCAGCGAAGGTCCCCACCACGTGGCCGTGTTCAAGGACAGCTCTCGGGAGTTCGATTTGAACAAGGAGGAAGACGTGAGTTTCAAGGAACAGGACGCTACCCGGAGGGTTTGGGCTGCCCTTTGTTTTGTCTTTCAATCATCCCCCGCCATCTGTAGGATGGACGATCTGCAAGGAAGTCCAGTCAGTCCGTGCCAAGAGAAGCCGGCTCCTCCCGGAAGGTGCCCTGGCCAGAGGCTTCCTTCAGGGAGGGGCCATGTCCGTGTGGCTGGAAGAGGCTGCGGTGCCCCCCTCCCTTCTAGGGGCTTGGAGCGCCTGGCGCTTCTAGAGAATTCTAGCTGTATCTCCCGGTTCCCCTTCTCGGGAGAAGATGGTTGAGGGGAGGATGGGACAGAATGGCAGCGTCCCGGGTGGGGGGAAGCGCCTGCAGCCTTTTCCCCGTGAATTCGGACCGTGGCACGATGTCAGGCGCCAGAGATCAGCCGCCCACACGGAGGTCCAGCTCAAGGGATTCGCTGCCAAACAGCCTCTTCTCAATGAACAGAGTTGGCCCAGTTGCAGAGGAAATGGGCAGGCCCAGGGTCATTTCAGGGTGGCGCCTGAGAGGGGTCCTCTAGACGGGTCTGCTTATGGCTGAAGGCCCCCCAAATCCATACAAACTCCCCAGTAAGCCTGCTGGGTGCCTCTCCTCTCCGTTCCTTAAGTTACAAACTCAGTTGGGACCGGAACTTCCATAGCTAAGCAACATGGTCGCTAAACGAATCAGACCCCGTTTTATGATCATTTTTGGCCCTGGGATTAAGGGAATCCCCACAGTTGTTAAGCGAACCGGCTCCCTCCACTGGCTTTGCCTGTGGGAAGCCGGCTGGGGAGGTTGCAGAGGCATTTGATGTTGCACATGGAGGTTGCCAAGCACTTGGATTTTGATCGCATGACCACTGTGACAGTCCTAACTGCAAGGACCAGTCGTAAGTCGCCTTTTTCAGCGCCGTCACAACTTTGAGCGGTCATTAAATGCAGGGTCGTAAGTCAAGGACTACCAGCAGCCTGATTGCTCTCTTCCTGGTTGCCGTGCCCTGGGGCGCCTTCCCTTGGGCCCCTTGGGCCCCTTCTGGTTCCTCCAGCCCCTCCCTCCCTCTGACTCCGCCCCTTTCTGCTTCTGCTGGAACAGCTGGCGGCCCTGCGGCACGAGATCGAGATCCGGATGAAGAAGAGCGTGGGCAGCGGCTGCACCGTCAGCTCGGAGGTGAGGCCCTGGAGCCCCTTCCCACTTCCACAGGGGCCTTTCCAGAAATGCCCTGGGCTCCTTCTCTCGCTCAAGCTGCGCTGCTTCCCTTGCAGACCATCTCGCTCAGCGTCAAGGGTCCTGGCCTGCAGAGGATGGTGCTGGTCGATTTGCCCGGCGTCATCAGTGTAAGTGTTTGGAGGGGGCCGGGGGGGGGGTCGTTGCAACGCAGGGGCCAAGGGGACGGGGGCTTGGGGCTTCGTTCCCTCAGCCTCACTTCCCTGGGTCAGACCTGCCACAAGCTTAAACCTCTAAGTAGAAAGTCTGTGGAGCTTCTCAGCCATCCAGATCACGGCTGTCCCAAAGGTGCTTTTTCAAGAGGCATCTGGACTTTCTTTGTTTTTCTTTGAAGACGCTTTCATATCAATCCTTCCCTTCCCCACCGTCCAGTCAGAGCTGAAGAAGCTGCGTGGATGAGAAGCAAAACGTCTTCAAAGAAAAAAGAGAAAGTCCAGGTGCCTCTAGAAAAAAAGCACCTTTGGGACATACTGCAGTCGTGCAGAGCCAGAACTGAGGTGCACCTGCCCAAATCCTTACATTCTTCCTCTTACTGTCTTTCATTTCCCACCCCAAGGAAACTAATTAAAATCTTGCGAGCTGTTTTCATAAAGGTCAGTTCAAGTGTGCTCTGCTATGCCGCTCCCTCCTTCTTCCAGGTGGGCAACCTTGAAGCAGCTTCTCAAGAAGGCATAGCATCTACTTTCAATTTCCCAAACATTCCCCCCTTCATCCCCCTTCTCCAGACTGTCACTACATAACAGCAAAGCATAAGCAGGCAGCAGGTGGCAGCTGACACTCCGGCTGCAAAATGGTGATGCTGCCATCCATCTGGTACTGGATGAAAGACGCGCGCGCACACACACACACACACACACAGGGTTTTTTAGAAGGAAATCAGAGCGGTGTCATGGCCAGAGTTTGATCCACATTCAGAGCCACGCTCAGCAGTGGAAGCCCAGGGACAATTTGGAGCAGAGCCATTTCTCTCAACCCAGCACCCCCTCGCCCCCGGTGGAGGAACGGAGCGTTGTGTACACCAAGGGCAGGGGGGCCTTTCCAGGCTGTGGCACTGCTGCTTAAAATACATTTTAAATTTCTTTATTCTAAAGAAATGTGTGTTTTAAATTAAAATGGCCAAAATCAGCCCCAGAGTTCTGCCTTTTGCTTAGCTCCTGAGATTTTAGCTATAAGGTCATTTGTTTATAGCTCAAACAGAACTGAGTCCAGGGGAAGGCCCAGATTCTGGCCCAGTGCTGATCCCATTGAGGGGGCTGGAAAGTTTCCAGAAGCTTTAAAACCCCCAACCTCTTTGGTCTTGCTAGGTGGAAGTGAAGCCACTTCTCCCCCACCCTGAGTGCAGCTGCAGGGAAGCTGAATGCAGAGAATATTACACGCTGCGTCCAGTTTTGGTCACCACATTACAAACAAGAGGTTGAGACTCTGGAAAGCGTGCAGAGAAGAGCAACCAGGACGATGAGGGGGCTGGAGGCTGAAACACATGGGGAATGCTTGCAGGAACCGGGCCTGGGGGACACGATAGCAGGATTCCAGGATCTGAGGGGCAGCCCCAAAGAAGGGGGGGGGTCAAGCTATTCTCCAAAGCACCTGAAGGCAGGACAAGGAGCAATGGGGTGGAAACTGACCAAGGAGAGAAGCAACTTGGGACTAAGGAGGAATTCCACTGATAGAATGACTTGCCTGCAGAAGTTTGTGGGAGCTCCATCACTGGGCAGCCATTTGTCTGTAATGAAATAGGGTTTCCTGCTTGATCAGGGGCTGGACTGGAGGACCTCCAGGGTCCCTTCCAGCTCTGCAGATTGAAACATCCAATACATGAAATCCGAGCCTCTCTTTCTGCAGACGGTGACCTCGGGGATGGCAGCAAACACGAAGGACCTCATCTTCAGCATCAGCAAGGCCTACATGCAGAACCCCAACGCCATCATCCTCTGCATCCAAGGTGAGGAAGCAGGGAGCCTTTGCCTGGTGGGGGAGGAGCCCCTGCCTGCCTGGGACCCCTGGGGCGGGAGGGGGGAGGCAGGGCAGGCCTGCCTTTGTCCTCCTCCGCCTCCTCCATCGGCTGTTGGACCGCTCCCCGGGTTGAATCACGGTGCCCCCTCCTTTCCCTTCTGGAGCATCTCTCTGCCCTCCTTCCCAGATGGGTCCGTAGATGCAGAGCGCAGCATCGTCACCGACCTGGTCAGCCAGATGGACCCCCAAGGCAAGAGGACCATCTTCGTGCTGACCAAAGTGGACCTGGCGGAGAAGAACGTGGCCAGTCCCAGCAGGGTGAGAGTGTGTGTGTGTGTGTGTGTGTGTGAGTGAGGGGGCTTCACGGAGCAGAGGTTGCTCCACCAGCGGAAGGAAAAATGCCCCAATTCAAGAGAAGCTCCTACCCCTTAACCGTTAGGAATAACAGGGGAGGGAATTCTGGCCTGGTTTGCCAGGAGGATTCTGTGATTTGGGATCCGTCATTCTGCCACCTTGACTAGGAGAGATTTCTTCTGTGGGAAGTTGGTCCCTTCTCTGAAGTGGGCAATGGTTCTCTCTCTTCCCCTCTGTGTATGTAACGCTGAAGCTGTAGGAAAAACAGGCCTCATGGCCGCTCTGCTGCTTGGAAGCTGACAGGAAAGGGCCCGCAGAGCAGGGGTCTCCGGTCTTGGACCCTTTAAGGCTTGTGGACCTCGCCTCCCAGAGTTCCCCAGCCAGCCGTGCATTCTGGGAGTCCAGGAGTCTTCAAGGGGCCGAGTTTGGAGTCCCCTGCTCCAGGCAAAACGCCCTGGGCATGCAGCTGGAGTCCGAGGGGCGCATCCCTGAGGGCTTGCCCTCCACTTTGGACACAGCCAGGTGGCGTAGAAGGTCACAAATTCCACCTGGCTGTGCTGGGGGCCACTTTCACCCTTCCTGGCTCCAGGCTGCGACTTGAGGCACCTGCCCCATTGCCTGGGATGCAGAGGGGAGGGGGTGGCCAGGCCCTCCTCCCTGAAAGTGGTGGACAGCAAGCCTTGGGCCGGGATGCTTTACAGGTAGTCCTTACAACTGCTTACTTAACAACCACTCAAAGTTATGCTGGACCCCTCCAAAAGCTACTGACGATCCAGTTTTTAAATTGCACACACACACATACACACACAGTCACATGATTGCATGTTGGGCACTTGACAATCGACTCCCTGTATGACTCTAAGCAGCATCCCTCAATCCCGTGGTTGCAGTTTGAGGTGTTGTTTGCAGGTTTCTGACATTTAGTTCCAGTTTGTGGCAAAACCCCCACCCATTTGGGAAAACTGATTTGCTTAGCGATGCAGAAACATCGAAAAAAAACCCAGGCCCAATCATGCGATGCCTCCATTTACGGCCTCTGGGCTCAGTTATGTTTGTAGGTGGAGCTGCTGTTGGTTCTTGCCCTGAGCAGGGAGTGGAGCTGGGCCCAGATCTAAAGGGCGCCTTGTGACGGCGGAGGGTTTTGCCCAAGTGAGTCAAGGTGGCTCAGGCTGTTAAATGCCTGCATTTAAGTTCCAGCTGCCTATAATTACTGTAGGCTCGAATCCCACCAGGCTTAGGGTTGACTCAGCCTTCCATCCTCTCGGGGTAGGTAAACTGGGGACCCAAGATTGTTGGGGGCAATAAGCTGACTTTGTAAAAATGCCGCTTAGTAATAATAAGCAGGCATATACAATGGAAGGAAGGCTATTGCTGAGCGCATTGGGTTGTGCTCCAAAAATCGTAAGCCGCCCTGAGTCTTCGGAGAAGGGCGGCATATAAATGTAATTAAAAAAAAAAAAGGACCCCCTAACCCAGCATCCTGGCCGGGCTGAGCTGCTGCTCTCCTCTCCTCTCTGCAGATTCAGCAGATCATCGAAGGCAAACTCTTCCCCATGAAGGCTCTGGGGTATTTTGCGGTGGTTACCGGAAAAGGTAGGTGGAAAATGGCATGGGGGGGGGAGGCAATATTTGGCCAAGTGTGATTAGACACACAAGGAATTTGTCTCGGTTGCAGAAGCTCTCGGGGTACATGCAAAGCAACAGAGTAATCATCATCTTCATCATATAATACCATTAGTAGTAGGGGAAAACGAGGGGGATAATAGCAATAGAGCCCTACCCCATGGGTAAGTGTGCAGGTTGGCGTTTGTCCGGCTACAGGCCCTTCCTTCCCCCGTGGGCGTGGTTTCAGTTCCTTTCTTCTTTTCCCTCTCTAGGAAACAGCAGTGAAAGCATCGAATCTATTAGAGACTACGAAGAGGAATTTTTCCAAAACTCCAAGCTGTTGAAGTAGGCTTTTACTTGGTTTTCTTTTTTTTTTAATACAAAAGTTTTATTTTTCCAAAAGAACAAACATAACAAACATACAACACATAGGTCCATATCAATTTCAAGTATGTCGGTCGGTCAAAAATCACAGTGCCTTCCCCTCATTATTCATACTCAGTATTACAAAAAGGAAAAACTATAATCATTATTATTAATCCTCTATCATATTATGATCTCTATATTGTTTCAATAGTTCTATCTTTATATTCCATATATTACCAAACTTTTTTATCTAACCATTGATAGAACATATTTCATATCTTATAAAACTGCTTTTCTTCTTGGTCCCTAATTTCAAATGTTAATCTACTCATTTCGGCACAGTCCAAAATCTTCTTAATCACTTCCTCCTGCGTAGGTGTCTTATCAGTTCTCCAGTTTTTAGCAAATACAATTCTGGCAGCTGTCAATACATTAACAATCAAATATTTCAGTTCTTTGTTAAGTGTCTCTGGTACAATTCCCAACAGAATATCTCAGGTTTCAAGTCTATATGTTGTTGTGTCATTTTTCCAACCACATGTGGATTTTAGTCCAATATCTTTTAGCATCAACCACATGTGGTAGTAGGAGCCAGGTATCTGATGACATTTCCAACACTTATCCGATTTGTCCTTCAACATTCTTGCAATCCTTCTCGGGATAGGTGCCACCTGTAAAACATCTTATACAAATTTTCTTTATATGCAGTTGACATTGTCATTTTATAATTCTGATCCCACAGTGTTTGCCATCTCTCTAAATCTATCCATAACCAAAAATTTTCCCCAAGCAATCGTTGTTTCCTTAACCTGCTCCTCTTCCATTCTAACTTCTAATAAATGACCATAGAGTTTTTAATCACTTTTTCATTCGTACCCATCAAAATTTTATCTAGTTCAGTTTGCTTTTTATAAATACCTTCAGTCCTAACATCCTCATCATATCTCGATTGTATTTGCAAATATGAAAACCAATTCATTTTTATTCCTTGTTCTTGTAATGTTTGCATTGATTTGAGTTCACCCTTTTCATTTAAAATCTCTCCATATCTAATTGTTTGTTCCTTCTTATATATTATTGGATATGAAAAAGCTTCAATAGTAGATACCCATAATGGTATTTGTATATAATGTTGTTTTCTAGTTTTTTCCAATTTAAAAATAAAGCTTCTCGAACATAGTGTCTTCTAAAATATCCTTGTTTTTTGTTCCCTTATACCATAAGAAAGCATGCCATCCTAATAGCAAATCATGACCTTCTAAGATTAGTAATCTACTATTTCTCAAAGTTATCCATTCTTTCACCCACATCAAACTTGCAGCTTGGTAATACAATTCCCAATTAGGTAGTGCAAATCCCCCTCTAGACCTTGCATCTTGTAATAGCTTAAATTTAATTCTTGGTTTTTTGCCCTGCCATATAAATTTTGATGTGATTTTATTTAAATCTTCAAAGTACTCTTTCCCAAGTCTAATTGGGATTGTCTGAAATAAATATCAGATTCTGGGTAGAACATTCATCTTGACTGTCGATATTGTGCCAATAAGAGATAATTGCATATTTTCCCATCTTTCAAGATCTGTCGCTATCTGCTGTTTGAGTTTTATATAATTATCTTCTTACAATGTACTGCATCTTGATGTTATATATATTCCCAAATATTTAACTTTATTTGCAGTCTGTATCTCTAGTAAATCTTCTAGGTCTTTCTTACGTTTTGCTAACATATTCTTTGTTAGAATCTTTGTTTTGTCTTTATTAATTTTAAGCCTGCCACCATTCCATATTTTTCTATTTGCTCTATCAACTTAGGTGCTGATTTAATTGGCTCCTCTAATATGAATACCAAATCGTCTGCAAACGCCTGAAGTTTATATTCTTCTTTTTTAATTTTCATTCCTTTTATTTCTTCATCTTCTCTAATGGCTCTATTCAGCACTTCTAACGTTAAAACAAACAGCAGTGGCGACAGGGGACAACCTTGTCTAGTTCCTTTTCTTATCTCTATAAATTCTGTCAATTCTCCATTCACCAATATCTTCGCTGTTTGGTTGTTATATATTGTCTCAATAGCCTGTATAAAGTTTTTTCCAAAGCCCATTTGCATCATTGGTAATATCATAAATCGCCAATTCACATTATCGAATGCTTTTTGAGCATCTAAGAACATCAATGTCATCTGTTTTTCAGGGTGTGCTTCGTAGTACTCCAAAGTATCTAAAATTATTCTCACATTTTGCTTAATTTGTCATTTTGGCAAGAATCCATTTTGATCTGTGTGGATAAATTCATTTAAATACCTTTTCATTCTTTCTGCCAATATTGAAGCAAAAGCAATGGAGAGTATTGATGGTAAGGGGATGGCACCGAGATTTGCAACCGACCGACACACTTGAAATTTATGTTGGTTTATGTTTTTATGTTATGTTTGTCTTGTTTGTCTTGAAAAAAAAATATTAAAAAAAAAGAAGGGGGCCGGAAGTGACCCCGTGAAGGTGGGAGACGGGAGGCCCTGACTCTGAGCCCTCCTTCCCCCCAGGAACTGCATGCTGAAGCCCCACCAGGTGACCACGCGGAACCTCAGCCTGGCCGTGTCCGACTGTTTTTGGAAAATGGTGCGGGAGTCTGTGGAGCAGCAGGCGGATGCTTTCAAAGGTAAGAGGGCAGCTTGTTCCGTGGGGGGTCTGGGGCTGGGCGGAGGGCTGTCTTGACAAGACTGGGGCCGGGGGCTCGGCATGAAGGGGGCCCCAGGCCGGGCTTGTTGCTCCTCTGCTCTGGGGTCAGAAAAGGGGCCCTAGATATCTCAGGAGGTCTCAGGTAATGCTTTGGGTGGACAGGCTCCGCACTCAGGGCTGGGCTGAGCTCATTCAGGGCTCTGTCACGGCTGCAGTGGACTTGGGGAAGCCCCTCAGAGCCAGAGGGTGAGCAGAGAAGCGAGTGACAGCCCCCCAGACCAAATGCCCTGGAGGCCGAAGGCAGGAGATGCCTTGCAGGGCAGGGCTGCCCTCTCTCTGGGGCACCTGGAGATTTGGGGCATTCCCAGGGCAGGGCGAGCGTGATCCAGAGGGTTGGGCAGGCAAAAACGTTGGCTCAGAGGGAAGGACCTTGGAGCCTGGGGGGAGAACATTCCCTCAGTCCCCTGGGCCATTCCCAGGCATAAGGGGTGGGAGAAAAGGGAACCCCCAGTCCTTGGACGACTGCTTGGCCCAGGGAATAGCGGTAGCCATGGCCCTTAGACTTACATGCCGCTTCACGGGGCTTTCCAGCCCCCTCTGAGCACTTTTACAGAGCCAGCCTCTGCGTCCTCATTTCACCTACCTGGGAAGGACAAAAGGCTGAGTCAACCTTCCAGTGGGAGAGCAGGCGTGGACCCCCTCTCAGCCGCCAAAAACCTGGCAGGGCAGCTGCCCAGGGGAGGCTCTCCGGCCACAGAGGGGTCGGCTTTATGGCTCTCGGACCGTGGTGAGAGCAGGAGGGGCTGCTCACAGTAAAAACTGCCCGTCTCTGGTGACTAATTAACCGTCATGGCTTTTCCATTTCAATTTAACATCTATTTTTGTCCCGTACTCTAGGAGTGTTATTTGTTTTCCCATTACTATTCCTAATTGATTATTTGACTTTAATGATGCTGCTTACGGATCCTTTCATGGGTTGGATGTCCTGAGTGGGCTGCCTTAAAGCGTCCCTAGGGTCAATTGGGTTGCCAGAATATGCACAGTGAATACGGCTTTTATTTATTTATTTATTTATTTATTAATGAGACTTGTATGCCGCCCCATCTCCGAAGACTTGGAGCGGCTCACAACTAAAACAACAAGAACAATAAATAATTAAAAAAGAATTAAACTAACAAGCCCCATTGAAATATAATTACATAAATACATGATAAAACCATGATAAAAACCACCACCCCCCAAAGGGTCACAGCCCGGCTTGGTTAAATAACCAGGTCTTCAATTCACGGCGGAAGGCGTGGAGGTCAGGGGCCAGGCGGAGTCCCAGGGGGGAGTTGGTTCCAGAGGTCAGGGGCCGCGATAGAATAGGCTCGTCGTCAGGGGACCGCCAAACGGCATTGGCCAGCCGACGGGACCCCAAGGAGTCCTTGCCTATGTGATCACACAGGGCGGTTAGTACTCGATGTCGGCAGGAGTCGCTCCCTTAAATATTGTGGACCCATGTCATGAAGGACTTTGTATGTTAAAGTTAACACCTTGAATCTCACCCGGAGCACAACCGGCAGCCAATGCAGACAGCGCAGGAGGGGGGTAACATGGGAGAACTGAGAAACTCCCATCCCCACCCGCGCCGCCGCATTTTGCACCAGCTGTAATCTCCAGATGGTATGCAAGGGCAGTCCTAGATAGAGAGCGTTGCAGTAGTCGAGTCTGGAGGTAACAAGGGCATGAGTTGAAGGGGAAGGCGGCCTTTCCCAGCCATATCCTGCAGCCGAAGGGCCAGGTCAGGGGAGGGCCTTGCCTTGGGAGGTGTCAGGCCGTGGAAGGGGCCCACTCCGGAAAAGTGGGCTAGCAAGCATGGAGGTGTGGATCTTGCTGCTAGGAATCCTCTCTCCTTTCCCAGCAACCCGCTTTAATTTGGAAACCGAGTGGAAGAACAACTACCCCCGCTTGCGAGAGCTGGACCGGGTGAGTTCCTGTCTGCCTCAAAGCCTCTTGAACGTCTTCTGGGCCTCAGGAGCGGCTTCAATGGCCACGGCATCTGTCCACATGAAGGCCTGTCAATGGCTTCCCTGGGTGGCCGACCTTGGCCCCTTTAAGACCCGTGGACTTCAAGTCCCAGAATTCCCCAGCCAGCTGAAGTCCTCAAGTCTTAAAATGGCCAAGGTTGAGAAACGCTGGGCTGGGGAATTCTGGGACTTGAAGTCCATTGGTCTTAAAGTGGCCAAGGTTGGAGACCCCTGGTGTAGACCTTCCATAATTACAGGTAGGTCTCAACTTACATCCAGCTGCTTAATGACGGTTTGAAGTTTTGATGGAGCTTCCCAGAGCTGCTTGAGGGATCTGGGGAAAGGCTTAGATCTGATCTTGCAGAGGCTCTCTCTGGAGACAGACATTTTGGGGTGGGGTGGAGGTTCAAAAGCCTGCTCCAGCTGGACCCCAGCACTGACCTCAGTCCCGGGCCAGAGGCTGCGCTCTGGCCTCCCTCTCTCGCTTGTGGCATCTCCCTGCAGAGTTAAAACTCCCTGATCGGTTGGTTGAATTCACTTGCCACCATTGTTTGTTTATTTATTAATTCGGTTGTGTACCACAAAATGAAAGTTTGCACGGTATAATTAATTCATCAAATTTGAGGGGTGCTTGATGCTCTCTGAGCTTGGCTGTTCTCTTGCAGACAGTTTATTACCCAGCTAGATAACATTATCCGTGCTAGTAAGGAGTGGGGTTGGGGGTTAGGGAAACTCTGCTGCTTCATAGCACTGATGATGTTCCCTAGCTGGGTCATGAAACGTCTCAAGAAAAGCACCAAGCTCAGAGAGCCCACAGGAGCCCCATTTCAACCCTGAGCTAGAAAGATTCTCCTTCATTGATCAAACTGGCACAGAAAGTCTGAAAGACAGGTCGGCGCCATCCTCTCCCTCCCCCATAATAGCCCAAAATTCGAAGGGGGATCTTGACCCCAGCTGCCTTGGGACCACCGGGAAATTTAGCCACTGCAGCCCTTGGCCTTTTCCACCAGGGATGAAGGGAGTTGTGGTCACACACACACACACACACACCCTCCCTGTAGAAGAGGCCCCTGCATGGAGGGGTCTGCTCTGGAAGGAGCAGGTGCCGGGTGAGGCCAGGTGGAAGGGTGGAGAGGCAGGGCTGTTGGTGCTGCTGCCTTTGCCCTGCCTAAAGGAGGCGCTTGAGATGGGGAGAGGAGGAGGGAGGTGATTCAGGGCCCCCAATGGAGGACAGGAGAGGTTTGTGTCTCCACTCCACTCCAGGGAACGTCCCCCTTGCCTCTTCCGGCACCTGATGCGTCCCCCTTCCCACGTTCATTAACTCTCTCTCTCTCTCTCTCCCTCCCTCTCTCTGTCCAGAACGAGCTGTTTGAAAAAGCCAAGAACGAAATCCTGGATGAAGTCATAAGCCTGAGCCAGGTGACCCCCAAGCACTGGTACCGTACTTGATTTCTTCTGTTTGGGGTAGGGATGTAGCCCCCCCGGGGGCGGGCTTAGGATGGGCTGCTTCGAATGCTCCCTTGGGACCGTCCAGCGTGGATGGGCCTCCCTGTCTAAGTCAGTTGGGAGGCCCCAACTCTCCCCCCCCCCAGGCTGTTCTGCTGAGGCTTGGCAGTTCTGCAGCCCCTCCCTCCCCTCCCCGGGAGAAAACACAGCAGGCGGAGGGTCCTCGGGCCAAGACTGAGCGAAACCAGCCGTGGAGGGGAGGGTCCCGGGCAGCGGAGGAGAAGCAGTTGTGGGAAGCTGTAACTATCTAAATGGAACCCAGGTGGGCCTGGCCGCCCAAAGAATGCGCCCCCTGTCAGCATGCAGAGCCTTGCCGAGCGCCTCCCCCGGGGGGCCGTATGGGAGCCAGATGCTGCGGGAGGGAGGCCGGATTGAGAGCCCTGGGTGGGAGGTGTCTCCTGGTTTGGGTCTGAGGAGCCCCTGCCACGGGCTGCTGAGATCTCAGGGGGATAGGCTGGTGATGTGGGGGAGGGGAGGCTTGCGTGGGCTTTTATATAACAGGATAACAGAGTGGGGGGGGGGGCTTGGAGGTGTTGTACTCCAGCCCCCTGCTCAAGCAGGAGACCCTAGACCAGGGGTCCCCAAGCTTGGCAACTTTAAGACTTGTGGAGTTCAACTCTGGGAGTCGAAGTCTACAAGTCTTAGCCAAGTTTGGAGACCCCTGCCTCAGACCATCTCTGGCTGTCCAGCCTCTTCCTAAAAGCCTCCAGTGATGGACCATCCAGAACTTCTGGAGGCAGCTTCTGCCCCACTGGCTAATGGTCCTCCCTGTTAGGAAAGTTCTCCCTAATTCCCAGTTGCTTCTCTCCTGGGTTAGTTTCCACCTGTTGTTCCTTGTCCTGCCTTCTTTGGTGCTTTGGAGAACAGCTTGGCTCCTCCTTGTCTACAAGAGCCCCTCAAATATGGGGGCACGGCTATCATGTCACCCCGGTCCTTCTTTTCATGGAAATGTTTCCTTTCCTTTCTCCCTGGGACATTTTGTTCCTAACATCACCAAAGTTACGAAAGTTACAAGATGCCCGACATAACTTTGGGTTTGTCTCTTGGATGGTGCGTGTGTGTGTGTGTGTGTGTGTGTGTGTGTGTGCTTGTGGGGCTGCTCTTGAGCAGATGAGCCTGGTTTGGCACGAGCATCTTTTGGCCAAAGACGAGAGGAACGGCTGCTTTCAGTTTCCAGGCCTTTCCCGTTTTTATTCTCCAAACGCTTTGTGCCCTTTTAAAGTTCCCATAAATAACTTTCCTGAAGCCGGTTGGAGCCCCTCAGGGCCTCTTCGCTCCCCTCCTTGGCGCGACTCCAGCGGGATCTCAGAGCTTTTGAAAGGCATCCTGGGAGGATCAACTTTCCTGCAAGAAAACCGTTTCCTTCCTTTCGCACCTCGCCACCCTTTCCCTTCCACAGAAGGAGCCGTTCAGGCCCAAGGTGTTAACTAACCACTCTCGTTTTCCCCCTTTGGACCATCAGCCTGCCATTCCCACCATATTAATTTCACGTCTCGTTGATCTAGAGCTAATTCCGAATTCCTTGTGTTCACAATTCTGTCTGCTTGCCTTGCGTTACGCTCTCTTGCGTATCATCGATCCTCTCAGACTGGGGTTATGCCTTACTCTAAATCAGAGCCTCCAGTCTTGGCTGCAAAGCTGGCTGGGGAATTCTGGGAGTTGAAGTCCACCCGTCTTAAAGCGGCCAAGGTTGGAGACCCCTCCTCTAAATGCTCACTCCCAATCCGGAACCACCACTGCTGTGTCCCTAGAACGTGTGCGGCATCTACCCGTGTTGCACTAGTGCTTCCTGTGACAGCCTAGTTCACACAGTCAAGAGAAAAGGGTTGGATTCTCACAACGGGTGGAATCACCCACAAACACCCACCCCCACCCAGCGCCGTTCCTTTCATCGGTTTGTCACGGAGGGTGCAGGAAGTGGCAACCGCCTTTGGGGCTTCTGAGTCATGGATACATTCCTGCCCATTCCCCCCAAAGGGTTGAAGGCTGCTGGAGCCCATGTGGATAGTTATGCTTACATTGCAGGGATATTAATTTTGTTTGTCAATGTGGCCATTTAAGCGGAAAGGTGGGTTTATACCAGGGCAGAAGGAGTTTGGTTTACCAGTTGAAATTTAATTTACTGGTTCTGAGAGTCGTAACAAATGACTGAGAAAATGAAGTGAGATTGCCCTTCAAAGCTTTGAATGCCATACTGTTTTCTGTTTTTTAAATCGTTTTTCTTGTTATTGTATTCAAAAGATTAAAAGACAAAATGGGTTTCTTATTTATTACGGGATTTTTAGTCTAATTTGGCTTGTTGTAATTTAATTCCATTTTAGCTAATTTAACTTATTGTATTGTTTTTATCTGTGAGCCGCCCTGAGTCCTTTTGGAGAGGGGGTGGCATACAAGTCGAATAAATAAATAAATTAATTAATTAATTAAAAAAATCAGAAAGGAGAAATGAACAGAGAGAAAACAAAGCTAGACAGGAACATTTTAAAAAGTGAATTAAAAGGAACAAAAGCCAAAAACCTCACCCACATCCTCCACTTGAACGTTGACAAATTCATGGCAAGAATCATGATGCAGGGAGTAAGGTTGCCCTCCAGGTCTCTTCACAGCCTCCTCAGGGGTTCTGGAGTAGATGACTAGGACGTATCATCGAGCAACCTCCCTGGTCTGTCTTTTGAGCTGCTGTAGAGTCTCTTTTGTAAGCAGAAGGCAGATGGGGAGTCCTCGTCTTACCACAGTTCAAAATTACAAGCGCAGTGAAAAAAGGGACTTAAGACGGTGGCTGCATCCCCACTTTTGGTCACGTGGTCCAAATCCAGAGGCTCAGCCATTGACTCATACTTATGACGGTCCTGGGGTCATGTGGTCCCCTTTTGCGACCGTCTGAGCAGCCAAGTCCATGGGGGAAGCCAGACTCACTTTAAGGACCACCGTGATCCGCTTAATAACTGTGGCAAGAAAGGTCGTAGAATGGGGCAAAACTCCCTTAGCAGCGGAGATGCTGGGCTCCATTAGGGCCGTGACTGCTGCTGGCTGTGCTGCACCCTGGGCAGCCTGGGGGCCTTTTCCCTGCGCTGCTGTGCGCCTGGCGCTGCTTTCACCGCTTCCTCCCGCGCTTCCCTCCCAGGGAGGAGATCCTCCAGAAGACCTTGTGGGAGAGAGTCTCCACCCACGTGATCGAGAACATCTACCTTCCGGCCGCCCAGTCTCTGAACGCCGGCACCTTCAACACCACTGTGGACATCCGGCTGAAGCAGTGGACGGACAAGCAGCTGCCCAACAAGGCCGTGGAGGTGAGTGGCCGCCGACGGGGGCCCTAGGGGAGCCCCTCCTCCTCCCCCCGGCTCCCCAGTGAGACCCCCTAAGCCAAGGGGCGGGTCAGCTTGCCCTTCTGGGTGCGTTGGGTCATTTGGGGAAAGAAGAGCCATCGGCCCCTTGGAACTAAAGCCAGGTCTGAGATTCCGGGCAGGCAGGCAGGCAGGCAGGCAGGCTGGCTGAGGGGTTCTGGGAGAGGAAGGCAGCAGGTCTTAACGGTTGGAGAGCCCTTGCAGGAGAAAGAGCAGGTGGTCCTTGGCCAGGAGGGCTCCTGCCTAGAGAATCCCTCCTTCTGCCACTTCCCCTTCACAGAAGGCCTGGTGGGGGGGAGGGGGATAGAGCCCCCTCCCCTCTCCTGCTCCTGCCCTTGTGGCCCTCGCCCGCAGGAGACGGGGGCTCCAGACGTGAGCCGGTGGGGCTGGCGGGCAGGGCGCAAGGGCTCAGGGGCAGGGCAGGGGGCGCCTCGCCTGCCGTCGCTTATTGTGCCCCCCCCCCTTGGCAGGTGGCCTGGGAGACCCTGCAGGAGGAGTTTTCCCGCTTCATGACGGAGCAGAAGGGCAAGGAGCACGACGACATCTTCGACAAGCTGAAGCAGGCCGTGAAGGAGGAGAGCATCAAGCGGCACAAGTGGAACGAGCGGGCGGAGGACAGCCTGGTAAGGCCTCCCCCCATCCCTCGGGACGGGAGGGGGCAGGGGGAGAGGGGCCCTCCTGACGCCCGTGCTCTCCCCCGCAGAGGGTGATCCAGCACAACGCCCTGGAGGACCGGTCCATCTCCGACAAGCAGCAGTGGGACGCCGCCATTCAGTTCATGGAGGAGACCCTGCAGAGTCGCCTGAAGGACAGTGCGTGGCCCACCCTCCCTCCCTTTCTTCCTTCTCCTCCCCTCCCTCCCTGGGGCCTCCGGCCTCTCCTGGGCCGCCTCATGGCTGCTGCTGGGAAGGCCCAGCCGGAGCTGCTTCCTGTGCAAAAGGGGGGAGCAGTTCCTGGGCCAGAGGCTTGGGAGGAGGGAGCCCCCTCCGGGACGGGGCTGTGCACCCCTTCTCTCCTGCTCTGTCCCCCGGTGAGGGTCCTTCCTCGGGACTGAGGAGGCCCGTCTGTCTCGCTGCTCTCCAGCGGAATCCGTCATTGAAGACATGGTGGGCCCGGACTGGAGGAAGAGGTGGCTGTACTGGGTGAAGCGCACCAAAGAGCAGGTACGGGGCGCTCGGCTCTTCCTCCTGGGGGGCTGTCCCAGGGCCATGGAGGCTCCCTGGAGTCCCGGAGGCCTGAGGGCTGCTGCCGCCTCCTCTGACCCGTGCCGGGGTCGGATGCCCAGGGGCAAAGCCTGGGGTCTGGAGGGGCGGAAAGGCTTCAGGCCGTCTGGGAAAAGCTCTTCCGTCTCTTGCCTGCCAGACGATCCGCAACGAGACCAAAAACGAGCTGGAGAAGATGATGAAGTGCAACGAAGAGCACCCGGCTTACCTGGCCAACGACGAGGTCACCACCGTCCGGAAGAACCTCGAGGCCCGAGGGGTGGCCGTGGACCCCTGCTTGGTAAGGCCCCTCGCTCTGCCGCCTTTCGGGGCGCCCTGAGAGGCGGGAAGGGGGGGCCTTCAGGAAGAGAGGCTCCCCCTGCCAAGTCAGACAGGGCTGCACAGGGGAAACCTTTGCCGTGAACCTTCAGGTACAGAAGCAGCCAGTGAGCAGGAACAGAGCTGGAGTTACTGGGAGGGGCGGGTGGCCCATCACATGAGCAGGGGGTGGGACTACAAGACCTCCGAGGTCCCTTCCAACTCTGTGAGACTCGGTGGGGACCCAGGCTGGCTTCCCTTATCTGCGGTTAGCCGTTCCCATGGTGGCCTTTGGATCCTGCCAGCCGAGGGGAAACGGGCCCTGAAACCCAGCACCCCAGGGGGGTCCCCTGGCCTAAGGAGGAGGGTCTCTGGGCTCCTCTCCTGGCCCCTGGAAGCCCCCCCCCGGGGGTCTTCCTCCCTCCCCTTCCCTGCTCAGGGCCATCCGCCACCTCCAGGACCCTCCCAGCCCTGAAGGGCCCCCCTGCTCCCACTCAGGGGCTCCAGGGACAAAGACGTCAATCCCAGGGCTCTGGAGGCCAGGCGGGAGGGGGAAAGGCAAATGGCCGTAGCTGCGCCCCCTCCTTCTGCTCTGGGCCAAGGCAGGGTCTTCCACAAGGAAGGGCCGCCAGGGAGAATAGAAAGCAATCCTGCACAGACAGACAGGCAGCCTGCAGTTTGCCTTCTGCTCAGGGCCAGGGCCTTGGGGGGGGAGGGTCTTCCACAGCCCAGGACTGACCCCCCTGCCTGCCTGCCCCCAGATCAAAGACACCTGGCACCAGGTCTACAGGCAGCACTTCCTGAAAGCCGCCCTGGGCCACTGCAACCTCTGCCGGAGGGGCTTCTACTACTACCAGAGGCACTTTGTGGACTCGGAGGTAAGCGGGGGGGCACGGGGGGGCAGAGCTCTCCTCCTGCCCAGCCAGCAGGATGTGCTCCACGGGGTGGCACTCTTGTGCAGTCCCACTAGGTGGCAGCCTTGCAGTGAACATCTGGCACAGCTGTTCTTGTCTCTGCAAAGCTCTGGGCTGCCCAGGCCCCTCCTCCTTTCCTGCCTCCCTCCCGACCCAGCACTCCTGCCGCTCAATCCTCACGGACATTGGACGTTCCAAGGCCAGCATTGTCTTCCGTTCAGTGTCCAGGACCCCCAACCGCCTGGGGACTCTGGGGAGCCCCAATAATAATAACAACAACAACAATAATAATAATAATAATAATTTATTCGACTTGTATGCCGCCCTTCTCCCTAAGGACTCAGGGCGGCTAACAATAAAACAGGACCAAATTTACATAAAACAAGCATTAAATATAACAAGTCAGAATAAATAACAATAAAACATTAAAACATTAATTAAAATAATTAAAACAGTAAAAATCCCACCGGGTCATTCCAGGCGGCCTGTTGAAATAACCAAGTCTTTAGGTCCCGAGGAAGGAGCGGAGGTCAGGGGCCAAATGGAGATCCACGGGGAGATGGTTCCAGAGGGCGGGGCTCCCACAGAGAAGGCCTAGCCCTGGGAACCGCCAGCCGACAATGTCTGACCTGACGGTATCGCCAGGAGGCCCCTCCTGTGGGAGCAACAGGACGATCGGCATATGATGATACTGGCAGGAGGCGTTCCCAAGTACCCTGGACCCAAGCCATTTAGGGCCTTATAGGTGGTTACTAGCACCTTGAAGCTAACCCGAAGGCCACTGGCAGCCAATGCAGGTCGCGCAGGAGGGTGTAACATGGGAGTATCGGGATACTCCCATCACAGCCAGCCGGCCGCATTCTGCACCAGCTGTAGCCTCCGGTAGTCTGCAGGGCAGCCCCATGTAGAGAGCGTTGCAGTAATCGATCCTAGAGGTGACGAGCATGAGTGACCGTTCGAAGGGCATCTCGGCTCAGGTAAGGGCGTAGCTGGTGACTATACGAACCTGGGCAAAAGCCCCCCACAGCCCCACCTGCTCCTCCAAAGAGAGCTGTGGATCCAGAAGGAGAGGTTCCTCGCCCTATCCACAGGGGGCAACACCTCACCCCTATGGCCAAAGATGGAACATCACCGAAACCGAGATGCTGGTAAGAACAGCCACTCGTCTTGGTCGGGTTGAGTTGGAGCCTATTTCTCCCCATCCAGACCCGCACTGCCTCCAGGCACCGGACATCACAGAGAGAGCATCACTGATCTGGCCTGGGGTGGAGATATAAAGCTGGGTATCATCGCATATTGATGATACCTCACCCCAAACCTCGGATGATCTCACCCAGCTTTTCATGTAGATATTAAACAGGAGAGGGAGAGGACCACCCTGTGGCACCCCACAAGTGAGGGGCCTTGGAGCCGATCTCTGCTCTCCTGCTAACACCGACTGCTGACGGTCCAAGAGGTAGGAGGAGAACCACCGAGAACAGTGCCACCCCACCCCCTGGAGCTGCTGCAGAAGGATACCATGGTCGATGGTATCAAAAGCCGCTGAGAGGTCTAATAGGACTAGGACAGAGGAAAACCCCTGTCCTGGGCAGCCCTCAGAGATCATCCATCAGCGCGACCAATGCTGTCTCCGTGCTGTGTCCGGACCTGAAGCCCAACTGATGGGTCTAGATAATCAGTTTCCTCCAGGAACAAGGGGAGTTGCTGCACCACCATGCTCTCAACAACCTTCACTAAAAAGCGAGGTTGGAGACTGGACATAGTTATCCAAAGGCTGGGTCCAGGGCAGGCTTTGAGGAGAGGTCTCACCACCGCCTCCTTCAAGGTAGCGAGGAAGACTCCCTCACTCAAGCGGCGGTTGACAACTGCCTGGAGCCAGCCGTGTGTCTCACTGGAGGTGTAAACCAACCAGGAGGGACACGGTCCAATAAACGTGGTGGAGGACAACCTCCGCATGATCCTGTCCACTTCATCAAGGGAGACGGGTCAAACTCAACAGATAGAATCAACCAGACCCATGCCACCACCCATCATCAGACCACTGCCAGTCCGAGTCCAAGCAGGCCGAATCCGGCGACCTTATCCACGCCAGATGTAAGCTAAATTCCTCTGCTCTGCCCTGCAGGGGTCAGCCCCTCCCTCAACTGAAGGAGGGGCGGTAACCCTAAACAGGGCCGCAGAGGCGATCATCGGCGGGCCAATCAAGTGGAGAAGTAGCACGCCTCCGCGCCCTAATCGCTTCCAGGTAGGTCCTAATATAGGCTCTTAGCTGGCCAGTCAATCCAGACGGCTCGTCCTCCACCTGCTCTCTAGGCATCTTCTCGCCGTTTCATCCCCGGAGCTCCTCCGAGAACCAGGAGCTGACGGGGTCTGTGGTGGGAGGCAGGCTGGCCGATTAGAGTGCCTCGAGGCCGCCTGTTGCCAGGCGGCCGCCAGCGCCCGGCCGGCTGTGGTCAAGGGAGGTGGGCAAGAACCCCAGAGCCAATTGAAACCTCTCCAGGTCCATCAGGCGTCTGGGGCGGAACCATCGGGCTCTCATCCCAGCAGCGAGGGACAGCCGCCTGAAAGACTAGCCGCAGGAGATAGTGATCTGTCCATGACAGGGGTAGGGTAGATACAGAACCCACCCCCAGATCACTACGCCAGTGTCCTGAGATAAAAACAAGGTCGAGCGTGTTCCCCCCCTCGTGAGTGGGCCCTTGAATCACCTGAGTCAGGTCCATGGATGCCATGAACTCCTGGGCCAAACCCGATGCCCCCCCCGAGAGATGGCAATAAAGGAGAAGGCTCAGGGGCCCTTGAGCTGAGGGGCCCTTCCTGCTCCCCGAGCTGGGTGGTTCCTTTGCAGACGTCCCATGACCCGACTAGGTGACGTCATCCATGCTGGTGTGCCTAATGACTAGCAGGGATGGGGTGACCTAGTTTGGGTCACGGGACGCCTGCTCAAGGGCCAGGGATGTCCTAACACGGGGGTCCCCAAACTATGCTATGCTGGCTGGAGAATTCTGGGAGTTGAAGTCCAGAAGCCTTACAGTGGCCAAGTTTGGGGGCCTCTGTCCTAACAGGGTGACCTGGAAAAGCCATACGGCCCACCTCATGGCGGCTCGAAGGATCCTGGGCTGGCCTGGGTACATTAGGGGCATTTTGTGGCTGTTTTCTTTCGAATGTGTGGCTCTTGTTTTAATCCTGGGGTGCCCTCTTGCCATTTATATGCAGATCGATGAACGCCACGAGCCCCATGGAAGGAGAAGCTCACGAGCAGCTTCCCTTTTCTAGGGGAGCCAGAAGGCAGCTTCAGTTCAGCAGGTTGCAGGGAAATTTTAATAGTTTTCTAGCATTTTGACGTAGTTGTAATTTGGTGGTGGAATCTGTGCGGCAGAACCCCGACAGCTGCATTTACTGCTCTCCTGGACTCAGGCCCCACCCACTCGCTGCTGGGCTGGGCTGGGCTGGTTTTGCAGCCCCCTCCTCACACAAACACACACACACACACCGCAATGAGCAGGCTCTGGGGCTGACCACTGTGGTTCTCCCTCTGCTCCTCCAGCTGGAGTGCAACGACGTGGTTCTCTTCTGGCGCATCCAGCGCATGCTGGCCATCACCGCCAACACCCTGAGGCAGCAGCTGGCCAACACCGAAGGTAGGAGCCCCTCCCTTCTTCTCTCTGGACTTCTGGGGGGGGGAATGGGGACGGAGAGGTGTGGGAGGCCCAGCAGCCACTGCTCCAGCCTTGCTTGATCTCAGATGCCCCTCCAGGAGCTGGGAACCGTCCCCTTCCCACAGCCTGCTTGGCATCAGTGGCTCCATTCCTGCCAGGGTGCTGAGCCCTGAAGGCTACCTTCTCTGCAACAGGGGGCTCCAGCCTTGGCCCCTTTAAGGCTTGTGTACTTCAGCGCCCAGAATTCCTCAGCCAGCTGCCTGGGGAACTGGGCGTTGAAGTCCACAAGTGGCCAAGCTGTAGGGCTCCAACTCCTGGTTCTAGAGACCCCTGGGTCCATCAGGAGGTGCCCCCCCCTTAATCCCTCTCTCCTGAGCACCTTTGCCCTCCTGCAGATGGGTCTTCTTGTCCCCGAGGCGGCTTTTTCCCCTTCAAAAGGCAGCTGGGCTCTGTTGTTTTGTTTTTCCTTGAAGACGTTTCGCTGCTCACCTGGAGGTCAGAGCTGAGGAAGCTTCTTGGATGAGAAGCGAAACGTCTTCCCAGGAAACCCAAGGAAGTCCAACTGCCTCCTGGGAAGGAAGGAAGAAAGAAAGAAAGGAAGAAAGAAAGGCACCCTTGGGGCCTGGAGGACTGAGACGCTCCAGAGACAAAGCCCGGCTGCCTTTTGGGGGAACCGCCCCTGTGGCCCCCCTCCCCCCCCCAGGAGCCACTTTGCTAACCCCGAGCCCCTCCCTGCAGTGCGGCGCCTGGAGAAGAACGTCAAGGAAGTGCTGGAGGACTTCGCGGAGGACGGCGGGAAGAAGGTGACACTCCTGACGGGGAAGCGAGTGCAGCTGGCCGAGGACCTCAGTGAGTAGCCCCGGGCCCTTCCCGCGGTGGGGCGGGCTTGGCCCAGGAAGCCCCTCTGGGCTGCCTCTTGGGGCCTGAGCCCACCTCCCCCAGAGGCATCGCGGTGGGGCTGCCTCCTCCTGGGAGCCTTCCTGGTCCCATGGCTCCTCCAGCCGGGGAGGAGGGCGGTGGGGTCCGTGGGGCTCTCTGCGCCTGGCGGTTTTCCTGCAGGCCTTCCATGGCCCAAGCAGGGGAAAGGGAGGGCGGTTGGCAGGGGGCAGGAGGAGGAGGACAATCGCAGGCTCCCTTCGGGCTCTCCCATTACCCGACTGGAGCACCCATCAGGGCTGGAAGGGAGGGGCCCTGCTCTCTGCCCATGGGGGGGGGTCCTTTATTTCCTCCTCATCGGCACCCTAACCCAGGACACGTGCGGCTGCTGCCCACATGGCCCACCTTCTGACCGGCCCTTCCCAGGGTTCCCTGCTGCAGGCAGCGGGCGAAAGGGGCCGGAAAGTCCATGGGCTGTGGGGGGGTCTCCTTCGCCAGCTGCTGTGTTTGCCCCTCCCCCAAAAGAAAGGCAGGTGCCTTCTGGGGGGGGCGGCCAGGTTCTGGCCAGGCCAGGCAAAAGGCTGGGGGGGGGCAGCAGGTGTTTGTGGCCTGTTAAAAGCAGCCATGGAGCCCCCCCCCCTCTGGTCGTGGCATTGGGGGGGGGGTCTTTCCTACCTGCCATCACTCTGATCCCCCCGAATCTGCTCCTGGTCCTTGGGAGGGAACCGGGGGGGGGGGCTCAAGGGCTTTGCGTGGCACCCCAGAGGGCAGGTGGGGTGTGCCCATGGGGGGGGGCAGCTCCGAGCTACAGAGGGACAAGGACACCCCCTCCAAAGCCCAGAGAAAGAGCAAAGGGCCCCGTTTGGGGCTCTGGGTGCTGTTGGGGGCTCAGCCTGATCAGTGATCAGCCCCCTCAGCTGCTTCATAAAACTAGCAATGAAAGATCATCTAGTTGGTCTCCAAAGTGGCTCTTCCTCTCGCGGCTGCAGGGCTGCTCCTCCTCCTCCTCCTCCTCCTCCTCCCTGCGGATCTGTCCCCCCTGGAAAGTATCCTGGCAGCTCCCTCGGGATTGGGACGGGCAGGTACTTCTACACACACCCACACACACCCACACACACACCCCTCCCTCCCTGGGCGAGGGCGGAGATCTCCTTCCGCCAGGAATTCCCTCCCCCTCACAGCTCCCTACTTATCCAAACCTCCAAGCACAGGGATTAGCAGGCCCTGGAGGGGAGAGGAAAGGGGCTGGTTGCAGGCCCCCCCCCACCCCCACAGGAGCCCCTCCTCTCCCTTGCCTGGGAGCCTTTGGGAGCCGGGGGCAACTGCCCCTCTGCCACTCCTGGGGCTGGGGCTGTGGAGGGGGCCCTGCTGGGGCAGCTGAGTGGCCCCCCCAGCCGGCTGGCTGGGACAGAAGGTTGATTTGCTCCAGGTCTCCGCTTCCCCTTCCTGGCATTGCCCAGGCAGCGGGCAGGGACTCAGGGCCCCTTCTGGGCTCCTCCTCTGGGCTCCCCCTCTTAGCCTCCCTCCACTCTGGCAGTGGGAGACCCCTCCTCTCTCTGACCCAGACCCCTCCTCCCAGGGAAAGCCCCAGTTCCCGCTGCCTTCCAGCTGTTGGATTCCTTCAGCCGCTGGCGGGGCGGGGGGGGGGCTTAAAGGTTGCCAGGCTTGGAGAGTCCCGTCCTCCTCTGTGGGTAGCGCCCGCTGTGGCTCTCCCTCCGTGGGGCTTGTAAGGCGGAGCTTTGGGCCCTGCTGTCCCCCTGTAGCAGGTGCAGAGGAGGGGGGCGGGGAGAGGAGCCCCTCCGCCTCCTCCAGGCTCGGCCCTGAGTGCCCCCATTGGAGGGAGCCTGTCCTGGGCCAGAGCCGCCTCCTCCCTCGGGACTCAGCCAGGTCCCCGGAAGGAGGAGCAAGCGAGCAAGCTGGGTATGCAAGGCACGTGGGGAGGGGCCCCCACTCTGTGTCCCGTCCCCCGCAGAGGCTGCCCCGGGATGCTTCCCTTGGCTCCAGCTTGGCCGGACTGGCTTTCCCTCCCAGGCACAGACAGGGGGCTTTGGAGGCCTCAGCCTTCCCTGGGCCTCTGGGTGCCCCCCTCGCCCTGGCTCTCCCTGAGCTGCTCCCCGTCCGGCTCCAAGGGCTTCTCCCCCTGCCTGGCTTTGTCTGGGGGTTTCCTTCCCTCCCGCGATGAGATAATGGGGGAGGAAGGCCCCAGCCAGCCGTCTCCCGTCTGGGCCTCTCAGGGAATCCCAGGCGGGGGCAGAGCCTGGACCAGCCCCTCTTTCTCCCGCCCGTCAGGGGGACGGGGAACAGGGCCGGCCTTTGTGGCCCAGCCGAGAAAGGCCCCCTCCCCCGCCCGGCCACCCTGTTTCCGTCTTGACCGCTTTCTCTGCTGGCAGCAGAAAGGCCTCCGACAGGCGGCCCTCCCCGCCTTGCCTTGACCCTCCGCCTGCCCCCTTCAGCCCCCCATCTGGTCTCTTGCCTGGGAGGGAGGGCAGGCTGCCCATCAATCTGTCCTGGCTGGTGATGGATGGGGTCCTGCCTCCCAAGGGCGACCTGGGTGGCTCCCCCCCCACTTTGGCCTTTTCCTCTGGGCTGAGCCCAAGGGGGGCCTTCCTGTCACGCAGCCTCCGCAAAGCACCCCAGCCATTCCGATCGCTCCACTCCAGCAGCTCTTGGTGCCACTGGGGTCCTCCCTGTGGCGCAGCAGCCAGGCCAGGGTCCCAGAGCGGGAGGGTCTCGGCTGGTGGTCCCAGGGGGATTGGCGGTTGAGGCCCTGCAGCCTCCCTGGGTGCCTTTGACAGGAGCTTCCTGGGTGCCCGACCGAGAAGAGAGCCACCGTCTTCCTGGAGGGCATTTTCAGCTGCGCCCCTTGCCCGCTTCTCTTGGGAAAAGGGCAGAGGAGAGCAACACATGTGAAGAATGGTTGCAGGGGCTGCATAGTTTGGCTAGTCTAGAGAAAGGAAGAATTAGGGGAGACTTGATGGCATCTTCCAGTATTTGAGGGGCTGCCACTGGGAGGAGGGGGGCTCAATTTACTTTCCAAAGCCCCTGAAGGCTGGAGAAGCAGCAGCCTGCAGTTAAGGAGAAAGTCCGTAACAGGGAGGACGATTAACCAGCAGAAGGGCTTTGTCTTCAGAAGCCCTGGGAGCTCCATCCCTGGAGGTTTTAAGAAGAGACCGGACAGCCACTTGTGTCAAGTAGGGGAGGGCCTCCTCTGAGCAGGGGGTTGGGCTAGAAGACCTCCAAGGTCCCACCCAGCTCTGTTCTGACGGATTGGTCCTGAGGGCCGAGATGCCCACGGCTGCATTTTGTGAGGCCCAGCTGGTGCCACCGGCTGATCCCGGGCGGTTGTGTCTGAAGGCCCCTTCCCACTGTGAGCGGAGCCCCCCTCGGCCCCTGTGGGGCTGGGTCTCCCTGGGTAGCCAGACCCTCATTACAGCTCAATTAGCCGGATCAGCGGATTAATGCAGAGGAGACGAGTGGCCCACGGATGCCGTTTCATGTGGGGGACAAAGAGGCTGCAGGGATGAATGGCTCTCTGAAGCCACTGAATGGCAGGGCTGCCTTCCTCCTGTCTCGGGCAGCGTTGGCGGGATGTTGGGAGAAAGGATTATGGGGATATTCATGACCAGGTGAGGGGCTGGGACGGCTCATCTTCTGAGCAAACACCCAGTCAGTGGCAGGAGCAGGGCTTTCTCCGCGTCTTGTGGCTGGGACGGGGCCTTGTGCCTCAAGGAATTGCTCAACGGGTGTTGGGAAAACCAGGGTCTTCCTCTCCCGCCCTCCCCAGGGGGCATTGCCTGGCGTCCTTCCTTGACATCTGGAGCAAGAGGACAGAGAGTTGCCTTGTGACAAGATGGGCAGCAAACAAATTTAATTCATAGTAATTATAATGGACAGGCCCGAATGACTGGCAGGCAAAGCGGGAAGGGGCTCCGGGCTGGCACAGAATCCAGACAGGCACAGCTCAAGGTGCCCCTGAGGAAATAAAAAGGCTGGGGATGCACCTTGCCAGCTGGGCACCAAAATCTGCCCTGACTCTCCTGGTTCCTGGTCTTGGGGTCGGGCCAGGCTCTGCCAGGGAGACAGGGCTGGATGGCTGCTTGTCTCGGCAGCTCTTCTGCCCAAGGCACCGGTCTTGGCTCCTGGCACCCTGCCTGCCGGAGGGACCCCAAGTCTCCTTGTCTCCCCTCGCAGCCGGTGCCCTCTGGCAGGCCGTCCTTCTGTGTTTTGACGGGCGAGGAGCACAGCCTGGATTCCCACACTGGATCCGGCAGGCTGCTCCTTTTCCTGCGGGGGGGCTGGTAACCTCCCCCGGGTCTCCCTTGCTCAGAGTTCCAGGCCTTTGGCACATCCCACCTGCTGGAGAAGCAGTGGGGGGGGGACCTTTCGGAAAGGGCTGAGAGAGGGTCCGGCTTCACTGCTGGGGGGAGGCAGGATTTTGCTCACAGCTCCATCCTCGAAGCCCCCCTCAATTTTCACACATTTGAATTGCACTTCTGGAAGTTTCAGGAAAGGAAGACAACTAATAACATGCTATTGAATGCAATTCTGCAAACTCTTTTTTTTCCTAAGTGACGAATTTAAATGAAAACTCTACTAAATGTCCCAAGTTTAAGCTCTTGCCAGCTTTCTGTCTAGTCCACCTAAATCAGCAGCCTCCAACTGGCTGGGGAATTCTGGGAGTTGAAGTCCACAAGCCTTAGAGTAGCCAGGTTTGGAGAGCCCCAGTCTAGAAGAACTGGGTTGGAGGAAGCCAGTCAGGGAGCTCGCCTGGCTGAGCCACAGACCTGCGGTCAGTCCTCCAATGACTGAGGGGCACCGAGGAGGAATCAGAGGCCCTGCCCAGCCTTCCTCAACTCCCTTCGCTCTGCCTTAGAACAGGAACTTGGTTTCTTTCCCCAGAAAAAGTCCGGGAGATCCAGGAGAAGCTGGAAGTCTTCATCGAAGCCCTTCATCAAGAGGAGAAGTGATGGCTTCACCAGGTGAGGCTGCTGAGCTGCTCTGATGGGACTTGGTTGGCCCTGTCCCGTCTCCAGCCAGGACCTCCTTGGCTGCGGGGGGGGTCTGAAATGGATCATCCTGATTAAGAAGGACCAGGGGTGACGGGATAGCACTCGTCCGGCGCCTGAGGGGCTCCCCCAAGGAAGAGGGGGCTCCACCTGTTCCCCAAGGCACCTGGAGGCCAGCATAACGGATGGAGGTGGATCAAGGAGCGCAGCAGCCTGGAGCTGAGGAGGGACTTCCTGTCTTCCCTGGGGGAGTGGCTGGGTGCTCCGAGCCTGGAGGCTTTTCAGGAGAGATGGGACGGCTGTTTGTCTGGCATGGCACAGGGTCTCCTACCTGACCAGGGGGTTGGGCTAGAAGACCTCCAGGGTCCCTTCTAACTTGGCTCTTCTTTATTGTCTCAAAGGTGCTTTTTCCAAAAGGCAAACCGGACCGTTTTCCCCCAGAGGAGGAGGAGGAGGAGGAGGAGGAGGAGGAGGAGGAGGAAGACGACGTTTCGCTGCTTCACCTGGGGTGAGAGGCCGAATGCCAGATGCTCTTCCTCCTCTTCCTCCTCCAGGAAAAGCCACGGTCCGGTTGCCTTTTGGGGAAAGCCCCTTTGAGAGAGCCGGGGCCTGGATGGCTGAGGAGCCCTGCAGACCTCCTGCAATTCCGCTTATTCTGGTGGCACCCCCAATGTTGGGCCTGTGAATCGGGGTTCCGGCTGTCCCAGCAGCCTCTGAGGCCGGCACCATTTCCTTTAAGCCTGCGTCCCTCCAGTCCCTGCCTGTAAACCCCTGGGGTGGCTTGGACCCAGAACTCGGGGGGACGGGGGGAGCTCTGCTGCAGGGGAAGGGAGCAGAGGAGGCAGCTGAGCCTGGCCAGAAGCGGAAGGGACAGGGCAGCCGCCGGCCTGGATGGCCGCTTCGTATTTCCTTCCCCAGTTCAGTGTTTTCACGCCCCGTGTTTTTCAGTGGGAAGGAAGGAAGGAAAAGCTACCGGGAGGGAAACCAGCTGCTCTGCGGTTTGTGGTGAGTGTCCCTCTGCTGAACCATTTTGGACTCTCCCAGAACGTTCCAGAAGGAAGTGCTGCTCTTGGAAGGAGACGGTCGCTTCATTGATGCTCCTCGGAAGGAGAAGCAAAGCGAGGAACCCGGACTGTTTATCCCGTCCTTGAAGTGGCCGCTTGTGGGTGGGGTCCAGATTGTGCAATTCTGTTTTTATTTGGAAGAAGGTGGGATAAGCAGGAGGGAGGGGCCTCCATCCTGGGTGGCCGCCTCCCCCTTCGTCCCCATTGCGTGTAAACCAAGGAGCTTAAAATAATAAAATTTTGGCATCTGTGCGTATGTCCGTAGCCCCTCCAGAGGGAGCCTTGGCCTGTGGGTGCAGTGGGCTGAGATGTTTTACACACACACACACACACAAAAGAGATTGGCAGGGGGCTCTCTCTGCAAACCTTCATTCATTCATTCATTTATTCGACTTGTATGCCGCCCTACTCCCTGAGGACTCAGGGCAGCGAACATTAAAAACAGAGCAAATTTACAATAAAAGCAGCCTCCCTCCCTCGCTTGCTCGCCACTCGTTTGGATGCCGCTGTCAGATGGAGCCGCAGAGTCTCCCTTCCCGTCTTTCTGGGAACCTGGCTGTGGGTTGAAAGGGCAACTGACCAGGTGGCTAGCAGAGAAACGCGGGGGGGGGGGGAGGCTCGGCCATCCAGGCTGATGTGTGACCCTGGGAGAACCGCTCAGGAGTTTCTCTTCGCTGGCGGCTGCTCTGCCCGGGGGCTGCCTGAGCTCCCAAATGAAAGGCTTCCAGCCTCCGCAAACGGCCAGGCTTGCCCCTGGTGCAAAACTGGCCTGGGCCCCCCTTCCGTACCATTGGTTGAAGGAGGAAGAAGTGACCCCTGAGGGGTCCTGAACTTCTTGCCTTCAGAAGGTGTGGGAGCTTCACCACTGGAGGCTTCCAAGAAGAGACTGGACTGCCCTCGGTCCGAAATAGTGCAGGGCCTCCTGCTTGGGCGGGGGGTTCAGCTAGATGACCTCCAAGGTCCCTTCCAATTCTGTCAATCTGTGAAACTTCAAAGACCCCACGTGAAGAGCAGCGGCCTTCTCCACCCTCCCGAGTGAGCAACTCGCTTTTGCCCTCCCCCTGTTCTCATAGAGGGGTAGGGCAGGAGGGACCTCAGAGGTCATCTAGTCCGCCAGGCAATCCCCCCTGTGCCCAAAGCAGGAGGCCTTAAACCATCCTGGCTCGATGCTTGTCCAGTCTTACTTTTGGAAACCTCCAGCAATGGAGGGCCCACAACTCCAGGAGGCCCTGACTGATACTTCTCCGCCTTGCAAGTTCCTTGGGTTTCCCGGCCTCCTTTTCTCCTGCTTGCCTGCCTGGCCAAGGGAGGCCCCCCCCAGGGCGGAGGGTTTCAGCTCTTAAGCCAGGCCCAGGGCCAGCCCTGCTGCTCCTCCAGGGCCTGCCTGGCATGTCCCGGGCTGCAGCATCTCTTCCGCCTGCTGCCGAGACCCCGGAAGGCGCTGATGGGCAGGGAGCTCGGTTGGGCTCCCTAGGCCAGGGGTCTGCAACCTTGGCCACTTGAAGACTTGTGGACTTCAACTCCCAGGATTCCTCAGCCAGCAAAGCTGAGGAAAGGAATTCTGGGAGCTGGTCTTAAAGTGGCCCCAGGCAGCCGTTGCCCTTCTCCACTGTCCCATAAGGCAGGTGCCCTTCTTCCGATGCCCTTCTCCTGACAGCCAGGCTTCCAAGGTAGCAAAGAGGAGGAATCTGTCAAAGGAGCCAAAGAGAGAAGGAGAGGCTGCCTTGCATTGACGAGGCGGGGCTTGGTGTGGCCTCCTGTAAGGAGCAGCATGTTGGCTTCTTTCTCGCTCTCGCGGCCTCCTTGGTTACAAACCTCCACTGCTGATCCGTGTCTTCAGGCCACGTCCCTCTGAAAGCGATCTGGGGAATGCAGGGGCCACGAAGGGAAGAACAGCAAGGAAAAGGCAGGTGTTGAGCACACACACTCCCGTCCTTCCTGTCCCAAGGAGGCAGGGTGGCCTCTCCGCACCCAGAGGGGGCTCCTCGGGAGGGGGACTCAGCCAGCAGGAGAGGTTGGGTGGGGCCCTTTCAGCCAATACCTGTGGGGAGAGGGAGCCCTACCCCCCCACACACTACAGCCGGGTGTGGCTGGGTTTCCTCCTGGTTTAGGGCAGAGGCCCAGCTTGTCGCAGCCTCTCCCTGCATCCCCTCATCCCGGAGTCCTGCATCTCCTTCCACATTGGTTGGTTTGTAAACTTTACCCCGCCCTCCATCGTACCCCAGGGTGACTCTGGGAGGCTTCCAGTATTGACAAGGCGACTTAAGACAGGCAGAGTCCTCAACTCACGGCCACAATTGAGCCCAACATTTCTGTTGCTAAGTGAGAAATTGGAGTGAGTTTTGCCCCGTCTTACGCCTTTTCTTGCCACGTTCCCTGAATGGATCACCGCGGTCATTAAGTCAGCCACACGGTCGTTAAGTGAACCTGCCTTCCCCATTGGCTTGGCTTGCTGGAAGGTCACCAAAGGGGATCGCATGACCCAGGGACGCTGCGGCCATCATAACCATGAAACCGTTGCTGACTGTCTGAATTTCCATCGCCTGATCCCGGGGAGGCTGCAAGGGTCACAATGTGGGAAACGGCCAGAGGTCACTCTTTTCAGCGCCACTAAGCGAACCATTGTAAGTCGAGGACTGCCCATATGCAAAACTTAGAGATGATATAAATAAAATACTATGAAGCTCCAAGTGCTCAGCCCCAAGTAAAAGATGTGGAGGGAAGGAGTAGGATGAGAAGGGGGGTGTTAATAACTAGCTGAATAAGGGACCCCACCTCCTACCCCCAATGTGAAGCCGCTCCCTGCAAGTTTCCCCCCTCCCTGGAGAAGCCAGAGCGGCCTTGCTGAGCCCGCAGGCCCCCCTCCCCTGGGGCTGGTTGCCAAGAGGACGCAGCTCCCCCGTTCCCCCCAAAGAAGGGGCTTTTTCTGGGGCCCTTTGACTTCACCGCCTGGAAGGCGCTTTCATTACGACAGGCAAGGGGACTCCCTTGGCTTGAAGGGATCCTCCCATCCCCTCCCTGCCGTCCAGTCAGAACTGAAGAAGCTTCTTGGATGAGAAGGGAAACGCCTGCAAGGAAAGACCAAGGAAGTCTAATTGCGAAAAGCACTTTTGGGACAACCCTCACCTGGATGACTGAGGATCCCAGACCCCCTTCTGTCACTGGGAACGATGGTGAGCCCAAAGAGCCGACACAATCCTAGGTTGTATAAAGAGAGGCATCGGATCAAGATCACATGAAGGGTTAGCACTGCTTTGTAAAGCCTTAGTAAGGCCACACCTGGAATCCTTGCATCCAGTTTTGGTCACCATGTTAAAGATGTTGAGACTTTGGAAAAAGTGCAGAGAAGAGCAGCTAAGAGGATTGAAGGCCTGGAGACTAAAACATACAAAGAACGGTTGCAGGTATTGGATATGCCTAGTTTAATTACAAGAAGGACTAGAGGCGGCATGACAGCAGCATTCCAGTGTTTGAGGGGCTGCCCCAAAGAAGAGGGGGTCAAGCTCTTCTCCAAAGCCCCTGAAGGCAGGACAAGAAACAATGGATGGAAACTCATCCAGGAGAGAAGCAACCTGGAATTAAGGAGGAATTTCCTAACGTTGAAGGCAACCAGGGCAAGAGCTTCCCTCCAGAGGTTGTGTCTGCTCCATCACTGGAGATTTTCCAGGAGAGACTGGCCAGTCACTTGTCTGGGATGGTATATGGTCTCCTGCTTGAGCAGGGGGTTGGACTAGAAAACCTCCAAGGTCCCTTCCAGCTCTATTATTCCATGTTCTGTGGCTGAGAATCTCCATAGACACTCTGATATCACGGATAATGATGGTGAGCCAGGATGATGCTGGTGCACAAGGAAAGAAAATGAAGGAGAGAAAAGTGAGATTAGTAAGCATGTCAGAGGAGTTACTCGCTGCTCTCTCATGGGGGGAGGAAGCAGTTTTATTCTACAAATCCAAGCTTAAAACGTCTTCTGCATTCAGTCTTTCTGTAGAGTGCTGACCCTCCCCCTTCTTTAATTAGCAGTGATGGATTAGCTGGGTAAAACATGGAGGGGGGTGGATTTTATGGCAGTCCCTAAGTGCAAAGAAAATGGATTTTTCTTTTAATTACTCAAGCCAGCTACATTTTACATAAAAGAGAATTAAAAGTATCCTCATCATTCTACACTTTATTTTAATACAGAAATTGCAGTGTCTAACTGTGGTCTGTTGATTGATCCATGCCCAAAATTTGCCAATAGGATATTTAGGCAGAAATTTAATTGGAGAGGGGGGAAGGGAGGGGAAAACGGGGGCTTTTCTTGAACCAAGGGTTAAAAGGCACCACTCCAATATTTCAGGGTGAAGATTTGAAAAAGGGTCTTGATGCTTTTTTTTTAATTAGATTTATATGCCGCCCTTCTCCGAAGACTCAGTGCGGCTTACAATTTTTGGGATACAACCCAATGCGCTCAGCAATAGCCTTCATTCCATTGTATATGCCTGCTTGTTACTAAGCGGCATTTTTACAAAGTCAGCTTATTGCCCCCAACAATCTTGGGTCCTCACTTTACCTACCCCGAGAGGATGGAAGGCTGAGTCAACCTTGGGCCTGGTGGGATTCGAGCCTGCAATAATTGCAGGCAGCTGGAACTTAAGTGCTAGGCATTTAGCAGCCTGCACCACCAAGGCCCTTCCCTGGGTTTAGGCCCACCAAAGAGGCCCTCCCAAGGCACCCCAAATGGAAGGAATCCAAAAGTAAAAAGAAGGGCTAACTAAATAAATAAAAACACAGAGAGGTTGTGCTTGTGGTCATCTTCCATTGATCAGGCAGGTGGGCCAGCAAAGTCTGGCCCTCCCTTCTTCTCTGCCATTGGGGGGATGACCTTTTGGGGTTGACCAGGGAGAGGGACACTGGCAAAGGGCCATTTTTTTTCCAGGCTCCCTGACTGAGGCTTCGGCCCCTTGCCTGCCCAGCACCAGGGCGGCCCACTGGGTGGGGGTCTCTGCAGCTCCACGTTGCCCAGCTGAGGGCCACCAGGTCCAGTGGTTGAACAGGCCACTGTCTTCTAAGGGGGCTTGACCCCCCCACACACACACAAGGCCTTGGAGTTCCCCTTAGAGCCAACCTCGGGGCTCCTCCCCTGCCTCCCCCAGCCCCAATTCCTCTCCCTCCTGCCAGCATCAGCGACCAGGAAGCCAGGAAGACATTTTGCATTTGCAAAGGCTCAGTTCCATCCCTGCTGCACTGGAGGGGGGTTCTCCCCCCCCAGCACACCCCCCCTCCTTTTTATGCCTATTATGTGGCAACAAAGGGCGGGCAGGGCGGGCGGAGGCCAGTCCAATCTTGCCTTGTAACAGGCGACCCCCAGAGCGACATTTCCCCCCCGCCCCGCCCTCTCCCTGAATGGGCTCTGAGGTAGGTAAATTAATTCAGGCGGGGGCAGCCCTTTGTGCCGGGGTTCCTGCCCTGCTTGTTGGCTGCCTTGTCAGGGGCTGTGGGGCATCTCCGGCCTTTTGTTTCTCATGATTTTTGCATGAGGGGAGTTAATGCCCACCTTGTCTGCGCCCACCAGAGCAGAAAGAGCCCGAGGTGTCAACACCCCCCCCAGCCCTCCCCGCTCTTGCAAGGAAAGGCCATGGGAGGGGAGGGGAGCGTGCAGGGCAGCCCCCAGCGCCAGCTCAGGTTGGGACATGTGCTCCTCCTCACTCTCGGTTGCACACCTGCCCTGCAGCAGAGCCCTCGTGCAAGGCCTCTGGAAGGAAGGAGTCTCTGGTGCCACACCACCACCAAGGGTGCCCCAGGCCGGCAGCAGTGGAGGGTGCCCCAGTCCGAGGGCAGGTGGGACTTGGACTGCGCTGGGTGAAGGGCAGCCCGGTGGGAGCAGGGAGACCAGGCCGAAGGCCCCCAAGATGTGCCAGGCCCTGAGGACTTGGGGCTCCCAGCCCGGGAATTGCCCCCATGGGTTACAGACAGGGCTCCCCTTGAAGGCAGTCTGGAAGCTGCCACCAGTGCTGAAGGGCTTAGGGGAGCCCCCACCACCACCAGCTGCAAGGCTCCTCAGGTTTCTCTTCCCATGTCCTGCCTCCCCCCACCTGGCTAAATCAGCTGGTCAGGCTCTGCTTCTGCCCTGGGGGGGGCCTCCAGCCGTGCAGAGGGAGGCCTGGTGGGCAGGAGGAGACGCCCACTGCCTCTTTCCTCACGCCAAGCCTCCTCCCCTTCGGATATTTACTTTTGACACCTGCACTTTTTAGGATAGGAGAAATTGCTGAGTTGCTTCCATTGGGGACTCTTCTGTCTGCTCCCTCTGGAGAAGAAATGGAGAAAAATCCATGGAAGAAAGGATGGGACAAGGCCATCCCTCCCATCCTCTTTTGGGTCACAGGAAACCCTCGAGTAACAACCACTTACTGACCATTCAAAGTTATGACTTCCCTCAAAAGGGGGACTTACAACCTAGACCCAAAGTTCTGATGCTTGGACCCTCGTCCCGCAATCCAGGGACTTTGGCTCTTTTGCAGCCCTTTGCGGTGTCCGACGGTCCCTTGATTTTTGTTTTATGATGGCTTTGCTGAAAACAGGCACTTAGTTCTGATTTTTGGCAAAGCCGTGCCATAGCGAATGGCTTTGCTTAACAACCATGTCGTTTACTTAAGGACTGTGGAGTTCACACTTGCAACTGCTTTATGCTTGGGTAAATGTACGGCAGAGCGACCAGCTGGGCTGCAAATCTCCTGGTGTTCACTGGGTGGCAACAAAGGGCTCAGTGCTCGGTATCTCTCTGTGCCCTCTAGTGGCTGGGTGGGATCTTGCAGCCCAGATTTAGTGGCCTTTCCCAAACCTGTTGGGTAAGTATCAGATTGCCTTTGGGGTGCTGAGCTGCTGCCCAAGGTGAAGAGGGTGCAAGGGGGCCAGGGAAGAACTAGGCAAATGCCAGCTCCTTCCTCCCTCCTCCTCCAGAAAACACGGCTGACGTCCCAATCAGGCCGGCAGAGGCTTGGACGAGCAGATGGACAGCACTCGGTTCAGGCTATGCAAGGGAGTGCAAGTGAGGGGATACTTCCTCCTGCCTGAGGCTCGCTCAGCTTCGTCAGGCCAAATATTGGACTAAAATCTTGAGCTCAAGGGCCCCAACAAGCCCCACGGCCTTCTTTTGTTCCCCTGAAGTGCAGCTTCATGAGGGGCTCTGAGTTACGTCTCTCTGTAAACAGCCCACCGGCTGTGGAAGTCCCTGTTTGCTCTCCCTCTACCGCCCTCGGCCTGCTGCCCCAAAGACAAGACCACCTCAGAGCAGGACACAGGAACCCTTGGAGCCGTGGGGTGCTGGCATCTCTCCCTCCTGGGCAGCTCTTGCCAAGGGGGCGCCCTCCGTGGTGGTCCTCATCCAGGCTGATGGGCCAGCCAGCCTTTACCCTCTCCTACAACTTCATTCCACTGGCTAATTGTCCTCACTGTCAGGAAGTTTCTCCATTCCTTCTTCTCTCCTTGGTTAGTTTCCATCCGTTGCTTCTTCTCCTGCCTGCAGGTGCTTTGGAGAAGAGGTTGACCTCCCTCTTCTTTGGGGCAAGTATTGGAAGGCTGCTCTCCTCTTCCCTAGACTAGCCAGGCCAGTTCCTGCAACCGTTCATCACACATTTCTCGTCATCCTGGTTGCTCTTCTCTGCACTCTTTCCAGAGTCTCAACATCTTCTATCATGACAACCAAAACAGGATGCAGGATTCCAAGTGGGATCTTACCAAGGCCTTATAAAGCAGTACTAACACTTCACATGATCTTAATGCTATCCCTCTGTTGATGCAGCATAGAGCTGCGTTGGCTTTTTTGGCAGCTGCCACACATGGCTGGCTCCTATTGCCCAAGGGGGCCTTTTCCTTGGAGCAGGAGACCTGGCATGGCTGCCGCCGCCACCTCCTCGCTTGCCTGGCCACTCTGAGGTCCAGTGCTGTCATCCCTGGAGGCTGCTTTGCCTTCTTGCTCCCTGGCCAATCCCCACAAGTGCCACAGCCCGATTTTCCTGCTTGGCTGCCCCAGGGCCAGGATGCACGGCTTCCCCTGCTTCCTCCCTCTTGAGCAGGTGGGCGAAGGCAGCAAAGCGGCCTTGTTCAGGTGAAGCCGCCTGGAATCTTTTCCCAGGGATTCGGATTTCCTGGCTCTGCTTTCCCCCCCTCCACCTTTTTGCACCCTGCCCAAGGCCTTCCCCCAAAGCCCCTTCTCTGAGGGGGAGCAGCTTCTGGCTCTGTTCCTTCCCTCCTCCCACTGGGGGCCACAACTGCTGCCCCCCCCCCGGCCAAAGGCACCCTGGGGCTGCTGCCTTCTGGGCCATGAGAGGGTTTCCTGGAAAGGGGGCCTGGCAGCACTCTAAACGCTCCAGGGCTTTGCTTGCCTTTTGGGGACCCCTTCCCCAGTTTGCCCCCAGGTGTCCTTCTGGCTATGGGACTACCCCCCCAAACCAGGGCATGTTTGGAGTCCCTCCCCCCCTCGCCAAGGAAAGCCCAGCCCAGACACTCTTTAAACACCCCGGAAGGGACCAACGCCCAGCAAGCAGGCCTGCTTGGACGGAGGGTGAGGGGAGAGCCCTCATTTGATGTTTTCCCGACTCCAAAAAGCCGCTTTATTAGCGCCTCCATCTTGGCCTCCTTCACGGGGCGTGTGAGGGATGCGCCTATTTAGTGCCTCCTTAGCACAGTTTCCTTGGCCGGCGGCCGCTCCAAGAGCCCCAAAGGACGCGGACACCTAAGGCCTCTAGTGGGAAAAATTCAGCTCTCCGCGCGGGGATCGGGCGCTTCCCGCTGCAGGGCCACCCGGCGGGGGTCTCAGAGCGGAAGTCTGGAGGGAAGGCAGCCCGGGCTCTTCTCCAGACCCTCCAGCCGGAGTTCTGCCTTCCCGGGGCGCCTGGCAAGGAGAAGGGCAGCCGCGGCGGGCTGGTCTTGGGCCTCGCCTGTCCGTCCTGTAAGCCGCCTTTCAGCTCCTCTCCCAGGCGGGTCTCGGCGTTTGCTCCGCTTCTCTTCTGCAGAAGTGCTGCCCACCAGCACTTCTGCCCCGCTGCCTCCCTCCCTTCCCCGGAACCGGCCAGAATCCGCCAGCGGCCCCCGGCTCGGCTGCCCGCCCAGTGGCTGGGGGCGTGTGGGGTGGGCTGAGACTGCCTTCCGGGGACGGGGAAGGGCGAGCCCGTCTTTCCGGGCTGGGCAGCGGTTGGCCGGTGGAGGCTGCCTCCCGACGGGCCCCTTCTGGCTGCAGTATCCGGACAGCCGCGTGGAGGCAGGCCAGCGAGCCGGGGCCGGGGCGGCGCAGCTGGGAACTGCCCAATGTGGGGGGGTTTTGCGGCTGGTGGGTCACCCGCTCGCCTCCTGATGGCGGCCAAGGAAGGCGCGGCCTTGTCCTGCGGGGAGCCCGCCCACCGGCCGCCCACGCGCCCCCGGCCGCCCGCAGAGGGCGCGCGTGACCCGCGGGAGGCCGCCGCCGCCTCGAGCTGGACGGCTGCTCAGCGGTCAGTGCCCTTTGCATAGGCTCCGTTGTGCTGCAGGCCAGGCTCCGTGATGCTAATGCCCGCCGGGCAGCTCTGCTGCGGGGTTCCTGCCATGCCTGACCAGACCAGAGGATGTTTCTGGCCAGAGGCAGCCGTGCTGGGCCACTCCTGGGGGCTCCTGCCTGCCTGGGTGGCATCTCCTTGCAAGATGTGCCTGGCATGGAGAAAAGGCCCTGATCGCATCGCTTGTGGTGCTGTTGAGAAGCCCCCCTCACCCCTCCATCCGTGCCAGCCAGGGGCAGCAAGGAGAATTTCTCAGCCACCCTGCACCAGCCTCACCTCCTGTGGCAGGGGAGGGGGTTGCATGCCTTTCCATGCAACCCCCTCCTGTGCCACAGGAGGTGAGGCTGGTGAGGCCTTTCCAGCTTAGTTCAAGGTGGGCATGGGAGGGGGAGAGGTTCTCTCTGCTGCCTGGCAAGGCCCAATCAACCAAGGAAGCCCCTTGCAGCCCCTTCCTCAGAGACATAGCCAGCTGGCAGTCACTCCATGGCAGCAGCTGATGGGAGTAATGGGAAGGGGGGTGCAGTGTGAAGCAGTGCCTCTTCTCCCCCAGAGAGTCAGGGGATCCTCTCCCTGGCAGGGTCCCAGCAGGTGGGATGCCCTGGGGGAGGGAAGCAAGTGAGGGCAAAGGTACCCCCCTGAGGGGCCCTCCCCAAGTGTGCTTCCAGGCTCACTGGAGTCCAGAGGTTTGGCTAATGGAGGAGGAGGGGTGGGGTCTGCCTCCGGGGGAGGGGGGCCATTCTTGCCACCTGGCCTCCTTGCAACAATCAAGGGCCACAAAGGCAAGCAGAACCTCTGGGGTTCAGCCATGTGCCTGGGGAAGGACCACATGGCCAGAAGGGAGGAAATGACAATAATCCCAAAATAATATTTGGCCCAGAGTGAGATTCCAGAGCTGTTTGGAGGGCGGCTGCTTTCATGGGCCTGGGAAGGCCTGGGCTGCTTCCCCCAGCCAGCCGCTCTGCCTCCAGCACCCCCGCCCCCCTGGCCTCCTCCCCTGGCCCAGGAAGCCCACCACCACCACACACACAGACACACACTTTGCTGCACAACAACACCCCCAGCCTTTCCGTCATGGCTGGCTGACACCCGAGGAGGCAGGATCTGCTTCTCCTGCCCCACAAAGAGCAGAGCGATGAATAACAGCAGCGGGTTAAAAAACAGTGCAGAGGAAGAGAGATGCTGGAAAGGCTCTTTGGAAGAGTTTTCACCCCTGCAGGAAGAAATGATTGAAACAGGAGGATTCAGGGCTGTTAATTCAGTGATTTAATCCCTCGGATATTCCCTTCGGTTGCTGGGTTTCCTCAGAGAGAAAGCAGCCATGTTGGTCTTTGGCCACCAGCCAAAACTTCCGGGGTTCCCCCTTCAGGGTGCACCTTTGAGGAGCATCAAGGCTGCCTGTGCCAGCCAAGACCATAATCCCCTGCTTACCCAGAGGGGGTAGATTCTGGATTCTGGTTCTAACTCCTTCGCCCTTCAAAGAGGTTCAAGTAAGGCAGGAGACGTGATTTCTTCGGGGGGGGGGCTGAGACAATGAAAATAAGACCACTTATTCCCAAAGCCCCCGAAGGCAGGACAAGAAGCAGCAGATGGAAGGCAACCAATGCAGGAGAGATGCAACCTGGAACTGAGGGAACATTTCCTGACAGCGAGAATAATTGAACCAGTGGAACAGAAATTGCCACCAGAAGTGGTGGGGCCTCCAACACTGGAGGCTTCTTAAAAGGAACTGGACAGCCACTTGTCTGGAATGGTATAGAGTCTCCTGCTTGAGCAGGGGGCTGGACTAGAAGGCCTCTGAGGTCCCTTCCAGTTCTACTCTGATTAATTACTCCTGGGGGCCCCTTGAATGCATCCACCGGTGCAGTTTCTGCTCCAAAGGCACCAGGTGCAGATCTCCCCAGGAGCCTGTCCTGGCTGATGCCACCATGGTGGGCATGTCTTGGCCTAGCTGGGGTCTCAGGGGCTTTATGGAAGGGGAGTTCCCCCTCCCCCCTCCCCCTATGCTGCAACCAGTGCCAAAGAAACAAGAGAGGGGAGCCGTCTGCCCAGCCGATCGCTGCCCTCTGCGGTCTGGCCGGGCCTTCAGGAGGGCCACGCTGGCAGCCTCCTGGAGCTCAGCAGTTTCTGCACCACAGCAGGGCAGCCCCTCGCAAACCCCTCTGCCCCCCCATTAAAGCCCGAAGAGAAGGCTGCTTCAGAGCAGGAGAGTGGCTCTGGCAGGCTGACCACTCCTGTTTACTCTGCCCCCCCTCCCCCTTGTTGCTTCCTGTTCCTGGGGAGGCCCGGCCTGGCTGCTTGGATGGGAAGGGGCCTGGTCAATATTGATTCTCTGAAGGGGCTGGGGGAGCAGCAGCATCCTGCTGGGCTTGGCTTGTTGCCAGAGGCGGCTGCAAAAGCATTGAAGGGGGAACGGGCACATAGGCAGGGCCTCCTCAGGGTGCCGTCAGCAACTCAATGTCGCTTGGCGGGGACTCGGGGGAGAGCCTATTCTGTGGCGGCCCCCACTTTATGGAATCTCCTTCCACTGGAGCTCCAGCTTGCTCCTGATCTCCGTACCTTCCGCCACGAGTTAAAAACCTGGCTGTTTTTACAATCTGGGCTATGCTGACTCCTTGGGTTTTCTTGATTTTAATCTTTGGGGTTTTAATGTTAATTCGGCTTAGTTTGTTTAATATGCTTTTTAGGTAATTTATTGTATTTTCTTTTAATCTGTGAGCCGCCCCGAGTCCTTTGGGAGAGGGGGCGGCATATAAGTTGAATAAATAAATAAATAAATAAATAAATAAATAAATAAATAAATAAATAAATAAATAAATAAATAAATAAATAAATAAATAAATAAATAAATAAATCTGGCTCCGGAGGGGGGGTTCTACTTGGCAGGCTGAGCCCGAGTTTCTTGACTCAAGCCAGAGTTTTCTGCTGGCTGCCGCGCGGGGGGTGGGAGGGGGGCTGGCTGGTTTGGTCACGGCTTCTCCTGTGGGAAAGGGTTCGATCATTTCTGGGGATGATGGGCTGCGTTATCCAAGCGGCAGAATGGCTGCCCCTGCCAGAGGGAGGTTGAGCCACTCCTGGCCTCTTGCCAAGCGGGAGGCTGGAGGGCCGGAGACGCGCTGTGGGCGGGGGAGGCTGGGGGCGGTCGGTTTCCAGGCCTTCCACCCCTTGGCCCTCCCTTGCGGCCCACGAGCTCCGTGTGAACCAAGCCCGATGGCTGCTGAACAGCCCCTCCTGGAGGCTGCCGAGCGGGGGGGGGGGCAGGAAAAGGAGGGCTCCGCCTCCTCGCCAGGGATGCCCCCGGCCGGCGGGCCCCGCCTTTGCCCTCGCTGCCGAGGACCCCGAGGCTGGCCGTCCCGCCCCTGGCGCTGCTGGGGCTCCTGCTGGCACCGCCCTGCCCGCGCCCCCCTGCCGGCCGGGGGAAGCCCCACTCAGCCCCGGGAGGGATCTCAGGGTCCTCGGCCTCGTGGAAGGACCGGCGGGGAGGGGGGGCTGGCCCCGGACTCCGAGACGGCGGGACTCCCGAAAGCTCCGTGCCCGAGACGGCCAGCCCAGCGCGCGCCTTGGCCTGGGAAGCGCGGAGAGTCCCCGCTGCGCTGGGCTTTGAAGAGGCGCGCCGGAGGGCCCCCCGTCCCCTCCCCTCCCGCCCCACGCCGGAGGGAGATCAAAGTGGAAGGCGGCCTCGTCGCCTTCCCCGCTGAACCTGCCGCTTCGGCCCTTCCTCCTTCGGCTACTTCGCTCTTCTTAGCCGCCTTTGCAAAGTCAGAGGCTTCAACCGCTTTGTTTCCTCTATTCAGCCGGAGATCAAACGGGCCGAATCCTCTCGCGGGGCGGGGAGATGCTGGAAGGGGCCGCTTCTCCTCCCACGGGGACAAGCGGGGCAAATGCCTTCCAGCCGCCCTCCCCCCTTCCCCGCCCCTGACCGAGGCGCCCTCTGCGCTGCCCAAGGGGAGGGGGGGAACGGCCCGTCCTCTGGCCAGGGACGCCCACGGGGAGGTCAGAAAAGTCAAGGTGGTGGCCAGACTATGCCACGCCCTGGTTTTTCTGGGCATCGCCTATAAAAAACGGGGGCTTCACTGGCGCCTTGGTGGCCGCCATCTTGACTCTTTTGACCCCTCTGAGGCTGATCCCCTCCGAGGGAGGAAAGACCTCCTGACCCCAGATGCCGAGGCAGAGAATCCACAGACCTTCAGCACATTTTAATTGGAAGGTGCTGTCGTTGGGGCTCAGTCTTCTGTGTGATATACCCGCCAGATATATTTTTTTGGGGTGGTGGTGTTTTTATTGCAGATGGGCTGGCTCTCCACAGGCAAGAAAAGCCCAGACTTTGCTGGGGGAGGGGGCACGAAGACCCAAGGCTCTCCCTCCTCCTTCGATGCCCTCTACCCCTTCACATTCCTTTCCTCTTTTGGCCACTGTAAAAAGCCCAGATAATCCCTGAATAATCCAGAGATGCTAATCTCAACATCCTTCACAACCCCCACTTGGCACCGTGCCTTAAAATCTGGGTGAAAGAGAAGGGAAGGCCATCCCTCGCCCTTCCAGCCTTTCTCCATAAAGGGGGGAGGGGAGGGAGAATGAAGGGGTTCCCTCAACCATCCACAGGCCTGCAAAGCATAACCTGGGCTTGTCCACGGAGGAGGAGACCCTGACTGAACCAGGGAGTGAAGGAAGCCAGGCGCTGGAGTCCAGACCTGATGCAGAGGGCAGCCCCCATGGTGGGTGGGGTGCAGAGGCAGCCCTCCTTCTCCAGTGGGGCAGTGGGTGCAGTGGCCCAGGAAAACCGATTGGACACTGTCAGTCAGCAGCCAGGCCCAGGAAGGGGCTCGGTGACCCTCCTCCATCTCCGTCTCTCAGGCTTTGGGTGGGGGAAGGCTGCTGTTCTTCCCCTGCAGGGACCAGAACAGATACTCCACCTCCTTGACTGACAGGTTGCTTAGCCTGCAAACCAAACAGAGAATCGGGTTCTGCTGAACTAGAAAATGGTTCTTTGGTCTCTGGCTTTTCAGCCGATGGGAAGCACGTTAAGTTACAAGGTTCCCCAACTCCCGTTGCAAGTGGCTTCGAAGTTTGCAAGCTGCTCCTTTGGAAAAGAGGGCCGAGGGACAGGACTCCAGTGCCGGTAAGTCCTCAACTGTGTTTAGTGACCATTTGAAGTCACCACGGACGGCACTAAAAAAGGGGCTTAGGAGCGTTTTTCACACTCAGAACTGTTGAAGCAGCTCTGTGGCCAAGGGGTCCAAATTCGGGCACTTGGCGGCTGACTCGCCTTTGAAAGGGAGAATATTTGCTGCTCAGGGTTGAAATGATGAGGTCACCTAGTTTGGCTGCAAGAAAACGACCAAGCCCAGAGAGCACCAAGGAGCCCTTACTCACACTTACGATGGCCGCAATGTCCCACTTTTGCGACCTTCTGAGAAGCAGAGTCAGTGGGACAGACAGAGTCACTTGCAATCATGTCGCTAACTCAGCTGCAGCAGTAAGTCACTCAGCAACCCTGGCAAGACAGGCCATGAAATGGGCCGGACTCCCTTAACTCCCTCTCTTAGCAGCAGAAATGCTGGCCTCAACTGTGGCCATAAGTCGAGGACTGCCTGTACATGACGGCCCAAGAGGGAGGGGGAGGAGCACCAACCCGCAGTCCCAGACCTGCACAGCGAGGTGGTCTCTGGGGCAGGGCCCCCTTTCCTGCGCTGCCCAGCCTCCCTCCACCTGTTCAGCAGGACAGGAAGCTGTGGAGAGGCAGCCAGGAGGCCAAGAGCCAAGCCCAGAGCTGCAGCACAGCCGTTTCACATCATCTCGCCAGATGTTCCTTGCCTCCCGGCAAACTCCGGGAACATCTGGCTGCAGAGTTTTCCTAGCCAGGTTGGGAGGAGAGCCTGGGATTTCCTGAGATCCGAGGGAGCCTCGTTGTTCAGACTTCCAACCGGTTCCTTGGAACAAGGTAGAAGCAGGAAAAATGGGGCAGAGGCCCCCGCAGGGGAGGGAGAGCGTCAGAGGCGGCCTTGGATGGTTCTTCCCCCTTCCCCCCTCAGATCCCTCCGGGACGCCTCACTCAAAGCACTCCGGGCACCCTGGGGGATGGCCCGGGGCTTTTCGGGGCAGGCGGACGATCCCTGGTGGAGCGGGCAGAGGAGGCAGAGCCCTGAGTGGCCACCACGGACCCCCAGGAGGAAGAAGAGGGGGGGTCTGCACTGTTCCTGGCAAGGAAGGCTGGGGGTCTCGGGGGCAATCTTGGCTCTGCATGCACCCGAGCCATGCTTGATTCCTCCCCCTGCCCCAGAAACCGCCCAGCCTTCCTGGCCAGGTCCAAGAGATTCCTTCCAGATCTTTCCCATTGGCTGGAGAAGGTGGCTTTGGGCCCGCTCAGGACCCCCTGGGGCATGGCGGTCTCATGTGTGATTGTCCAGGCCAGGTGTCTCCAAACTTGGCAACTTTAAGGCTGGTGGACTTCAACTCCCAGAGTTCCCCAGCCCCCTTCGATGTGGAGTTGAACTTGCCAGGTTTGGAGAGCCCTGAAGTGGGTCAAGCAAAGACCTACCAGGCCTCTTCATGCCAGCTCCACCTTAGGAAGCATCGTTAGGAGTCCTTCTCTCCCTGTGCTGGGTGAGCCCCCCCCCTTCCTAATGCACTTGGTTGTACAAAGAGAGAAAATGGGTTTTTAGCCAGCAGGTTGGAGCCTGTGAACAACCCGGTCACTAACAACCCAGGCGGGGGGAGGGCAGTGGGCATTTTGGCACTTTGGGGGGGGCTCATTCCTGCTTAGCTGGCAGGCTGAACAGAAGACCCAGGCGGGGGGGAGCTGGTGGCAGAGGGAGCTCAGCGCCCCTTCGGCTGTGCCAGACCTTGCCCTTCCTCACCAGCCTGCTGAGGTGGCACACCTCCAGGCCCACTCAGGATTAGTCCCCAGTTATGAGTCACCCTCAGTCGTGTCCTCAGGTTCCCCCCACCCCTCCTGCCTGGCCCTGGACTCCTGTCTCTGGAGCAGTCCAGCCCCCTCCCCTCTTTCCTCCTGGGGGTCCGTGATGGCCCAGAGGAAGCCATTCGTGGCTCTGCCTTCTCTCCCAAAGGGAGACTCTTCTGCTCTGAGGCTGGAGCCCCCTCAGCACAAACAGGGTGAGGGTCCTCTCCCTGCACTGCCAAGGAGCCCTCTCTATGCCCCCACCCCCCAGTCCCTCACTGAGCATAAAGGCTCTTTGCTCCAAACATGTTTTCCACCAGGCGGAAAAGTGTTTCTGGTTGCATTGTCCGGAGCAGCCAGCCGTGGGAGAGGGAGGGCTGCCCCACTGACTGGCACAAAGCCTTCCCCAGCCTGCGGTTGCCCCTTGAAGGGCAGCTTCAGCCAAAGGGGGGCTCCTTCCCTTATGCTGGTCACCCCCAGGGAATCACCTGATTATTAGCACCGAAGCCCTCCAGGGTCTGGATCCCTTCAGCTTCTGACCCAAACTCCCCCCTGCCCGGCCCCTTCTCCCTGCCCTCCCCACATGGCCAGCCAGGCCAAGGGCTTCCCTGCCTGGGGCAGTCTAAACATCCATCCATCTGGGGGCAGCACAGCAGGAATTGCATGGCAGGGTGGGCTTCATGGCCTCAAGGGCTCCATCAGCAAAGTCTCTGGAAGCAGGGGAGGGAGGATGAGGCAGGGTCCCCGGAGCAGGAACAGAACAGAATAACAAGAGTTGGAAGGGGCCTTGTAGGTCATCTAGTCCACCCCTCCCCCACCCAAGCAGGAGACCCTACACCACTTCTGACCGAGGGCAGTCCAGTCTCTTCTTGAAAGCCTCCAGGGATGAAGGTCCCACAACTTCTGAAGGCAACTTCTGTTCCATCGGTTGATTGTTCTCACTGTCAGAAAATTCCTCCTTATTTCCAGGTTGAATCTCTCCTTGTTCAGTTTCCATTCATTCTTCCTTGTCTGGCCTTTGGATGCCTAGGAAAACAGCTTGACCCCTTCCTCCTCCTCTCTGGGGCAGCCCCTCAAATATTGGAAGATGCTCTCCTGCCTCCCCTGGTCCTTCTCTTCCCCAGTTCCTGCAACTGTTCATGGTATGTTTTAGCTCCCAGTCCCCTAATCTTGGTTGCTCTTCCCAGCCTGTCTCGTTCCCCTTCCCTGTCCCTGGAATGTGGGCATGGCTGGCCGAGAGGGGTGGAGAGGCAGGGATTCCACAAGGGCTCCCCAGCCAGAGGCTGCCTGGTCAGACCAGGAGGTTACGGCTAAGGACCACCGGGCAGAATGGCTGGCTCCAGCTTAGTCCTGGACGGCTTGAATGCTGCTGGTTCTTGGTCCACCCAGGGTCCCTAGGGACCAGGCCCCCTCCCTCGGACTAGGCAAAAGGCTGGGCCACTGGCCAGGGCCCTCTCTGCTCGCCCACTTTCCAGAGTGGGGCAGGCGTCCCGTTCAGCCCAGCCCAGGAGTTCACCCGGGTCAGGCCTTACCAGCTTCCAGCTTCTCTCATTAGCTGCCGGTTGCTTTCTGCTGCTGGCTGCCCCTTGGCTCTTGCGGGGGGGAGGGGGGGCAGTGCACAGTGCCTGAAGGAGGAACTCCCCCCCCAGGTTGACTCTGCAGCTGGCTCTGCTCAGAGCTGGGGTGGATCTTTCTGTCCTTTACATGCAGCAGGCCCAGGAGGCCCCCAGGGAGGGGGGAGGGCAGAGTTTGGCTGCCAGGCAGAGAGGAAACACCCTGGGGAGGGGGGGCAGAGGAAGGTTAATTCTTCAGGGGCTCCCCTGGCCCAGGAAGATCCCTTGGCCCCAGCACAGAGGGGGCCACTTTCCCCAAAGCCAGACTGGTGCCTCCCCTGCCTTGACCCCCTGCCGTGTCCAATCCCCACCCCACCCAAAGCTCTCTCCCGCAGCGCAGAGGAGGCTGCAGGCCTCCATCCCCAACTTCCCCAATTCTTGGCTTGGTTTCTGTCCTGCCTTTATTTCGTGCATCTCCAGGCAGTGCCCACAGTTCCCCCTCCTCTTTGCCCCCCCACAAAACCCCTGGGAGGGGGTCAGGCAGAGGGGGGCGCCAGCCCAGAGTTGCTTGATCACCTCAAAGACCCTCGGAGCCCCCAAAATGAGGGGAGGATTAGCCAGCCCAGGGAAGAGCGGCTGCCAACCCAGCCCCCTCCCCTCCCCTCTCCTCCCGCTCTGGGCTCAGCGTGAGCATCTTGGCCCATCTTCACCCCACGGGAGCTCGGGGCCTGTGGACACGGCTGCTTCCTTTGCCTCGGCAGGCAGATTGACTGGGTTACATGCTGTGTCAATCTTGGCAAATAGATTCTGGGTGGGTGGGTGACTTTGGCCCCACTGACCTTCAGGTCAGCCTGGCGGAGGCAGACAGGACAACTCAGAAGTGCTGAGGGGGGGAAGGAGGGCTGGAGCTCTTGGCCAGCAGCCCCCCTGGCCCGGAACAGGTTCGCCCCCCCCCTACATTCCAAGAGCCTCACAATGCCCAGAGCCCTGCAGTGAATGAGTGCCGAGATGGGGGTGGGATTCGCCCAGCGATTACAAGCCTCCTGCCAGACAAGGCGGCCCTGGACAAGGGGGGTGCCTGGATAGTCCCCTGGGGGGAGGAGGAAGATCATCAGGGGGAAATCCATCTTCTCTGGCAGAGCCCAGACCCTCATCCGCTCCCTGCAGTGGCCAGGCCAGAGGGAGGGAGAACCTGCTAATGGCTTTACATCAGGCTAAATGAAATGGCTCCCCTAAAACTACAGGAGACCCTCCCCTTGTCCCACAGACCTGAAAGGGTATTAGCCCCCCCCCCAGCACTTAGGGCCTTTTAGCAGGGAAGGGAAGGGAAGGACTTGGTCCCCCTTCCACTAATGAGCCTGTTGGGGGGGCCTCTGGGGAGAGAGGGCAGTGGAAGCGATTCCAGCTGGTGATCAGGACTTTCTTGGAAGTGATTTAAAGTCCGGGAGAGAGTGGGGGGGTCTGCAGGTGGCCTCCCCCTCCCCTTTAAACTCTTGGCCTGAATCCTGGGCTGCAGGGGCAGAAGCCCCTCCCTCTGTGGCCCCTGGGGGCTCCGGAGCAGCCTCCCCTCCCTCCAGCCCTCCTCCAAGCAGCCCCTTCCCATGTCCAGGGGTCCAGCTAAGGAAACCATGGGGAAAGCATCCGGATTTGGTCAGAGCCGGGAAGTTGCGAGGGGCGGTTAACTCACCGTAAAGTTGACGGCTGTGAGGACACATCTGGGAGAGACATTTCCAGTGGCCGGCCAGATGTGCCCCTGTTCCACTCTTGAATTCCTCACCTGCAGTGTGGGAGTTTCTTTGGGGCTGCCCCCCCCCCAAAGTCTGCTGGAGGAAAGAGGGCCGGGCAGAAGACCTCCAGGCTCCTCCGGCCAGCCCCCTCCCAAGTGGAGCCCAGGAGCCCTGTTCCTCCCAAGTGAGTGGAGCAACCTTCTTGCCGTCTCTCCTCCTTGCAGCCTGAAAAGTGTTTCCTGTGTAGAGGAGGCCCCTGCGAGATCTGACCAGCAGGGAGTGATGGGTCCCCGGTTTGAAGGGCTGCCCCATGGCCTGAGCAAGTCCCGGGAGAGGCAGGTCCTCAATGCCCCACACACACACATGCACACGCACGCACACACGCACACACACACACACACACACAGAGCAGCCCAGAGGACAGGACACCATGCGCAGCCGCTCACTGCAGGGGCAAAGGCGGCAGGGGGGTTTCCCTCTCCTGGCAGGGAACATGGTGGGCCTCCTGTGGCTGAAGGACCCCAAGAAGAACCCGCGAATTCAGGAGGAGCCGGGCAGCCCCTTCCCAGGCCAACAGACAAGACTCACGGGAGAAGCTCCCAAGAACTGAAGCCTGCTTGGCCAGAGAGCCCACCCCCCAATGGGCCGGAAGTGCTAGTCTGGGGGGGGGGAGATCGACCTCACCAAAACTCAGCTGGAGTCCACCAAGACAGGCAACCCGGTGGCTGAATCCGCCCAGGGCTTTCTTTGTCACTGGAAAGAGACTGGAGCAGATGAGCCGCCCTGAGGCCTCTGGGCTAAGGCTGATGGGCCTGAGCCCTGGTGGGGAGGCTGGATTCCAAGCAAGGCCCCACTGACCACCCTGGCCCCCTGCAGAAGCCACCCAGCCTGGCTGGGGTGGGGGCAGAGAGGAGCAAAGGGGGGCAGGAAAACAAGGCAGCCAGTGGGGCCCACGTGACGGCGGGGGTGAAAAGGGGCCCCTGCTGCTGTGGGGCTGCTGGACATGCAGAGCCTCCCTTGGAAGCCGAGGGCAGCCAAGGGCTCTGAGGCAATTGGCTCCCCCCACCGCCTTGGCACGAGGAAGGGGCTCTCAATAATCCCAGCATTGTTAGGGGGACAAAATGGCTTTTCATGGGCAGCAAAGAGGCCGGCTGGTCCCTTCGCAGCCTTTGATGTTTACACTCTGGATGGCCTGGAAAATGTGACGGCTGCCTCCCCACCCACACACACACACACACACAAAGCGGCCACTTCCTCTGTGGCCCAGTTCATGGGTGCACCCTGCTCCCTTGTGCTCTCTCCCTCGGGGGCCCTTCCAAGAGCCCGGGCCTGACCCCCAGAGCCCTCCAGGACAGGCGGGGGGGCATCATGAGGCCCTGGATGCCAGCCAGAACCAGGGCAGTTCCCAGCCATGGGGAGCCCAAGGGAAGGGAGCCCAGGCCTTTTGGGGCGAGGTCCCTGGGAGGGAGAGGGAGGGGGACCCCCTCCCCAGAGCCGCCTTGAGGTGGGACCAGAGGAAGGGGTCGGGGGGGCGAGGTGGCCTCTGAGCTGCATTCAACCCCTCAAATCTTGGCCTTCTGGAAGTGGGCAAAGGAAGAGCCCCTCCTCCATTTAGGGTTTCTGAGCTGGCTTTGAAAAGAAGGAGGGGGGGCTGCCCCAGAGTGCAACCGTCAGTTGGAAGCGCCTGGATTTTGATCCCTGGGATGCTGCAATGGCCGCAAGTCTAGAAAATGGTCCTAAGTCGCTTTTTCAGTGCCATTGTAACTTTGCACGGTCACTAAGTCACTAAACGAAGTGTTGCAAGTCAAGAACTACCTGTCTTCCCCTCCCTCCCTCCCGCCCGCAGTAGAACCAGCGCCTGCCAGAGAGGCAGCCGCTCTGCGATGCCAGCACTGGGCACTTGCCAGCAGCAGCGGAGGCCCTGACTGTGGCCCCAGGGGGATGACCGGCCAGGGCCCCCTTTGGCTGCGGAGGCTGATGCCCTGAAGACCCCCCCAGCCCTTCAGGGGTCCAGGCAGGAAGGGAAGGGAAGCTCTCCCTGGATGGGCCCCTTCCAGCCATGTCTGCACCTTCCCCTTCACGGCACAACTGGGCTGCCCAGAGGCTTTCTGGGGGCCAAAGTTGGGGGCTGCATTTTAGCCCAGGCATTGGCTGCCCCCCCCCACAGGGCATAGCTCTATGTGGCCTGTGGTGAGGCAAGAAGCGGCCCTGATCAGCTCAGCCGGTCATTGAGCAAGGGAAGCCATCGGGCGTCTGGGTGGGTTTTCCAAAAGTCTTGCATTTTACTTAATTGTTTATCACATTTACGCAGCTGCCCATCTCCAGGAGGCATCATATGGCTAAGGGAATGTTGCAAAAGGAACGAGACCCCCTTTGAGATTTGAGCTTCACTCTCTTTTCTCATAAAATCTCCCCTGTGCTGTTTATTTAGATTGTTCCTTATAAATGCGACAGAGGAGGAAACCTGTCCAGCCAGGAGACAGACGGGAGGAATGACGTGAAGCTGCCCCATCGGCCTGGGTAGAGGGCTGGCATGGAGGGGGAGGGGCTGCTTCCTGGGGGGAGAGGGACCAGCATTGCTGAGGGCAGGGCAGGCTGCAACGCCGCCACCCCCCCAACCAGCCCCAGGCAGGGGGAGAGGTGAGCAAGTAGCCACTTGTTCAGCTCAGCTCATCCAGGCCTCTGCCTGCCTTTCATTTGCTTTGGGTCCTTGCTAAAAACCCCTTCCTGCAAATGGGGACTGGATTGACTGGGGGCAGCACCCCTTTGCCTGCCTCCCCCCCCACCCCCAGAATCTGTTCCCTGGGCTCAGGGCTCCCCTCCTTCCTTCCACATTGCCCCAGGGAGGGTCCAGGCTGGTGGCTTTTACCCCTCTCCTTATTTAATCATGGGGGGGGCTGGTAGTAGTTTCACGGAGCCCTTGTCTCCCTCTTGAGGAAGCAGGTCTGGGCCTGCCGAAAAGAGGAACTGATGGCTGGTGGGCCAAGTGTGGCATTTCAGAGTCTGAAGGAAAGAAAGGACTCCTCTCCCCCGCAGAGGGAAGAAGGCAGCAGGGCAGATGTCACACATGCAGAAATACGAAAACACACAAACACACAGAGTGGGGAGTCTCCCCAGTATTTTTGCAAGGGGGCAAGAGGAAGAGGGAAGGGGCTTTCCCGTCCTCCTGAGTTGAACAGGCTTTCGGTAAGGCATGTTTTGCGATTATGGACGTAGTTGACACTTCACACATTTAGGGCAAGAAAGTTACAAACAAATCTGAGTTTACCAATAAAGGAGAATATTTATAGCTCAGGGCTGAAATTGGAGGCCTTGGTGCTCTCTGGGCTTGGAGGTTTTCTTGCAGACATTGGACCTTCGAGCCCTGGTGACGTTTCCTACCTGGGCAATGGAACATCTGCAAGAAAAGATCCAAGCTCAGAGAGCACCAGGGACCTCAGTCCTCCTCCTCCTCCTCCTCCTCTCCACAAACCCTACTCCCTTCCAGCACTGATGATATTAGGTGGGTGCAATAAAGCACCACGGAGCTCCCAAACTACGGCTTGTAAGGCTTGGTTTCCTCCTGCTCTGACTATCAGAGGTTAAGCTGCTAAATGCCAGGTTTGGGGGAGCTGCCCTGCTCTCCTGACTGCAGAGATGGGGGGGCGGCAGGGGGCATCTCTGGTTCCTGGAGTTCCCTTGCTCTCTCTTCCCTCCCCCACCCACCCAGGAAGGCCACCCTCCATGGCTTCCCTGCCTTCTTCCAGGCTGGCTTCCTGAATGGTGTGGTCTTTGGGGGCTGGTGGGGCTTTGGGAGGAGAGGTGGCTCCCCACCATTGGGGGTCTCCCTCCCCAAATGCTCTTCCAGCTGCAAGGCTTGTCACTCCAGTGCCTGACCAGATTGGAGGGCAGGTTCCCCCCCTCCCAAGGACCTGCCTGCCCACCCCTTTTGTGCCAGCAGGGCACTTGGCCAGGGAGAGCGGTGCAGCGCAAACACTCAAGTGAGGAATGCCAATGGGCAGAGTGCTCGGACGCATCAGCAGGCCCTTCGCTGCCCTCCTCGAGGCCCCGGGGGGAGCTGGGGCACTGCCTGGCAGGGGAACTCAGCCTGTGATTGGGACGGGGGGACGGTTCTGGCTCAGGCCACGGGCATCAGGCCTGCGCCCGGGAAGGAAGGCAACCGTGTCCACAGCCCTTCCTGCGCTCTGCTTGGGGACAAAATGAGGGTCTCTGGCCTGGAGGCACAGATGCAGCCCTCCCCATGGTCCCACCCTCATGGCGGGTCCCGCATGCCCAAAGAAGCCGGCAGAGCCAGAAGTCCCGGTTTTATTTGCACACCGAAAGAAATCGGCTCGACCTGCCCAGGCATAAACCCTCCCCTGGCGTGTCCCAGGAACGAGGTGTCTCCACCTGAGCTCCCCGCCATTGTTCTCTCCCCTTTGATGGCGCTGGGAGTGGCTCCTCCGCGGCTTTTGATGTGCGGCCAAGAAGCCCACACGGCCTGACCTGCCAATGTGGGCAAGAGAAATGGGCTGGGCAGCCCAAAATAATAATAATAATTTATTCGACTTGTATGCCACCCTTCTCCCTAAGGACTCAGGGTGGCGAACATTAAAAAATATCATAAATCTACAATAAAAAAACAGATTAAACACATAACAAGTCGGATCATCAGTTAAAAATTAAAACAGTTAAAAACCCCATCCTCCGGGTCACTCCAGGCTGGCCTGTTGAAACAGCCAGGTCTTCGAAAGAGCCTGGGCTGGGCCCCGCCAAGGGGCTTTGGGGGCCTGGGGAAGACCTGCTGCCGAGGAGGAGTCCGGACAAGGAGGGCCAGGAGCAGGGCTGGCTCTCTCTGGGGGGGGGAGCCATGGGGGGACCTGATCTTCCAGGGGTCAAGGGTCGCTTTATCTCCTTGGGTTCCTGAGAGTCCAGGGAGGTTGCAGGACCTGATGCTCTCCAGATGTGGAGGTTCCCCCAGCAGGACTTCTGAGCCGCCCCCCCCCCAGCAAGAAGCCTTGTGCTGCAACTCCCAGCAGCCGGGAGGATTGTGGCCGTCCTAACACTCCTCGGGGCTGCTTTATTTGCGGGTGTGTCTGCAAGATCTGCAGATCCCCTTGATCCCAAAAGGCTCTCGGATGCCCTCTTGGCTGCATGGGGATCCCTGGGGATCTGCACTGTTCGGAGCATGCTTGGGAGTCCTGGCAGTCCTCGAATTGTCACCACAATTGAGCCCAGAGCTTCTGTTGCTCAGTGAGGCCTTTCGTGCCCCAGTCATTAAGGGAATCCCTGCAATTGTTAAGTGAGTCACACAGTTGTTAAGTGGATCCAGCTTCCCCATTGGCTTCTGTGGCCATCATAACCCTGGGACAGTGGCCAAGGGCCTGAGTCTCGGTCCCTTGACCACGGGGAGGCTGCCACAGTCGGAAGTTGGAAAACTGTCCTTTTTCCAGTGACCTTTGAACAGTCACTAAGTGAACTGTTGTAAGTGGAAAACAGCCCACCCTCAAAGGCCGCCTTGGAGTCCCGTCTGGGGGGAGGGAGGGAGAAGGGCCTGGCCGGGCCCCTGCAGAGCCTGGGCTCAGGAGGGGCCCCCCTTCCCCAGCCGGCTGAGTGCTGCTGCCCCCTCCCTGGAAAGAGCAGTGCCCCCCAGGGGCTTCTTCGGCCAGGGGCCCTGTCAGAGGGCCAGAGCCGGGCTGGGCCGATTCAGCCAGTTGGGGGCAGGAGAGGGCGCTGGGCGGGCAGCCTCCCAGGGGAGCAGAGCCCAGGCGCCCCGGCCTTTGCGGCTGGACACTTTCTCCCGGCCGAGGAGCACAGAGGCCGCCCAGCTGCAGCGGCTGGAGAGGGGAACTGGAGGGAGGGAGGCGGGGAGGGGGCCACGGGGTGGGAGGCAGAGACAACACCCGCAGCAGGGAAGGCGGGGTGGCTCCCGCTCTGAGCAGGGACCAGGGTGGCCGGGATTACAGGCCAAAACATGGGCGGGGCTCCCCGGGGGAGAGGCAGCCCAGGCGGCTTTTGGAGCTACCGGGAGAAGAGCCTCCAGGCAGCAGCGCCCCATAAGAGGGGTCTCCCCGCAAGGGTGCCTGTGGGGAGCATAAGGTAGGGAGATGCACCCCCCAGGAGCCCCCCTTGCCCTTCCCCCATGTTAGAATGTCACAAGTGAAGGCTGGCCATTCCCTGCTCCCCTCCCTCAGCTGAAGGGGTCATCCTTCCTGAACCCGGGGCCCTCGTGGGGCCAGCCTCCCAGGACAGATGGAAGGTCTCTTGGGCCCCAGGTTGCTAGGGCCAGGGCGGCCTTGGGGGCCTGGGGCAGAGAGGGGCGTGCCCACCCTCTACAAATGGAGAGCTGATGAACGGCTTCAAAGACCTCCCCCACCACCATGGGGTGAAGGAATCAGGCAAGAGGCCCCTGGCAAAATCCTCTTGGGGAGGCCCAGGCTGAGCTGGCCTGTTCCCTGCTCCCTGCCTGCCAGCTGTAGGCTGCTAGCAGTGCAGAGAGCCCTAGCAATGGGCCGGGGGGGAGAGTCCTGGGCCCACTCCTGCGCATCCTCCAAGCGCGGAAGCTGCTTGGCAGCATTTTCTCCCCCTCCCCTAATGTTGGGTTTGGGGTTCGAGTCAAGGGCTTCAGAAGGCTGCCTTGCATGGCTTCAGTTTCTTGAAGTTGGTTTGTGGGGGGGAGGAGGAGACCCTGGGGCTTAAGGCGAATCCACATCTGGCCCTTCCTTCCACCAGGAACAGCTGGAGCCCGCTGCCTCTGGGCTCCCTCCAGCCCCTTCTGGATTCTGGGATGGTGAAGGGGGGTTAATGGAGGGTATGCAGCTCTTGAGAAAGGGGGCCCTTCCGGAATCATCGCCTTCTCTTCCCCCCCCCCCCAGGGAAGCTGGGCTGGCCGGCTGGTGGGGGCTTTGGGCCTCTTTGATGCTCCTGCTGTGGCAGAGGCCTCATTCCTCCTCCCTCCCCAAACATTCCTGGAGGTGACGAATGTCTGAAGGGGAGAAAACCGCCCCCATTGCCTTGCATATGGGCACCCGCCCCTCCGCCTGCTGGTCTGAAGGGGGGCTGCCCTGCCCTTGCCACGTGCCCCAAAACAAAGAGTGGGGGGAGCACCCTCACTCCAGGGGAAGAGGCCAGGGCTTTCTGCTGTGGGGGGCAGGGCAGGAGGGGGGGGTCCTTTGCAAAGTCGGGCAGGGAGAGCCTTCAGCTCATAAGCTCTCCTGCTTGCTGTTAATGGCTGTTTTATCTAATAATTAACACCACCCCAAATCCTTTTGAATTGAAGGCTGGCAGGGCGTCTCCTGCTCTTTGCAGAAGCCCCTTCAAATCCTGCACACCCACAAAGATACCCACCCCTCCCCTCCTCCCCTACCCCCACTCCTCTGATAAGGAAGGGCTGGCAGGGGAAAGGTTGGTGGGTGGGTGGCTGGGCAGGAGTAGCGCCTGGAGCTGCACAAACAAAGCACCTGATAAGCAGCCCCCTCTTATCTCCCCAGAGCTGAGCTGGCATGGGGGCCCCAGCCTAGCAGCCCCTCTCCCCCACCCCCACCCCAGGCCTGGGTTGCATCTGGTGGACTTGGAAGAAGGCCTCCCCCTCCAGCTCCTGAATCCTTCCAGGGGGAGGGGAGGCTGATCTGGTCCAGGATCAAGCCAGGCTCCAACTCATCTCCACTTCCAAACACTGAGGCTGCTTCCCTGCTTCCCACCAAGAGAGGGAGAGGGAGGCAGGCAGGCTAACTTAGGGGCTACTTTCACAGGCCGCAGTTCACGCAACCTGCTGAACCAGGAAAAGAGCCAAGCTGGGCCTGTAGTGGGAACCCACCCTCTGTTCTTTGCCTGCCCCAGTCAAGCACCTTGTACAAACGCCAGCTCTCCCTGCAGGTTTTGCATGCCTGGAAGCTTCATCCGAGAACAGGAGCTGATGCAGAGGACTAGTCCCCCAGGTGGGCCTCGGTTCTCCCCCAGAGCAGCCTGGGAACCTCCCCTGTGGAGGGACAGGTCAGCCAAGGCCCACCTAACTGGGCTCGGTTGCGCTCTCTTCAGGCACGTCTGCTGCTGGGCAGCGCCAAGGCCACAACCACAGTCCCAGAAGCTAGTGGGGCTTCCAGATTAGGGGGCTTGCCCTTCTGGGCCCAAGGATCCAGTTACAGCAAGTCAGGAAAGTCCCTGGCGTGTCGGAGCTGCAGCCTTTGGCAGGACACCAGGAGGGCTGCTCTGGGCATTCTCCTCCCACCCGCCTCCAAGCATGGGGAGGTGTGGGGGGCTGATTTCTGTTCCTGAGCCCCCACCCTGGGAGTCCCGGAGGCTGCACAGGGTGACCTTGAGCAGGTGCCATGTTGGCAGGGCTAGGCAAGGAGTGCTCACTGACCCCTACACACCGAGATGGCACCTCTATTCCCCCTTCCTCCCCCCCCCTCATCGTACAAAGCCTCCCGCCTCCTTCCTGGACAGTGAAAGGGGTTTTCCAGGCAAGGCTGCCTTGGGTGATTTAAGTCTCTCCTTCCTTGGCACCCCAGTTGGCAAGGGGCTTGTGGCTGCCTTGCCATTCTCAGCCTCCTGCGCAGATGATGGACAACATCCCACCCCCCACCCTCACGCAGGAAGGCCTCCTTTTGAGAGCCAGCAGCTGCCTGTGCAGAGGGCCCACAGCAGAGGAGAAACCTCTTCCTTCAGCACCAGCTCCCTGTAGAGTGGGCAACCAGGAAGGGGCTGAGCCAGAGGGCAGAGGAAATGCACAACAGGGCACCAGCTGAGGAGAAAACCAGCCCATTGACCCAAGAGGTGAGGCGTTCCTGCCCTACCCGATAAGAACGGTGGCCCCTTTTAATCCAGGGGGCAGAAGAGCCCAAAGTCTCCTGAGTTCCACTGGTCTTGTTAAAAGGGCTTGGCTCAGGCCCAGCCACCTTGGAGGCCTGGGGAGGGGGCATGCTGGCCTTGGGATCCCGGGGAGGGGGGGCACTAAGGAGCTGGTGGGAGGAAGCTGGCAAGGAGAATCCCTAGCCGTCCAGTGCCAGAAGCCAGACAGAGCGGAAGAAGAGCTGGGTGCTTCCCCAGACCCTCTGCTGCTGCTGGCTCCCCCCAACCCTCCTGAAAGATTAGCAGGAGTCCCGCTCACCGGTGCCCCCCGGTGCCCCCCCCAAGCAGCAGCAGCAGCAGGGGAAAAGGAGGCTCCCGCAGTGGGCAGCCTCCGGCCAGCTTCAGTCCAGGGCCACCGCCGCGCCTGCCCAGCTCTCGCTGGGGTGCCTCCTGGCCCTGGGACGCCCCGAGGTTCCACCGCGGGGCCCTCCGGCTTTCCCCGGGGAGCCTGCAATGCAGGTTGCCCGCCAGACGGAGACCCCAGAGCTCGCCTTCCCCCAGTCGGCCCCGACGCCGCCTCCTCGCTCTCCTCCCTCCCCCTCCGCATCCTCGAGCTGAGCCAGGGCAGCCGCGGCGAGGGCAGCGGAGCAGCGCTTTCCCACCGTCTGCGGCGCGGCGGAGGGGCTGCGCTGGCTGGCCTCCCGCTGCCCAGCCTTGGCTCGCCGCGCGGCAGCAGCAGCAGCAGCGCCCGCTTGGGCCGCGGCCAGGCAGGAGTCGGCCCAGGCGCCCTTCCCAGAGCAGCCAGGCCGGCGAGGAAGGCGGCGCTGCCGGCGCTCCCGAGCGGTTCGCGCGGATGATGAGACTGGGCCAGCCCCGCACCCGCGGGCGCCTCTCCCTTCCTGCCCCCAAAACCCCATCCAGCCCTTCTTGCCAAGCCACGCGATGCTTCCAGGAAGGCTCCAGGCATGAGGCTGGGAAATCGCTCCGCCCACAGCTAGAAACATCCTTGGCATACAGTAAAGGGAAGAGCCTTCACACACACACACCGCAACTGGAGCAGCGGCTCTGCAACAGGGGGCTGGGCAAGGGCTCCCCCCTTCTCCATTTGTTCTTCAAGTGCCTCGCTGAGCAACACTTAACCAGCTCCCCAACTGCTGGCCCTCGGTGCCCTCCTATTGGTTTGGGGGAGGGGTAGCACCCAAGAGCCCAGGACTGAATAGTCCTCTGTATGCCCACAACCCCTCCCCAGGTGAGGCCCACCATGAGGAGCTTCTTCCGGTCACCTGCATCTGCCCTAAGGGTACGGGTGGGCAAGAGAGCAAGAGAGTTGGCACACAGGGGCCATGTTCACACAACAAGCTGCACCTGACTTATTCCATCTTCTGAGTTTGCGCAATTGCCTGGGGGTTAAACCCATGTTTGCACAACTCAGGAAACCGCCCCCCCCCAAATACTTACCAAGTTCAGAACCTGATCAGTTCTGGAGTGACTGGAGTGTTCCGCCTCCCTGGGATTGCCGTTAGCCCTCTTCCCCAGGGAGGGGTTCTCCAGAGCTGCTGGACAACCATTCCCATCATCCCCATTGGGTGGCACTGAGTGGCTATTTTTTCTGTAGAACTTTCAAAGCCCTTTTCTCAACTGCTCAGAGTGGTGACTGAGGGTGTGTGTGTGTGTGTGCTCCCAGCCCAGTGCCTGCCCAGACCCACACCCACATCCCTTACCATTTGCGTTGTTGGCCTGGACTATTTCCAGGATGAATTGTAAATTGATGCCCAGTCACCAAGTTATTCCCCTGGCTCCTGGGAGGCTGTGCTGGGAAGAGAGGCTCAAGGCAGCTGGGCAGCCCAGGCCCCGCTGGTGAGGGGGGGATGAAGCTCTGGGGAGAGGCCAGGAGCTGCTTCCTTACAAGCTGACACTTGCAGCACCATCGTTCACACGCCTGAGGTCACCAGGGCATGGGGGGGGCACACACACATACACCCCGACACTTGCTCCTCCCCAGCTCGGCCAGGCAGGGCAGGAAGAGCTCAGGAGGAGGGGCTGCAGGAAGCTCTGGTGCAGGGCACAGGGATTCTCCCAAGGCCCCAGTGGGCGAAGACGGTTGCATGCCCAGGACTAGGGTCGGTGGGCAGGAGGTAGGAACTGGCATTTGCTGCCCCACTGAAGCTGCCTGGAAAGGGAGGAGGGAGGCCCCAAGGGAGGCAGGGGGAGGTCTGTCTGGGAACAGGGGTGCAGCTCTGACCCCCCACAGCATTCACAGGGGAGCAGCCTCCGGAAGACTGAGCCAACGCCCAACTCCGCCAGTTCACCTTGGAAAGGTCTGGAGGAGCCCTTCCAGCTTTCCAGCCCAGCTGGCCACGGGTGTCAGGAAGGAGGGGCTGGGCCCTCCGGGTGGGCAAAAGAGAGCCAGGGCATGGTGGGGGTCCCCCAGTTCTACCTGCAGCCTGCCTATTGGCCTACAGGGGCCCCTGCTACCGACCGGACAGGGAACACTTGGGCTGGTTCCTGCCAACCATTGGCCTTGCAACACTTACCACCTGCCACTCTTAGGGGGTTGGATGGATGCGCTGCTGGGTCTTGAGTGGGTGCGGTTCGGAGGGTGGGGTGGCCCCAGTCCTGCAGTCAGAGGGTGGGGCAGTGGGCAGGAATTGAGCCGCGTCCCCATGGCAGCAAGGGAGCTGGTGGCAGGAAGGCCCTGGCTTCCCCTTAGAAGACACGCAGTTTCCCCTTAGGCACGGCAGCAGCCCGAGATTCACAAGAGGGTTGCTGCTGCTTGAGCAATATGGCCCCCCCAGCGCCCACCCCCACCAGGGAAGGGCCCTTCAGCGGGGCCTCTTGTCTCAGGGAGCCCAGGCTAATCCTGCCTGCGTTGAAGGGCCACTCAGCTTCAGGAGCCAAGCTCAGGAAGGCAGGCAGTGCAGAGGACATCACCCTCCTGGGAAACCTGCCCGACCCTCGCCCCATCCCAAGGGACTCAGCAGCTGGGCAGGGCAACTGGGCCAGAGAACAGCTGACCACGGGGGCCCATGTTGCTCCAAGGAGCTTTGGAGGGCTCGGCCTGGTGGCTGATTCGCAAGGGTTCCTGCTCACCTGCTGATCCCATCTAGCCGCAGGTCTGACACTGCTGTCTCCTCCTCCTCCTCCTCCTCCTCCTCCTCCTCCTCCTCCTCCTCCTCCTCCTCCAGCAATAAAGGTGTTTGTGGGCTATCAGTTGCTCCTTCCCACCCTGCAGGTTTGGCCAAGGCAAAGGGCTCCCCATCAACTGCAAAGCTCAGCTTGCTTGGGCCTGGGAGGGAGGAAATGCTCTGGCCGGGTCAGTGCTGCTCTGGAGGGCGGGAGGGCTCGGTCATCTCCCTGAAACATGGAATGTGTAGGATGCCTGGATTTTGGTCCTGGTTATTGCGCTTTCCCAAGGGAGGGAGATGTTAGGTTGGCTGTGAGATTGAGGGTGTCTCCTGAGCAGAGGCTGCTGAAGATCCTAACTGGAGTGGAAGCTGCTTTGGAAAATATCCCTGGGATCCTTGTATGTATTCCTGAAATGTCTTGGATTCCCCCACTTCTTCTGAGGAGGAAACCGCGCGGAGGAGCCCCCGTGGCTCTTGCAGAGACCAAGACTGCCTCCGCTTTGTCCCTGTGGGGAGGAGCCTCCAGCAGCCGCCAAGAGACTGAAAGCTCCCAGGTAGAATATTTCCCTGCCTTTGTTGCCCCCCCCCGCCCCCAGGCTGCAGTGTCTGCCAGCCCATTCCTGTGCCTGGAGAGGGAGGACTGCACAACCATTTGACCCAGAACAGGAATCCAGGTGGTGTTTATGTATTAGATTTATATCCCGCCTCTCTTCCCCCATCAGGGAACTCCATCGGGGACTACTTTATAAATCCTTAGTAATCACACCTGGAATACTGCATCTAGTGTAATCACCACATTAGAAAAAAGATGGGTCCCTTCCAACTCCAACAGATTCAAGGTGCTGGTGTTAACCTACAAAGCCCTTCATGGCTTGGGACCGGGGTATTTATGGGAGACCCTGCTGCCAGCAACTGTTTCCCATCATCCTGTGCGCTCTCACAGACAAGGCCTCCTCGGGGTTCCGTCAGCCAGACAATGTTGGCTGGCGGCTCCCAGGGGTAGGGCCTGCTCTGTGGGAGCACCCACCCTGTGGAACCAGCTCCCCCTGGAGCTTCGGGTGGCCCCTGACCTCCGCTCCTTCTGCCAGGGCCTCAAAACCTGGTTGTTCCAACTTGCTGACCTGGGCTGAGGATGGGGAGGGGAGTTTTTTAGACAATGGTTTTATTATTTTTAGCTTTAATTGGGTTTCTTATTTAATATTTTTTTAATTGTATATTTGTATTGTTTTATGATTGTACGCCGCCCCGAGTCCTTTGGGAGATGGGGCGGGTTAGAAATCCAATAAATAAATAAATAAACTCTGTTAGTCTGCTGCTTTGGAAAAAGTGCAGAGAAGAGCAACTAAGATGATCAAAGGCCTGGAGACTAAAACATACCAAGAAGGGTTGCAGGAATTGGGGATGTCTAGTCTTCCAATGTCTCAGGGGTTGCCCCAGAGAAGAAGAGGGGGTCTACCTGTTCTCCAAGGACCTGAAGGCAGGACAAGAAGCAACTGACGGAAACTAACCAGAGAGAGAAGCAATCTGGAATTCAAGAGAAACTTCCTGACAGGGAGGACAATTAGCCAGTGGAACAGAAGTTGCCACCAGAAGTTGTAGATGCTACATCACTGGAGGCTTTCAAGAAGAGACTGGGCAGCCATTTGTCTGAAATGGTCTAGGGTCTCCTAAGAGGCAACTGGACTTTCTGGTTTTTCTTTGAAGATGTTTTGCTTCTCATCCAAAAAGCTTCTTCAGGGAGCTGAAGAAGCTTCTTGGATGAGAAAGCAAAACATCTTCAAAGAAAAACCAGAAAGTCCAGTTGCCTCTTGTAAAAGCACCTTTGCAACAACCATGCCCTGGATGGCTGAGAATCTCTAAAGACATCTGGGGTCTCCTGCTTGAGCAGAGGGTTGAACTAGAACAGTGGTTGCCAACCAGTGGGCTGGGGACCACTGGTGGTCCACGAGAAAATGTCACCCCCAAAGCAATGAATCCAGGCTGCACGGGAACACAAGGCTGCGCCGCCCACATGGCCCACAGGAACACAAGGCTTGCACCGCTTGCACTGCAAACAACATGAGGTAGTAAAGGGAGGGGGAAAAGGGCGGGGGGGACTTGTCCCACTCACCCCACGCGCCTGGCCTGGCCACCGGGCTGCTTCTTTCTGCTTCTTCTGATTTTTGGCTGCACGCAAGGAAAGCAGCCAAAGTCTTTCTTTCTCTCCCCCAAACTCCACCAGAAATGAGTCTTTGGGACCCTGCAAGGCCTCCTCCTCAGGCCTCCTGCTCCAAGAGGCTGCTCCATTCTGGCGGAATGAAAGAAAGACTTCTGCTGCTTCTGCTGCTTTCCTTGCATGAAGCCAAAAGTCTCTCTCTCCCCCCTCCTCTGAGAACCAAGTTGGAGATGGTATCCTGCGATCCCAAATAAAGAACAATCGATCAGTAGGAAAATGAGGTGGGGGATTTTCCCAGGGTCTCTGGTCCGCAGGATTTAAAATGATGCATTTGGTGGTCCCTGAGGTCTAAGAGGTTGGTGACCCCTGGACTAGATGACTTCCAAGGCCAGCTCTGTTCTGACATATATCCTGAGCCTCAGTCTCAGCCTAAACCTGGATGGCACTTTATGGTGGAAAATAAGTCTAACCCCCAAATTGAGAGGGACAATTCAGCTGATAGAGAAGTTGTCCAAAAGAATGGGGCTTTAAACGTTTTTGAAAACCATACTAGCAAAGGAGAGATTTTTTCCCCTTTCTTACATCCTAGTCTGCCTGCGCTAGAAGTGGCTGCAGAATTAAGCTCAGAAAACCCCCAACAGCTACAACTTTACCTGAAACAGCAGTAAAAATATACTCTGCTGAAGTTGTTCCAGAAAGCAAAATCCCAGGTATGGTGAGCATGTAGAGCAGGCCAAAGCCTGATGGGGGTGTCGATGTTTGGCCCTGACTCCCCACGCAAAGCACAACCGCAGAAGGAAAACCCACAGCAACCTTGTCCTATGTTGCAACTCATTCAGCATAGATTGGAAGGAGGGCTGGCTACCCCTCAGGCAGGGGAGGCTTCTCAGACCCCTAAGCCTGCCGGGTTCCCCACTTCTGCCTCCCACCCCTGCAGGCCCACAGCCCCCCCTCCCCCGCCATGGACCCAGGACAGGAATGAAGCCTCCACCAGGCACCGCCCAGTCTGTGCCCTGGACACATCTGGAAGCACCCTTGGCACAGAGTGCCAAACACCTGGGTTTTGTTCCAAGTCTGAGTTCAAAATGTGGAGCAACCTTTGGGGGCTCAGAAAATGTTGCACCTCCTTGAGTTCACCTCCTGCTGAATTCATCCCTGCCGCTCCCAGGGCAGGAATATCGGCTGCGTCGCTCTCCCTGACTGCTTCTGGGGTGGATGATGGGTTGGCTTTCCCTTCGGAAATGCCGGCCAGTTCCAAGCCTCAGGCACAGCATGTCCTCCCGCCGCCCTCCCTCCCTCCCCTGCTTCCCAGGGCCAGCTCCCGGCCTGCATATCCTTCGTTCCGGGGCACGCGCCGAGGACCTGGCCGGCTCCTCACTGAGGGCACCCCGCGGGCCCTCCCGCCGCCCTTTTTCTCACGCTCCGGGCAGGGCCGGTCAGGTGATGCGAGCGGCGGGGATGGGCCAGGTGCGGCGGGGGCCGCGCTGAGGCTCGCCGAGGAGAAGGAAGGGGGCGGGGTCCCTCTGCACTCGAGCAAGGCGGTGTTTGGCAGGCGGCGGACTGAGCCTAAGCCGGCCGAGCGGCGGTGGGAATGCGAGTGTGAGAAAGTCAGTCAAGCGAAGGAAGAGAAAGGCCTCCAGGGCCGCCGGCAAAACGGCCCCCCTCCTCGCCCCCTCGAACTCAGCAGAGCGGGAGCCGGAGCCGGCCGAGGGAGGGAAGGGAGCGGGCCGCTTCCCCGTCGAGCAGCAGCCCCTGCTGGCACAGAATCGCCCACAAAGACCGAGGCGGCCGCGAAGGGACCCGGAGCGGCCCCGGACCAGGCCTGCCGCCCTCGACTCTTCGCTAAGCTTACCGAGAAGGCGCTCGGACAGGTTGCCCTACAGAACCGGGGCTCGCGTCGGGCAGCCCTGCTCCCAAGGCCAGCTCGGGCACTCGCCCCACCGCCCAGCGCGCCCTGCCCTCTGGCTGGATCCTAGGGGGGCTCAAATCCAAAGCCCCCCCTTTCTGGGCTCCTAAGCAGTTCTCGCTCACTCGGCAGGGAGGGAACCATGGAGCCGAATTTCCGCGGTCGGCCCCCCTTGGACAGACCTCCAGCAACTGCAGTCGGGGGTCGCGGGCTCTGCGGCCCCTTTGCGCCACACTCTTGACCAGTCGTGAGATCCTTCGCATCCCTCGACGGGGAGGGTAGCAGTTTGGGGGTGCTCCAAAGCACCTCGCCTTGCCCCCCTCCTCCTTCCAGGCAGTAGCCAAAGGGCGGCTGGGCCTTTTGCCTTTGCAGGAGAAAGGCGGCCCTCGTTCCCCATGAACTGGGGAGGAGAGAGAGTAGACGCCAACCTGGAGATTTGAATTCAGTCCTGCATATTTAGAGCAAAGGGGGCTCAGGCTCTCTCCTTTGCTTGCCCGTTAACTGGGGCTGAAAGGCAGAGCCTGAAAGCGCAAGGCTTCCCTTCAGGCCAATTAACTGGAAAGGGGCTGACGGCGGGAGGAGAGCCTTTGGCGCCCCGGGAAGGCCAAGCCGCCCGGCCAGAGGAGGGGGGCGACAGATCCTGCCAGCTCCGGTGGGTCCACCTTTAAAGCTTGGGGCGGGTAGGGCGGAGGAAACCAGAAGGCGTTCAGGCAGTGGGAAGAGACTTGGCTGCCGGATTGGCTTTCTCTCCCGAGCCTCCACAGGAAGCCTGAGCGGCCCACAGAAGCCCCCTCCCCACATGATGATTTCAGCCTCGGTGGGCAAGACTGCATCTGCAGCTCGGAGAGCCAAAACCTCCCAGGAACCAGATCCCAGATCGAGTGCCCGATGGTGGCTCGTTACCGTAGTGCTGCAGGAAGGGGGGGGCGGGGTGAACGGTCTGTTGAAGATGGGAACCGGATGCTAGACACACCAGCCTGGCCGCAGTGCTGTTTTCGGGAGGAGAGGAAAGCTGCCTCCTTGCAGCCCCTTTCAGCAAGTGCAAGGGACTGACTCGCTGCCCCTCCCCCATCAGCCCCCCCCCCGGGCCTGGGCTAAGGAGGGTCCGCACCGAGCCCCGCCTGGGCCACGCGACACCTGCGGCCACGAGTCCTGGGATTTCTCAGAAGTAGGCTGGACAGTCATTTGTCCGGGATGCCTCGGCAGAGGGGTAGGACTAGAAGACCTCCAAGGGCCCTTCCAGCCCTACGACTCTATGCCTCCATTTTGCTTGCCAGGCTTAATTAGGACTGCACTCCCAGCCCCGAAACTTTCTCCTAGCTGGCTGCCGCTGCTTTTTGTCCGCTGAAATAAACAGCTCAGTAATTACACGTGAAACTCGGCAGATTATTTGAATTAGTTTTGCTGCCTTGAATGAAAAGCATTCGAAGCCTGAGCTGGGGGAGGGGAGACGTCCCCCTTTTTAAAGGCCTTGGAAACTTAATCGCGCCTTCCTCAAGCGGCGTCCGAGGGCTGCAGCCACCCAATGCCGAAGGGCGACGGGCGGTTCAGGGTGCAGGACCAACCCGGCCACAATCGGAAGCTGCGGCCGAGAGCCAGCTAGGACCAAGAGGCCCAGAGATGCTCGAGGCCAGCCGCCCACCCCGGGACCTTTCGAGTGAGGGGGCGACTCTGTCCCCCCTCTCGCCCCTTCCCTTCCTGGAGAGCCCAGCGCCGCCGACGAAAGGGGAGGCCGCTGCCCTCGCCCGCCCGAAAGGCCGCATTCCTCGCTTCCCTCCCCGGAAGGCGGGGTTTTCCCAGGCTCTGGCGTTGGCTGGGGCGGCTCGCCCGGCTTCTCTCCCTGGCCGCCAAGCCGCACAGCTCCCGCCCGCCCGCTTCGCGCTTGGTGGCGGCGGCGGCGGCGGCTGCAGGAGACCTTCCGGCACGCGCTCCGGGGCAGCGCCTGCGGGCAGCCAGGCGGCTGGAGCCGAAGAGGGAGGCCGACGGCCGCCTTCCACTCTAGACTGGAGCAAAGCCTCCTCCCTGCCGCTCTGCCCACGGCCTTCCATGCGGAGCCACCCGAGTCCAGCTGTGGGGGGCAAACAGGGGCGACCCCCGGGGCGGGGCGGGGCTGGAAGCCTCCCGGCCACTCTTCCCAGACTCGCGTGCCGGGCAGCGCCCCTCGCAGAGGCCAGCGACCCCTCCTCGGCCGGGCGGGGCAGCAGCGCCGGAGGGTTAAAGCGGGCGCGTTGATTGACAGCGCGGCTCCTGGTGCCCGGGGGCCAGGCGTGCGCCATTGGCCACCGGTCGGTGCGCCGAGCAGCCAATGGGTGGGCACCGTCCACGAGCGGGGCCGCGTGCCTCCCGCTCCCATTGGCTGAAAGTCACTGTGGGAAAGAAAGTTTGGCAAGTTTCACACGAGCCGTTCGCGTGCAGGGCAGTTTATAAATAGCGGCCGCCAGGCAGGGAGCCGGCCGGGGTTGCGCAGGGCTGGGGGCGGCTGGCTAGCCTGGCAGCTCTGGCCGCAGGAAAGTGCGGAGGGGGTGCCCTACTGGAAAGGGCCGGCAGTCGCCGCCGCTGCCGCCGGAGGGGGTCACCCCGCCACATTCACGTCCCGCCAGCCCGCCCAACTCGCTGCAGAGGACCCTGAGCCTGATCCCGATCGCGCCGACTCTCCCGCGGCACATCGGACGCGGTGGGGCCACGATGCCCGCCGACCTGATGGAGAAGAGCTCCTCCTCGCCCGCGGCGGCCACCCCGGCCAGCGCGCACGCCACCCCGGACAAGCCCCGCACCGCCGCCGAGCAGCGGAAGGTAAAGGAGGAGGCGGGCGGGGGAGCGGGGCGGGGGCGCCTCTGCGCTGCTCGGCCCACCGCTGCACTCGTCTTCTCCCCACAGTCGTCCAAGCCGGTCATGGAGAAACGACGCCGCGCCCGCATCAACGAGAGCCTGGGGCAGCTGAAGACGCTCATCCTGGACGCCCTCAAGAAGGACGTGAGTGTCGGGAGCCCACGGGGGACACGAAAGGGCTCGGCGAAACAGGGGGATGCCCTCTGGGGCTCCCGGCCGAATTCCCCAGCGAATAGACCTCTTTTGCACGGGGATCATCAGCCTTGGGCGCCGCAGGGCATGTTCCGCAACTGTGGGGTGGGCGCCGCAGGAGTTTCCCTGGTCCTCTCACGCCCCCCCCACCCCCGCCTCACAACGCCTGAGCGCCTCTTTAGACCTGTGGAGGGAAGCGCCTCCCCCGCCGACCTCCAGGCGTGATTCCTTGTTTTGAGGACGGGGCGTGTCCTTTCTCCTTCCTGGGGGGGTTTCCCCCAGGCAGAAAGGGAGCCTGTTCGTGGAGTCCAGCTGAGCTAAAAGTGCCCCCACCTCTGCCCCCACCGGGGCTCATGTGTCCCTCCTGTTTGTCCCCAGAGCTCCCGACACTCCAAGCTGGAGAAGGCTGATATCCTGGAAATGACGGTGAAGCACTTGCGCAGCCTGCAGCGGGCCCAGATGACCGGTGAGTGGCCGGGCGCCCCCCCTCCTTCCCTCCCTCCCTTCAGGGGAGGCTTCTCCCAGACTTCCGCCTGTGGCTTTGAATGCCATCCAAGCTGCCTTTCACTGACTTGGCTCAGGCGCGCGTTCCCACGGTCTGGCTCTGGCAGTATTTATAGCCGCAGCTCCGAGTGGCTCCCGTTGCGGAAAGGAGCCTGCGGTGTGGCCGAAGGAGAAGCGGGGGGGCGGGGCGGTCGCAGCCCCGGGGGAGGGAGGCAGCCTCCTGCTGCTCGTGGGTGTCCGGTTCCCAGAGGCCCAGGTGCCTGCAGCCTGGCCGGATTCAGGCCTTCCTCCTTGGGAGGGGGCCAGTTCCCACCCACAGGGGCCCCGACTTGGCAGCCTGGGGAGACGGGGAGGGCCTCAGAGTTGCTACTGCCTGCCCGGCTGCCTGCCCCTCCCCTGACTGCCGCCGCTTCTTTTCCTGCTGGCAGCCGCGCTCAACACGGACCCCTCCGTCTTGTGCAAGTACCGAGCTGGTTTCAACGAATGTATGACCGAGGTGACTCGCTTCCTGTCCTCCTGCGAGGGGGTCAACACGGAGGTCCGCAACCGGCTGCTTGGACACCTGGCCGGCTGCCTGAATCAAATCAGCGCCCTGAACTACCCCGCCCTGCAGTCTGCAGCGCTGCCTCCGGCGCCCGGCGCCCAGCACGGAGCCTCTTTGGGGCAGCCTCTGGTACAGATGCCCGCCGGCACAGCGCCCCCTTCTGGCAGCGTGGCTTCCTGCAAGCTCAGCAATCCTGCCGGCGAGAGCGCCAAGGGGTGCGGTGGCTTCCAGCTGGTGCCGGCTTCCGACGGGCAGTTCGCCTTCCTCATCCCCAGCGCGGCCTTTGCAGCGCAAGGCAGCGCGGTCATCCCTCTCTACGCCAGCTCAGGCCCTCCCGCAGCCAGACTCCCTTCAGGATCGGGTGCCCCATCGCTCCCGGCAGACTCGCTCTGGAGACCCTGGTGAGCGCCCGGGAGCGCGCCTTGGCCCCGGACTCAGGGAGCAGCAGGCCCGTCGGTGGCCGCCGCCCCACGACCGCCGGCTTGGATTCTGCTCCATGGCCGCCTCGGAGGGAGCCTCCTCTCTCTGATTGTAAATAGGACCTACCGTTCATGTTGGGTTGTGCCTTCCCCGAGACTGCCTGCCGCCTGGGCCGCGTCCCCTCCTGCGTGTGGGGGGGGAGGCGGTATGTGTGTGTGTGTCCGAATGTACTTCCCCTCCTTGTCTTTCCACCTGCCTTTTTTCTATTTCTAAGCAATACCAAAGATTGATTTGTTCGTACACAAAAAGCCTCCCTTCCTTTGTTGGAAGCTTCGATAGAAATAAAGACTTTGACTATCACTCAGGCTGGGGGGGGGTCAGAGATGCTGCAGGGGGTACAGGCAGAGTCTGGGTGGGGGAGGGGTTCATCTGCAGATCCTGGACTCTGCCTAAAGGCTGACAGAGCTGCACCTTCCCATGCAAAGTACGAAGGGGGCTGGAGGGGAGGGGAGGCCTGGTCTGCCCCTCCTGGCTTTTTCTCAGAGGAGCCTTTGACTCCTGGCCAGGCTCAGGAAGAGGGGCTCTGGGGTTCTCTCTCAACTGAGCAGGGCTCCAGGGATCGTTCCACATGGCGTCCTTGGCAAGGGTTGTCCCTGGCATTCCCACTGCCCTGCAAACCCCATGGAGGTCCACTCCAGATTCTCAGCAGGCTGATCTCCCTGACAAGAAGGCCCACCAGCAGCCAACTGATTAAGAGCAGGAGGAGGGAGGGTTCAGGGCAGGACATCTGGGCCCCCTAGGGGAGACACCCCCTCCCACTTCCATGCCGGCCCCTTTGGGGAAGCAGCTGGGGGCTCCTGAGGAAGACCCTGACCAGCGGCTTCAAGTGGGCAGCTCCTGATGGGCAGGGGGGAGTCCGTAGGACTCCCTTTCTCCTAGGGGTGAATGGCAGCTCCCTGACCAGACCCCAGCCTAGTTCCCAGGACTCTGGGGACTCATGCTAGCTGCCAGGACGTGTGAATTCAGGCTACTTGAGAAAATGGTCAGTGAAAGAGGTTCTTTGGGCAGCTGTTGCCTGGCAAGGGCTTCTGGCACTGGAAAAAGAGGCTGGCCCGGATCCTCTCACTGGAGGCCCAAGCAGGAACTTCTGGGAGCCATGATTGACAGCTGGCACAAGGAGGTTCCTTGGCTCAGAAACTTGGAAATGGCTGAGCAGCTACCACTGGGGGAAAGAACTGGGTGGGGTGGGGTGTCACCCAGAGGAAGAGAATGCCAAGGTGGGGCTCCTTTCAACATTGAGCAAAGCTTGTAAGTTCCTTGGGTGGGGAAGGCAGGAAACAGCAGAGGTTGAGCTCAGCTGGAAGACGGTGGAGCAGCTGGGAGCTCTTGGAGGGACTTGGGCCCAGCCAGCTCTCCCTTGGCCTGGCAACCGCACAGGCTGACTTCTTGGGCTACCTGAGCACAAAGGTTACCCCACATTAAGGCGAATATTAACTGAGGTTAGCTTGCACATGCGCAGTCTGCTGGAGCCTGTGGCCTGAGCAGGCAGGGAGCCAGGCTGGCTGCTGGAGGGAAAGGCTACCTCCCGGTCAGAGGCCAGGACAACCATGTCGGCTAGCCCTGGTCATCCCTCCCCTCCTGCCACCACAAGGGCTGCTTTCTGCCGGGGGGGGGCGCTCTGTCGCCCCCAGGCCTGGCGTAGCATGGCTTGGCCTGGCCTGGCCTGTTTCCTGGCCCGGTGCCTCTCTGGAAGTGGGGAAATCCGGGCCCCGCTCTCCTTTGCCAGCGCGCTTCCTGCACGCCCGTCCTGGCCCGGCTGTGATGATTTAACACCCGCCGCATCTGGTTGTGATCAGCCCCCGCCTTTCCTCGGCCTGCTAACTCAGAAAAGATGCGGCTGAGGAAATGCGGGGGGGGGGGTCGGCACTCGCCGCTCGCTCGCGGCGTCGCCCCGGGAGCCTCTCTGCCTGCCCCCTGCCCGGCTGGTCACGGCCCATTTGCAAACGAGATGGGCGAGCCCGATAAAGGGCTGGCTCAGGTTTCCGATCGCAGGGCCCTTCTCCCTTCTCCGCCCCCAAGATTTGAAGAGCTGTTCTCCAGACTCCCGCCCTCCCGGGGCCTGCGGAGGGGCCAGGTGCCTGCCGGCATTCAGGTGTGGGAAGAGGAATGCTGAGGAGGGGGCGAGCGGAAGGGGCTCTGGCCCTGTCTGCACAAGCCTGCGCCTCCTGAGGGCATCCACTGGCGGGGGCTCCTGGAGGGACCCTTTCCGGCAGGGCTCGCCCACTTTCCTCTCCTTCCTCGTTCCCCGCCCCCACAAACCGCTGCATGCCGTCAAACATTGTCAGAGTCCTCTCCCCCTTAACCCCGCGGGGATTCAGGCTTACTCCGCCCGACGCCCCCAACGCCCTCCTTTCCCTCCCCCCAGTTTAGCGGTCGTGGGGCCAGGAGATACTGGCAACTCGGGAAGGCAGGTTGCCCGTCTCCGCCTCCTCTTGGTGGGCCACTGATTCCTTGTCCTCTACGTTGGGCAGAGGGCCCAACACAGGGAGGGCTCCATCCTGCTTGTGACCAAGAGCCCATTCCCTAGTGGTGGCAGCATCTGTTCTTGCCAAAGGAGGCCACATGAGGAAGGATCAGCCCCTCCCCTCCCCCACCCAGCACAGCCTCAGCCTCTTCCCCAATCTGGCACCTCCGGAAGAATTGGCCCCAATCACCACCACGTGGAAAGAGGCCCAGATCCAGAGGGATCCAACCACAAGACCCATCGACCAGCAGGAGGGCAACCTTGCACACACACCCCCTCCCTCCTGGTCTGTGACACACACATGCACACATGCATGCACACACGCATGCATACACATGCACGCCCAAGTGACGGCTGTGCCTCCAGGTGGGGCAGAGGAAGCCCTCTGAGAACTCAGCCTGGCTTGGCTGCCCAGTTCCTTGGCCACAAATTGCAGCTCTGGGGAGCCCCTGGCCACAGTGCCGGCCTCCCTGCACCTCCTCTGGGTCAAATCCCTTCAGGACCAGCCCCCCTGCTCTGGACCTTTGCCTCTCCCCCGCAGCCGACCTCTTGGCAGGAAACAAGGACTCCCAGTGACCTCCGGAAGAGGGGAGGTCGTGAGAAAGGGGCTGCGGGCAGCCTGCCAAGCAAAGGGTGCCTCTCTCTCTCTCTCTCTCTCTCACACACACACACACACACACACACAGGGAAGGGGAAGGGCTGTTCCCTCCAGGTGGTGGAAAGAGGGAAGCAAGAGGAGGGGGCAGAGAGGGGGTCTCAGGCGGAGACCATCTCCCACCTTCGAAGGAAGCTCCTGTGCCCGGAAGGAAGTGGGGAAGGGTCCCCTGGATGAGCCCCCTCTGAGCTCCACCTCTCAGGACCTGGGCCAGCTGGTGGGTTTCCTGACCCTTCCATCCCTTGGAGCACAGGCAGTCCCTGACTTACAACAGTTCGTTTAGTGTCTGTTCAAAGTTACAACAGCACTGAAAAAAGGGACACGGGCATTGCAGCATCTCCCTGGTCACACGGTCAGAATTCTGGCGCTTGGGAACCGACTCGTATTTACGATGGTTGCAGCGTCCCAAGGGGTCACATGATCCGTTTTTGTGACCTTCTGACAAGCAAAGCCAATGGGGAAGCCAGGTTCCACTTAACGACCGTGTTGCTCCCTTAAAAACTGCAGTGATCCACTCATCAGCTGTGGCAAGAAAGGTCATAAAACTCACTTAGCTTGCTTAGTAGCAGAAAACTTGGGCTCCATTGTGGTCGTAAGTCGAGGACCACCTATAATGCCTTTCCCAAGGAAGGACTGCAGGAAGCGGGAAAGGAAGCAACCCCCAAGCAGCCGCCTTCCTCTGAAATCTCAGCTGCCCCCCCTTCCTTGTTTCCATGGCGAAGAGTCCCCTCCCCCGCCCCAGTTAAAGCACATGGAAGAGGAAGGCCCCTCCCTTGGAAATGCTGCTCTTGTGCTTGTTAGGACCAGAATGCCACCCCCGCCCCCGCCCCCAGCTCAGGGCAAAGCTGGCAGCTTCCCCAGGGGCTGCCCCGGAGTCCCCTTGGCAGCCCAGCAGGGCCTGGCAGGGCAGCCCTCCTTTGGCACCTCCAATCAGCCAGCAGGGTTATCTGGCTGGCAATCTGCCAGAGGGCCCGTCCCCCCCCCAGGGACTTATTGGCAGGATGTTTACAGAAGGAGGCTCAGGTTATCTGGGGAGGGGGAGGGGGCCTTGCGTGTGTGCGGCTCCTACACAATGTGTGGGGGAGGGAGGGGTCAGGAGCAGAGCCAAAGGAAGGGAGTCTGGCATGACCCAGAGTCCTCCGGAGCAAAACGCTCCCTGCACCCAAAACTGACTCAGGAAACACAACCGCAGAACCTGGACTCTCATTCTGACTCAAGACACCCACTGCTTGCTGTGACCTCCAAGAAGCAAAGGATGCAAACTCACCAAGGAGGGAAGCAGCAGGGAACGAAGATGGCATTTCCTGACAGGGAGGACAATTCACCAGGGGAACAGAAGTTGCCACCAGAAGTCGTGGCTGCTCCGTCACTGGAGGCTTTCAAGAAGAGGCTGGATGGCCATTTGCCTGGGATGGGGTAGGGTTTCCTGCTTGAGCAGGGGGTTGGACTAGATGACCTCTGAAATCCCTTCCAACTCTATTATTCAGCTAGCAGGGAGACAACCGCATACCTTATGGGATGGACCAGGTCAGGCAGCTGCTTGGCATCAGCACAACCATGTAGGCTCATTCAACCCTAACCCTTCCCTTCCTTTTGTCTTTCCTTTTGTGCCTCTCAGCACCTTGTGTGAGCCAGCCTGTGTGCTGAATGTGTGCTCCGTATATTGTCCTGTTAACTCAGATAACGAGGAATGAGGCAGATCCGCAAAGGAGCCAAAATGGACAAGAGACACAATCTCAGCCATCACACACAAACACACACAAGCACACGCTGAGTCTCTGGGGCTCAACGGGGTCTCCAGGGGGATCCAAGGGGAAGGGTATCTGCTCCTTTGTAAGTGTGGAAGAGGATGGGGGTGGGGCTGGACTCACTGGGAGGAGGGGGCTGCACTGGGTTCAAGGCACATTTCTCAGCCCGAGACCAGCAGCCTTTGATCCCAGGAGGGACTTGGCCCAGCCCTGGAATCCTGAAAGCAGAAAGCAGCAGTGCTGGGCGGGCAGCTCAGGAGGGGGACAGGGGGGAGGGGCTGCCTCCCAAGAGCTGCTGAAGCCCAGGGAAGGGCCGCTCAGGAGGCTGCAGTTTGCTTAGTGTATGTGCACACGGTTGTGTTAGGTGGAGTTTATTACAGACCCATGAATGACAAGGGATTAAAACAGCCCATGGGGGAAGGGAGGGGAGGGGCAGGAGGAACACACACACACACACACACACATATACACATACACATACCAAAGCTGCACAATTCACTGAGGGAGGCTGCTGTGGGTTTGTTTAGTACACTCATTTAGGAACTTTGATTCTGGCTGTCTCCAAAGGTCGGACTCCGGCTTGTGGACAAGGACAGCCACTCTGCTCCCCCCAGGGTCTCAGCTGGTGCATAATTAAGGCCACACAACATTGACCTTGTAGTCCTAACAGGGACATTGTAGAATTGTTGGGCTTGATAGACATCATGGTTTTTTTGTGTTTTGCTTCATTTTCAAATGATGCTAATAGTACCAATAAAGGAGAAGAGTTTATCGCTGCAGCCTGGATTGTGGAAAGCCATCCCCCAAAGGCAGAGCTGGGCAGGGGGAGAGCTGCCTCCGGCCCAGGCAAGGCTCAGGTAGGACACCCCAGCTCACCAGCTCCGCCCATGAGAAGACCTCAGCCTGACTGCAGGGTGAGCAGGCGGTGGGCCAAAGACAGCATCCAGAGCCAGGGACCCTGGGGGCCTGAGGGTGAAGCCTGGGGGCCAAGCAGTGGTGCTGCTTGTGGACAGCGGGCCCCTGTCGCCAAACACAGACCCACAACGCCTCCCTGAACAGCCCAAGGGGTCCCTGGTTGAGCTCCTGGCCCTGAGATGAGGCTGGGGGGGGCTCTGCTGGGAGGGGGGGTTCAATGTGCCTGTGCACATTCTGGGCCCTTTGGGAAGGGGCTGGTTTCTGTTGGGGAGCAGATGCCAAAACGTGACACTCGTAGGGGAGGCCTTTGAGCAGAGAGGAGGAGTGGGGGTCAAGCTATTCTCCAAGGCACCATTGAAGGCCAGAGAAGGAAGAATGGATGGAAACCGAACAAGGGGAGATTCAGCCTGGAAATAAGGAGGAATTTCCTGACGGGGAGAACAATCAACCGATGGGAACAGAAGTTGCCTTCGGAGGCTGTGGGAGCTTCATCCCTGGAGGGATGAAGAGGCTGGACTGCCATCTGTCAGAAATGGTGCAGGGTCTCCTGCCTGGGGGGGCGGTTGGACTGAATGACCTCCAAGGCCCCTTCCCTTATTTTACTCTAAGGATTGGGGCCTGCTGGCCACAGAGTCCCCTTCCTCCTCCCCTTTCCATAATGTGAAAGCAGTAAATCTCTCCTTTTCAGGGCCTCCATCCTCCCTTCTCTGGGGTTTTATCTGCCAGTGGCCAGGTGGCATTTTAGGCAGGTAACCTGCCCTGCCCTTCTGAGCTGCCACCCTCCAGAACCATTTTCCAGCCCGCCTGGCTCAGCCCTCCCCGTTGACTGCAAGGCTCCTGCTGGGTCTCCTTCTCCCAGGCACCCAAGGAGGGCTCACTCGGCCAGTGAGCCCCCCCAAACCAAGCTCAGAGAGGAAAGCCAAGGACAGGAGAGGAACGTGATGTGCTACCTAAGCATACAAATGAACCTTGTTTGGGTGTTGTAGCACATTGTGTGAAGGAGCCGAGGTGTGCCCTCCCAGCCTCCCCAGGGCACCTTCTGATGCCCAGAGAGCCTGCTGTGGAAGCTCTCTTTTGCAGGGGACCCGAGACGATGACAATGCTCTTGGGGTTACTGGGACAGGCAGACTTATACAGTCCAGCTGGCTACTGACCGGTTCTTTGGGTTTTCAAGAACTCTCAAGCCAGAAACGAGCCATCCAGGTTTCATCCTAACCGGTTTCTCCAACTGACCTCATTCGGCACATTGTGAGGAATCAGCCAATGAAGTTGCAGGGAGACAGACCCATATTCTAAATTCATGTCCCTTATAATAATACTCATCTTAATGCAACTTAACAAACACCCATCTTAAGGGCATGTCATCTCCGGAACTTGAGCTCTTTTCCTTGAGGGGGCAGAAGATGTTTTGTTCCAGGACCCCTGGTGGTGGGTGGGAGAACAGGAGGTGCCTCCCCAGGGCTGACCCCTGACCAAAGAACGTGCTGCTCTTAATCCTCTTTGTGCCTGCATTCGCACAACCCTCTTGGCCTGGAGCTGATTTAATTCACTTCCTGGGTTCGCATGCTGCTGCTAAACTGACCCAACAGGCTAAGTTCAAGGGAAGGCTCAGCTGCAGGAAATCCGTTCTCAGCATTAGCCAAGTCTAGCAGGCTGCGGGAATCCCTCTGCCAGCTCTGCATGGCCAGGCCGAGTGCCGGGTGAGCGCAGGCAATGGGTCTCCAGGAGCCAAAGACCCACAGCTTGGGTCACCGTGAGCCTCTATCCTTCTTCCCCAGTGGCAGCAGGTGGCACCATGCTGTTCCTGGCATCCACCGGAGGCCTTTCTTTGGCTGGAGAAGTAGGCGCACGGAAGCTGCTGCGGGAGGGGCCGCATCGCTTATTCATGGGGGATTCTCATTGTCTCCGGCCTCCCTCTTCACATGCTCACCGCACAAGCCAGCTCGGCCTTCATTGTGCCTGAGCTGCAGGGAGTCCTGGGCAGGCAAAATCCTTCCCATCCAGCGCCCGGCTGCCTTTGTGCAGCTGTTTGCGATCCGCTTTCTCTCTGGCAGCTCGCAAAGGTCACTCCCTGCGGGCACACCATACCTGGGCCTTTGTGGTGGAGGACCGAGGGCCGGCCGGAGTGACCTTTATTTCCAGATTAGCAGTGTGTGCTTTTTGTAGCAAGAGCCCTTTAACGGTGGAGGCTCAGAAGACGAGTTGGACAACAGGCCTTTATAAGCCGGGGAAGAGAGGCGGACGGAGGACCGGGCGCTGTGGGAACTGGGGTAAAGGGGGCTCTTCCATTCAGAGCAAATAATGCCAGGGGCCTCCTTAGCTGTGAGGGGTGCAGATTAATTTCCAGGGGATGACCAAAGCTCTTGGGCTCCTTGGCCTCCCAAATCCTGATGCCTCTATAAGATCAAAGAAGATCCTTCCTTCCTTCTTCCTTCTTCCTTCCTTCCTTTCCTTCCCTCCCCTCTCTTCCCACCTTCCTTCTTTCTTCCCTCCCTCCCTCCTTATTTCCTTTCTTTCCTTCCCTCCCTTCTCTCTTCCTTCCTTCCTCCCTCCCTCCCTCCCTTTTCCCTTCCTGCCCTTCCTCTCCTTTGACAAAGGCTGCAGAGACATGGGCAATATGCTGCCCCTGGAAAAGCCTGGCCTTGAGGTTGAGGCAGACCAGAGTCTCCTTCTCAGACCATACTGGCCGTGGCCAGGGGCACCTGGTCTCTCAGGTGCTTAGAGGAGGTACTGGGGGGTGGGGGAGGAAGCAAAGCCCCAGGAACTGGCCTTGGTCCTGCAGCCATTTCAGGCTTCCTGGCTTGCCTAGCTAGGCCTGTCCATCCGGTGCTTTCTTTCTGGTCCAGCTTCTGAAGGAGGGTGGAGCCGAGACCTTCAAGAGACACCCCTGGGCTCCTCGGCCTGGGCGAACAGAGGACGTTCCTCCTGGATCCACCTGGGAAGGAAATGCAGCCCTCATTCAGGGTCTTGCAAATCAGGAGGGAGGGGTGGCCGACAACGCGGGGCTCCCCTCTCGTTGCAAAGGGAGCATCTCTAAGAGGAAGCTGCGGTCAATGGCGGGCTCGGCGCCCGCTCTGCCTCCTGCCGGCTCCCGTCCGCCCGCCCTACCCCGAGCCCTGCTGGGCCGTCCCCGGCCGCCTGGCCCCGAAAGGTGCGCCTGCCCAGCGGAGGCGGCAGGTCCCTTTCAGGCGCCAGGCAAGAGAGCGGCCGCGCCTCGCGGCTCCGAATTTGTCGGCCCATTTTGGCCTTGACAAGCGCCGCGCCGCCCGACGTTCCAGGCCCCGCCTAAGCTGCTTACGCCCGCGGCCGCGCTCGGCCATTCCCTGGCTTCGGGGAGCGGCAATGAGCGGGTAAGAGGGAAGCCCCCCCGCCCCCTCCCTCCGGGGAGGGCCCGTCCGGCATCCGCTGGCCAGGCGGACCCTCACCTGGGCTGCGCGCTTTCAGGGCGACCCGGCCCGGCCCGGCCCGAAGGAGGGTGGGGGCTGCCGCCTTGCCTGGAGGGTCCTGCTGGGTGCACCGCGAGGCCTCCTCCCGCTCAACTTCGGTGTTGTATTTCCTTTCCCTTGAGAAAAGTGGGGTGCAGCTTCCCCTCCTTTCAGGGAACCTGGCCAGGCTGGGTACAGCATCTGCAGAGGGAACAAAGGCGCCCTCCCTCTCGGCAACTGCTGGGAGCCCCGTGGGCTGAGCTGCCGAGAAGGGGGGCTCTGTGGAAGCAGCCTCACCCACCCCCCGCCCCCCAGTCTCGCCAGGCAACCACCATTCCCAGGAACTCTCTGCTGTGCCCACAGCCTTGCGTAGGTCAGCTGGAGAAGGTGCTCCCTGGTGCCTGCTTGCTGGGGAGGGAAGATTGGGAAAGCAGCCCACCCACCTCTGAGCTAGGCCCCTTTGCACATGCCCACTGCCCCCCCCAGCACATTGCCCCACCCAATGCCACAACCTCAGGCCCAGCCTTCAAGACCGGGGGGGGGCTTTGCCAAGGAGTTTGGCAGGTAACAATTAAGGTCACCATTCTATATTGCCCAACAGCCCCCCCCCAGGATGCCAGGGCAGCCCCCCTTGGGTGTGGCATTTTTGAAGGTTCAAAGGACCCACCGCAGCTCCTTCCCTCTCCACCATGGCTCCCTTCCAGTGGCTGCAGCTGGTGGAGGGGGGAGCTTTTAATTGTCCCCTGGAAGCACTGGGGCTTCAGGGGAGCTGGCTCATTCCAGGAAAGGCTCCTGGGGAAGCATTCTCAGGGATGCCCAAAGGCCAGGCCAGAGGGATCTTCGGAGCAGGTGGCTGCTCTCACTGCCTGGATTGTTGAGGGGGGGGACTCCCCCCAGGACATCCAGTCCTCCACTTGCTGGAACCCCAATTCACCCTGAGGACACGTGGGATGGGCAAGGAGAGGGGAGGCTTCCCCGCCCCCAATTCAGCCCCTCTCCCAAGAGACAGTGCCTGCCCCCCTGCTCCATGTGGAGGTCAAGAGCTGGGAGGCTTACAAAACTGGCAACTCTGAGATTTGCAAAGGGGAGCTTGGGAGGAGAGGAGAGGGAAAGGGAAAGGAAAGGAAGGTGGTTTTGAGGAAAAGGAAAGGCTAAAAGTGATGCTGACCGAGTCTCTATGGAAACGACTCCAGTATTTTTTTTTTACTTCTGTCTTGCTTTCTGAATTTTCCCCATTCCCTTTTTGTCCGCCATACAGATAGAGCAACAAGCCCACGTGCTCATCCCTGCTCTTGCTGAGCCTCTCCCAGGAGGCCGGGATCAGATCTCCAGGTGAAGCCCAGAGAAGAGGGCTGCCTCCATCCCTGGGCCAACCCTCTGGGCAGGGGAATTGTTTTGTGAGCCATCGCTGAGGCTGGTGGTGCATGGAAGCCCTCTAGGGGCCTGGGCTGGGCACACTTAAGGTCACAGTCCTGGTGAGCCCATTCCCATTGCCCCTCAACATGGGGCAGAAGCTCCTTAATCCACTGATAGCCTGGACAGGGGACGCTGGTGCTCTTATGCAGAGGGAACGTGACCCAACAAGGTTGCAGCCATCTTGGACTTGATGCCCCCCAGAAGACCAGAAGATCGAGGGAGCAGGGGATCAAGTCATCCAGCAGTTTTGGGCTTCGGCTGGTGATAGAACAGCCACTTTAGATTTCAAGGGAAGAAATTTTAATGAATTTGGAGGCTGTTATAAATTGTAGACCATGACGAGGCAAATAAAAGGAGGATTTGTAGAACTATGGACAAGTAAATGTAATGAGAGCAGATCTCGGAGGTTGATTTTAGGCACCTTAAAATAATATAATGATTAGCAAAAGTCAGTATGGATTTGTCAAAAATCTCAACCTTGCCTAATACTGTAAATCCTTCGGTGGATTGTGTGAATGCTGCAACATAGCTTGTTTCCAGGAAAGCATTTGATAAAAAAACCACCTGTCTGGGGAGGGGTTTTAAATTTAGTTAGGATTGGTGGGTTTTAGCACAATTGGTGGCTCAGGCTGTAAATGCCTGCTCTTAAGATCCAGCTGTCTACAATTATTGTAGGCTCGAATCCCACCAGGCTCAAGGTTGACTCAGCCTTCCATCCTCTCGGGGTAGGTAAATTGAGGACCCAAGATTGTTGGGGGCAATTAGCTGACCTTGTAAAAATGCCGCTTAGTAATAAGCAGGCATATACAATGGAATGAAGGCTATTGCTGAGCACATTGGGTTGTGCTCCAAAATTGTAAGCCCTGAGTCTTCGGAGAAGGGCGGCATATAAATGTAATTAAAAAAAAAATTTGGCTTGTAATGTTTAATGTTATTTTTAGGTAATTTATTGTTGGTTTTTAGTTGTTAGCCGCCCCGAGTCCCTTTGAAGAGGGGGCGGCATTCAAGTCAAATAAAATAAATAAATAAACAAATAAACCATCCTGATGACAAAGCTAGTTAAGGAAGGACTATAAAGCATGACCCGGATGTGTGCCTGGCTCAAAATCCACATTTAAACCACAGGGATTCCACCTCAAACTACGGGCGAGAGAGAGAGATCAAGTGGACTTCTGTTCAGTTATGGGCACCAGTGGTGGGATTCAACATATTTTACTACCAGTTCTGTGGGCATGGCTTGGTGGGCGTGGCAGGGAAAGGATATACTGCAAAATCCCCATCGCTCCCCCACCCCACTGACCTGCTTTCCAGCTCCGTTCTCCTGGGCAGGGCAACCAAAGGAGACCCAGCCGATCAGCTGGGACTCAATGGGAGGCGGAGAAGAGATGGGGTTGGCAGGGCCAGTCAGAGGTGGTATTGGCCGGTTCTCCGAACTACTCAGAACTTCCACTACCAGTCAGTACCGGCTGGATACCGCCTCTGCACCATACCTTTAAAAGGTTCAGAGGAGCTGGAAGTGGTTCAGGTGAGAATGAATCATTACTGGGTGGAGACACACTTCTGCCTCGCTTGTTCCAGACTAGCTCGAGTCCAGACCTCCTCTGCAAGATACGGGGTTCCTACTATCATATGTGGTGGACATGTCCAAAGGCAAAAAAATATTGGACAAAAGTACATACAGCACATGGTTAGAAAAAAATGGTAAAGCAACATATTGATTTAAAACCGGAAATATTCTTGTTGGGTATTTTACCAGAACAGTACAATAAAGGGGGTGCATATTTAATTTTACATGTATTAACAGCAGCAAGAATTGTTTTTTGCACAACAGTGGGAAAATGAAGAGATCCCTACAGATGAAAGTGTAAAACTCCTGACCAAGACGGAGTGGCTGTTTTTACCGGCATCTTGGTTTTCTGGTGATGTTCCATCCTTGGCCATGGGGGGAGAGGTGTTGCCCCCCCATGGATAGGGTGAGGAATCTGGGCATCCTCCTGGACCCACAGCTCAGTTTGGAGGAGCAGGTGGGGGCTGTGGCCGGGGGGGGCTTTCACCCAGGTTCGGCTGGTTCGCCAGCTTCGCCCTTACCTGAGCCGAGATGCCCTTCAAACGGTCACTCATGTGCTCGTCACTTCTAGAATCGACTACTGTAATGCTCTCTACATGGGGCTGCCCTTGCAAACTACCCGGAGGTTACAACTGGTGCAGAATGCGGCCGTGCGGGCTGTGATGGGAGTATCCCGATACTCCCATGTTACACCCCACCTGCGTGCGTGACCTGCATTGGTTGCCGGTTGCCTTCCGGGTTAGTTTCAAGGTGTCAGTAACAACTTATAAAGCCCTAAATGGCTTGGGTCCAGGGTACTTGCGGGAACGCCTCCTGCCAGCATCATGTGCTGATCGCCCTGTTCACTCCCAGAGGAGGGGCCTCCTTGGGATACCGTCGGTTGGGCATTGTCGGCTGGCGGTTCCCAGGGCTAGGGCCTTCTCCGTGGGAGCGCCCACCCTCTGGAACCAGCTCCCCGTGGATCTCCGTCTGGCCCCTGATCTCCGCTCCTTCCGTCGGGACCTGAAGACCTGGTTGTTTCAACAGGCTGGCCTGGAATGACCCGGGTGAGGGGTTTTAATTGTTTTAATTTTAAGGTTTTAATGTTTTATTGCTTATTTCGACTTGTTTAGATTTAATTTGTTTTTAGGTAAATTCTGTGTAAATATTTGCTGTTTTATTGTTAGTCGCCCTGAGTCCTTAGGGAGAAGGGTGGCATACAAGTCAAATAAATTATTATTATTATTAATAATAATAATAATAATAATAAAAATATTAGAATGCACAGAGATGGATAGACTAACAACACTCAAAACAAAGGAGAAGCAAGAAAGAGAATACTTTTTAACATGGGACTCGTCTTACCAAGGATTAGGTAACAAACAGAAGTTAGAAACTTAGAAGTTTAAGGGAATGACTAACTATACAATGAAGGTCTATTAGTGTGGGCAAGCAAATATTACTACTACTATGTAATTATTATCAGTGATATGAATATTATTACTATTATTACTTTTCAAAACCGACTGTACTCAGACAACACACTTCATGTAGATACTGAGTTTTTATGTTTATTAAAGAAAAATGTGTGTGTGTATTTTATACATATACATATACATATATATAAAATAAAGATAAGCCTTGAGTCTTTACCAGCGCTGTTTCTCTGTGCTGTGGCTGCCTGCCAAGAAAACTGTGCTCTACCAGTCCATTGGGGGTCCATCTGGCCTACGTATCTCCCAATGTTCCTATTGCTTAAAAAGGACATTTGGTCCTGGTCACTGGAGTCCAGCTGCAGGATCCTCACCAGGGCCAATCTAGCTGAAGGGATGTCCCCTCTCCCCAGAAATCCAGCAGCCTCCTCTATCTCTTCACACCCCTCTTTCTCTCTGCCTTTGGTAATCCTTGGTCCTGCACCTCCATCCCAGGCTTGGAGGCAGCTCACAACAGACAGAAACTACCATAAATCTAAAGGACCCTCTCAGTGGGCACCTGCTGCTGTTCACTGGCAGTGGAGTGGCTTCGTTTTGTAACTTCCAGGAAGTCCTAAAAGGGCAGCTGCCTGTGGAATAGACTGTGGCGCTTCCCCTGTGAGAAGGGAAGGGGTCAAGGCAGGACTGAGAGCCTCCTCCTGTAGGCACAGCTGCAATTAGTGCACCACCTGAGCAAAGCCTGTCCTGGCTGTAGTCTTTATGGTACTGAGGCAGCAGGTGAACCCACACATTATGACCCGGTCCTTCGGAGGGACTGAAGCCTCATCTACATGATGGGCAGACGGACAGACGGACAGACAGACGGGACAAACCAGAGCCAGAGGGCTCCCATACCCAGAGCAACTCGGCCTGGTTGGGATTCCATCTGTCCTTTGTCCCATGCAGTTTCCCTGCTGCATCTGGACCTCAGGACACAAATCCCAGCTTGGCTCACGGCAGAGAGGAGCAATCAGGTATCGTGGGCACCTGATCTGACAGGTGACCTGCCCCAGCAGTTTCATGCAGGTGTGGGAAGCACAGGGGAAATGAAGGAACCCACCCCGATGAGACTCAACCTGCCCCCCCCTGCACACACACAGGATCCACCCATTCAGAAAGAGCAGAGCTGCCAGCCAAGAGTTCCCTAACTGCCAACCTGTCAGGCAGCCCAGAAAGGCGACCTGGCGAGGGGTACCAGATGCCCCTGGGATGCCCAGCAGAACCCCCGTCTGTCTTCCCACCCAGGCCCACCCCAGTCACCCCCGAGAGCAATCCAAGTGCTCCATCACTGGAAGTTTCTGAGAAGAGATTGGACAGTCACAAATGGTACTGGGTCTCCTCCTTGGGTAGGGGGTTGGGCTAGAAGACCTCCGAGGTCACTTCCAAATCTCTTATTCTGTTATTTAGGTTTCCGCCCCACGCCCAGGCCTGGACCCAGATTGGAAGGGGTCTAGGTGACCTGCCCTGCCCAAAGACCTCTGTAGTTGCTGCCCCACCTCCCTTTCTGCCCCAAACAGGAGGGCGTAGAAGCTGCCCAGAAGGGCTGGAGAGAGAGGGGGAGGGAGGGAGAGAGAGAGAGAGAGAGACTCTCCTTGAGAAGGGGGCATCACGCCTCCCCCCTCTGTTTCCAGCAGCCCTTGCTTGAATCCTTCTCAGAAAGAAGCTGGGAGAGGCAGGGGGGCTCCTCTCTGTTGAATCCACATGACCGACCGAGTGGGCTCCATGGACAGATCCCAGGGCAGGGGTGGGATTCTACCAGTTCGCCCCTATTCGCTAGAACCGGTTGTTAACATTCTAAGCAGTTCAGAGAACCAGTTGTTGGAAGAAATTACTGGCCTAATCCTGTAAGGAAGGCAGGAAGGAAACATTCTGGTGTTGCTTACAGAAACTGCCTCTCCGTTAACCCTTATGACGTTCTTGGCAGGACTAGACTTCCCGTCTCAGAAACCTCTCTGGTGTTTTCTTTCCCTCCTTTGCTGGTACTTTGCTTGTGTGGAGTGGCCATTCAAAGTTACAATGGCACTGAAAAAAGTGACTTATGACCATTTTTCACATTTATGACTGTTGCAGCATCCCCACAGTCACGAGAGGGCAGGCGCGGAGATGTGTGCCTGGATGTGAGTGATATTGAGTTGGCCACGCCCAGCCAATAACATGACCACCAAGCCACGTCCACCCAGTCACATGACCACCAAGCCATGCCCACCAAGCCACACCCACAGAACTGGTTGTTAAAAAATTTGAATCCCACCCCATCCCGGGGCATCTCATCCTGTCCTCTTCTCGCTGGGCTCTGTGGCAATTTCGCCCCTCAACTGCTTAGTCCAAGGGTCGCAGTTGAAGCACAGGAAGGCCTTCCATTGATCCCTCCCCAAGCAGTCTCCCCACAGTGCCCAGGATCTGGGGGCCGACTCCTGCTGGACCTCCTTCCCTAAAGACACCCCTTGCCCCAGCATGGAAATGGGGGGGGGAATGGCGGGGTGGCTCAGCACCAAGGTCGTCTCGGAAGAAACCGCTGGCCCAAACTGACCCACCCTGGGGAGCCCTCCGTGCCTCTTCCTTTCGGAGTCCTTCTTTAGGCCGAGCCTCCATCACGTTTCCATTAGAGGCTCCCAAGGGGGTCCCTAAGTGGATTAGGGTCCCGGTTGGGCTCCTCTCTGCAAATGGCCGGTCAAAAGAAAGTCCTGTTCCGCTGGCTTTTCTCTGAAGCCTCTTGCTGCCCTTCCTCCCGCCAGGCCAAGGGGGAGTGGGATTGCCTGGCCCTTGGGGACTCCTCCTTTCTGCCCACCCAAATCCCCCCTCCCTGCTTCTCAGTCCTTCCACGTGTGTGGGGGGGCACTGGCAGCCCAATGGCACAGAAGAAGGCTGGGGCCCCATCTGGGTCTTTCAGCTGAGCCCCTCATTGCTGCTCTGCCTTTTGGAATGAATCCAGCCAGCTGTTGCTCTGGCATCCAGATGTTGGCCTTCCTTCCCGCTCCCCCCAAAGGGTCTTCTCCCTCCTTCCTCCCTTGGTTTCCCTGCAGGAGGGCTTGTCTCCTCCCCTGGGGGAGTCATCAAGGGGGCCCCACCATTCAGCCAGAACCGAAGCAGCTTTTTGGAAGAAAACTGACATGTTTTCAAGGAAAAAAGTAAGGAAGTCCAGTTGCCTTTTGAAAAGCACCTTTGGGAGAACCCTGGCCTGGAGGATGGAGAATCTCCATGGACACACTGGTGTGGCCCAGCACCCTGTTTTGCTGGGCAGGTCAGGATGTGGCCTGCCCTTTCCACCCCTGGATCCTGGACTTCCAGAGCAGGACTCTGTGTGAAGCCCCAAACCCTTTTCGGAGCCAAATTCCCTGGCAGGAATCCACGATCCCAGCCTCGTGTTTCATGGACTGAGCTTGGCCAGGTGAAGCGGGAGATGCTGGGAGCATGTGGATCAGAGAAAGAGCCCACGAGGTAGGCTGCAAGAACTGGGGAGCACTGAGAGGCAGAGCCTCCTCTGGATTTCAGTGTGGTCCATGGGCTGCATCCTGCCCATGCTGAAGTGATGAATAAATGGCCTCTCTCAGATTTCTGTTGGCCAAGATGGACCTCCTCTTGAAATTCCTCACCCCCTCACTTGTGGCCACCCTGAAGAATCCAGGGTCCTCCTGAGTGGCCCAATTCCTATGAAGAACTTCATAATCTGGTCCAAAGACAAACCACTGTTTCTCCCCAATTGGGAAAATTGATAATCTCCCTCTCCCTCCTATTTCCATCCGTTGTTGTGGCCTTTTAGCTCCTGGACAGAAAGTTTGGAGATCTCAAACAGCTTCTTGGTGCTAAACCTCTCCGTTTAATTCAGGAGCCACTTGGAAGCCCCTCACGCTTCCCAAGCTCCCCTGCGCCAGGGAGGCCCTTGTTCCTCCCCCAGGACTAGGGCAAAGGTCCTCCTGAGTAAGGTAAGGGTACGGTAGGGTGGAATGGAATAGAACAGGACAGAACAGAACAGAACTAGAACTAGAACTAGAGCTAGAACTAGAACTAGAAGTGGAAGTAGAAGTAGAAGTAGAAGTGGAAGTGAAGTAGAACAGAATTAGAACAGAACACAACTAGAACAGAACAGAACAGAATCTTTATTGGCCAAGTGTGATTAGACACACAAGGAATTTGTCTCCGGTGACAAAACTCTCAGTGTACATACAACAATAGTGATAGGTCATTATCATAGTCATTATAAAATGCATTCATCATAAAACTTTAGATACAATGCTTAGTGATTGTCATGGATACAAAATAAGGAATCAACATAAATCATACTAGGATTCTAGGTAAACAATGTAAATTGTAAGATACAAGCAACAAAGTTATAGTCATGAGAAGATAATGAGATAGGGAATATGGAAGATGAGAATAATGATGGTAATACAGCCTTTCTAGACAGTGTGGTGGGAATTAGTTGTTTATCAGAGTGATGGCTTGGTGGGGAAAACTCCCTTGTGTCTAGTTGTTCTGGTGTGCAGGGCTCTATAGCATCGTTTTGAGAGTAGAAGTTGGTAACAGTTTATGTCCAGGATGTGAGGGGTCTGTAGATATTTTCACAGCCCTCTTTCTGGCTCATGCAGTATATCGGTCCTCAATGGAAGATGCCAAGATCCCCAGGTCCAGGGGAAGCTGCATCCCTCCCCCAGACACCCTCCTTTTGGCCCCTGCCTCACATCTTCAGTTTTCGCTTCAAGGAGAGTGCTTCCGTCTCCAACCCTGAGAAGGTCTCTTTCTAGGAGGCAAAACAACCTTCATCTACAGCAGGGGTCTCCAACCTTGGCAACTTTAAAGCTTGTGGATTTCAACTCCCAGAACTCCATGTGGTGGCTGGGGAATGGTGGGAGTTGAAGTCCACACGTCTTAATGTTGCCAAGGTTGGAGGCTCCTGACGTAGAGGCACCTTTGCTCAGTTCTTCTGACCTGCTTGTTCCTCTGCATGAATCCTGCAAGTCTTTAATAGCAACCGGAGTTGGGGGTGGGAAAGGGGTCTTTCACCCTGCACAGGCTGGGAATCCATTTAAGGCATCCGTGACAGAAGCAAAGTCCGGGCAGGGCCCCAGCCAGATCCTTCATTGATGGATTACTTGCATGTCCCTCTTAGCTTTCCTGCAAGGAAACCTTTGGAATCTTTCTCCTCCTCCTCCTCCTCCTCCTCCTCCTCCTCCCCATCACAGCCAATGTTATTCCTGCAGCTGGGAGGGGAGGGAGGCTTAGAAGGGGTATGGGGGAGGGGAGGGGAGCTGCTGAGGAGGAGTCATCATCCAAGGGCTTCAGCGCTCCATGGGAGGGAGCTAAACACTGGCTTCCCCACCATCCACCAGTCAAGTCATTCAGCTCCTCCATAGCTGCCCTCTTCCTCAACAATCCTTCCCATTATTTTTTAAAAAACCATTTTGCTCCCCTGTGTCACCATTTATCTGGTCCACACTTCAGAAGGGAGGAGAGGACCAAAGTCCCTCTGATCTCAGCAGGTTTTCTTACTGTCAGAAATGGTGGGGGGGGCAGAGAGAAAAGAAAGTCTTCTTTAGAAGCTTTTCCCCCCTCTCCCCCCTTGTCAGGGAGAATATTCCGAGTGAAAACGCATTCACTCCCCTTTTGTTATTTTGGAGACTCTTTCCAGTACAACCTTCTCCTTAAAGATCCAGGCATTCTTGTACAAAACTCCCTCCCAGATTATATTCCAGTGGGAAAGACACCTGGCTTGGTGTTGCCTGGAGGAAGGGCCTCCCCACAGCAGGGGGGCTTTTAGTCGGGGCCACGAGTCATCCAAACCCCCACATTTAGGGAGAGTCCAAGAAAACCTGCCTCCCGGGGTCTTTGCCATCTCCTGGTGGGCCTTGCCTCTGCAGCCCCTTCTCCAAGGCCCGGAGGCTCTGAGTCAATACTGCGCGCCTCCTTGCCCTGCGGGAGGGCAGGGAGGCCAAGCAGAGGCAGAGCCCCGGTGAAGACTGGGGGGGCAGGACCCTGGACAGCTCCAAGGAGGCCTCCTGGACGGAGCTACTTCTCCGTGTCCACACACAACACAAAGCTGGAATCATCGTGTCAGTCGCTGGCCAGGTCTGCGCATCAGGCTAAGCCAGATGTCGGTCAGGCAGGCAGGCACTCCAAGCCTCAGCAGAAGAGCTTCACAGAAGAGCCAACAAGCTCTGGGGAGGCAGGGCGGGCGGCGGCAGGGGTCTCCTGCCCTGTCTGAAGCAGGGGAGTCCCGGCTCTTCCGCACAGGCCACGGATTCATGGCTGGGGAACTCGCCATTCAGGGGAGGCGGCAGGCTCCTCTGCCTCTGCAGCCAGCCCCGAGATCTGCTGCAGCCGAGACGGGGCTCTTTCCCGGCAGGAGGGACTCCAGGGCTGCAGAGCGGCGGCAGGTACCTTTCAGCTCCCACGCAGGGGAGCCCACCCCCCGCCCGTCCTGCTGCTTGGAATTTGTCCGGGCGTTTTCCTCCGGAGACAAGCGGCCTCCCTGCTGATCCAGATGCCTCCAATGGAATGACTCACTTACAGCTCTGTGCTCCCGGCCCTTAACCTTTCCTACGGAGCTTGCAAATTGATGTCCCTGCTTGCCCTCTGACCTCCCCCCCCAGATGGCCCCCACAACCAGCCCTGCTCGGAGACTGGCGGCTCTGGACGACTCTGCAGGGATTCGGCACTCCGGCAAATTCCAAGCGGCAAAACCATCGACACGGTAATTGTAAACAACGCAGACTCCAAGGAGGGTTGTCTCCAGGTTTCAGCCCGGTTTTTCCATATTTGTCAGCCGGGGAACATTATGCTCTGAAATGTTATTTGCTGTTATTTACAGCAATAGTTTCTGTCTGTTGCTACGAAGGTCCCAGAAAGCTGCTTAAACATGGAAGCAATAGACCTGCTTAGGTTGGGTGGGCAGGCGTGCTTTGCCCTTGCTTGAAGCGCATCTTCTGGAGGGTCTTGACAGACTAGCTGGAACCGAAGCCCCTTAAATCCGCTGTGGCTCTCAGCTGGAAGGCAGGGGAGCCTCCGGGAGCAAACGGAAACCCCTGCTCCGGGGCCACGTAGCCGGCTGAAGCCCGAGACGCTGCCCTCTGCTCCGCTGCGATTCGTGGCATCGTCTTGAACTCCGTTCCAAAGGGGCGAGAGGGCGGGGGAATCCGAGGCTGGTCTCCAGGGGAAGCCAGAGAAGGAAGCCTGAATGCCCCACATCCCAGGACTGTGGGAGGCCCCTCGCTACAAAAGGGCATCCTTGGAAGTCAAGCAGCCTCCCAGGTCCAGCATGTGCCCCTGATCGCCCCCCCCCACTGACCGCCTAACGCCCCAGGCGCCCATTAGAGTCCCACAGGAGCCTGGTGCTTTGGGACCCAGAGACCCATTCACCGGCTGGGGATCACCCCAAGCTCTCCTGCCCCGTTTCTCCCTTGCCCCTGCCAGGTCTGCAGAAAGCCCCCAGAGCCACCCTGAAAGCCCCGTCACCCAGGCCAGAGGGTTCACAGCCTGTTTCCCCAGCTCCACCCTGGCCAACTCCCCAGCCCCAGGGCTTCCCACCCTTAGCCAGGAATGGCAGATCTGGTGCCTCCATGGCTGGGCTCGACCCGGCCTGCTTAAGCCCCTGTGAGCAGCGCCAAGCCCTGGCCAGGGAAATAGGGTCACGTGGAGCCACTTTCTTTCCTACAGAAAGGGGCTTTGGACAAGCCACTCTTAAGGGGGGGGCTGGTTCTAACCCTAACCCCAGACTAAGTTCTGGAAGACCACCCATGACTTCCCAGAGCCCCCTCCCCACCCCTCGGTCACCCAGAAATGGATTCTTTTAAGGAGCACTTTTACCCATGGGAAAAAATAGCTCTTAAACCGTGGTTGCCATCAAGGGGAAAAAGCCCCCACTTAAAAGGAGAACATCTTAACAGGCAGGAGCTGAAACATCAAAGAGGATTTCCTGGCCTGTCTCCATGGCAACCTTCCCCCCCCCGCACCCCAGGAGACAGCCGTGTGGATGGTGAGCTAATTCCTCCCCCTCCGTCCATGCTGAGGACTTGAGCCCCTCTGGGAAGGTCCTGGGCAAAGGACAAGATGCCAGCTGCAGCTCTGCCCTGTGAGGTAGGCCAGCCTTGCCCCCTGGAGCCCCCAGCGCTGCCCATCTCTAGCAGCCAGGAGCATCCGGCCTGCCTCATTACGCACGCTCGCTCTCCCATAGCGGAAGAAGCAACCCAGCGAAGGTCTCCCTGCTTGGCCAGTGAGAAGCCGAAAGACGCAGGAGAAGGGACGGGGCGGGGATTCCCGCGGTGAGCGGGGTGCGGTGCACAGGCAGGGGGGAAACGCTGGCTCTTTCTAAAGGCCTGAATGGCTCTTGGAAAACGCGGAGACGCTTCCAACTGCTGCGTTTCCACAACATGCCGAAGTACAAGAAAGAACAAGACTCAAAGTCTGGGCCTGAACTGGGCAAAGAAAGCCACTTTCTTCAGATACCTCCAAAGCAGCGGAGCTCCTGGCGAGAAAGAGGCCCCCCCGCCCGAAACGCAGCCCGGGGGTGGGAGCAGGCATCCCTGGTCTCACGGGAAAACCTCCCGACACCCTCGCAGTGGGCTTGGGGGGGTGGACCCCAGCCGCGCCCTCCAGAGGCCATCAGAGGTGGACTCTGGCGCCACCTGCCGGCTGCTTGCAAGAGGAGCAGCGACGGGACCTGCGAGTTGAAGCCCGCAAACGTCAAGGTGGCCACGAGCGAGAAGGATCCGGGCAAGGCGCGGCAACCTCCGGGCCCACACACATACACCCTCCCCCGCCCCGCTTGGTTGGCTGCAGAATCGACGTACGCTCTCCGCTCCTCCGCGGCGAAGGCTTCGGGTTCCGGCTCAGACGGTCCACGGCTGGCGGCGGCCCTTCGACCTCCCCGGTCAGCCCGGTCAGGAGAAAGAGCGGCTCTTCGGGGCAGGCGAGGGCTCCGTCTGAAGGCCGGGAGGGTCTGCGCCCCGACGCCGCCTGGAGCGAGGCCGCCGGAGCGAGCGAGCCCGGGACCGACGCTTCGGTGAGCAGCCAGAGGGAGGCGCTGTTGTCACGCGGCCCAAGGCTCGCATGGCGGCGGGTCGCAGCAGAATTCCACTGGCAGGAAAGGGGAGGCTGCAAGGGGAGCGCCGGGGCTCAGTTCGCGCCTCCCGCCTTGAAGACGGGGAGTGAAGCGTAGTTTGCCAAGCTGGAAATGAATCCAAATAACAAAAACTTGGATCGCTGAAAAGACAGAGATTTTATTTGTTAAACTGTTTGCAAAGAGCGGTAGGATCTCAGCTGACCACAACATGAAGTTTGAGCCAAGAACCACACTTAAGATTTCAATACATTACATTTTATAGTTTTTCTATCCCGACGCCCCCATGTCCCTACCTCAACCCAGTGACTGAGCACAGCTAATCCGAAACGCCTTATGGAGACCACATCATCTCCTTCAACACCTCCCAATGACCACCCATCACATATTTTGCCAACATGGCTTTTTCTTATCTTACTTGGCATTAAGGAATGTCCCTTCAGCAGGGCCTCTTTCTAAGGGTCTGAGAACAAAGAAATACCTATTCCTAACACCACACTTGTTACATATTAATGTTACATTCAGCACATCTTCTTAGAACAACATAATGATTATATGCATCTCTAACATATTCATCTATGCAAAGTAAAAGTCTGGTAAACTTAAGCAGATGCTGTGAAAAACAAAATCTAACTTCAGTTGATTAAAGGAAGTTGGCTCAATGGTTTATATCTTCTCCTATTGTCCTCCTAATTGATCACTCTAATCTTTTGTTATGTCAAATGTGTATGTGAATTGCCTTGCCAGTTTGAGATATGAACCAATTCCTGGAGGAAATAGGGGTGGCATTACTTGATACAGAAGGATGTAATTGATTGCAGGTACATGTTTAACAATGAGTAAATGCATTATTTATTTATTTATTTATTTATTTATTTATTTATTTGTTTGTTTGTTTATTTATTTATATTTGAACTTGTATGTCACTTCCATCTCCTAAGACTCGGCTGCCTCACAGCTAAAACACAGAACAATAAATACTTAAAAGACCATTAAACTAATAACAAGCTCAAATACTAAAAACAAACATTAAAACCCTTAAAACCCATCCTCACCCAAGAAGGGTCACAGCTCGGGTTGGTCAAATAACCAGGTCTTTAACTCTCGGCAGAAGGTGTGGAGGTAAGGGGCCAGACAGAGCTCCAGGGGCAGTTGGTTCCAGAGGTCAGGGCCGAACGGAGTAGGCTCGTCGCCGGGAATCGCCAGCCGGCATTGACCTGCCGACGGGACCCCGAGGAGTCCTTGCCTATGAGCACGCACAGGGCGGCTGGTATTTGATATCGGAAGAAGATGCTCCCTTAAATATTGAGGACCCATGCCATGCAGGACTTTGTATGTCAAAACTAAAACCTTGAATCTCACCCGAGCTAACCGTAGCCAATGCAGGCTGTGCAGGAGGGGGGTCACATGGGAGAACCGGGTAACTCCCATCACCACCACGATTCTGCACCAGCTGCAATCTCTGGATGGTATGCAAGGGCAGTCCTAGATAGAGAGCATTGCAGTAGTCGAGTCTAGAGGTGACAAGGGCATGAAAAGGCAGAAAAGGGCGAAGCTGTCGAACAAGACGGAGCTGGGCAAAGGCCCCTGGCAACGCCCCCACCTGATCCTCCAGCCGAGCCGTACATCCAGGAGGACCCCCAGATTCCGTGCCCTATCCACAGGGGGCAACACCTCTCCCCCTATGGCCAAAGATGGACAATCCTGACTGGGCCGACGCCATATGCACAGCCACTCAGTCTTGGCCGGGTTGAGTCGAAGCATGTTCCCACTCATCCAGATCCATACCGCATCCAAACACCGGGTCATCAGGGAGAGGGCATCGCTGATTTGGTTTGGGGTAGAGATGTACAGCTGAGTATCACCAGTGTACTGATGGAAAATATATTTAGAAAATATATTTACAGAAGGATTACATCAAGATAGCAAATGTCTATAGAGCAACTATCTTCTTAATGCTCTACTCTTCTTTGAGTGAGGGTTCCTTCCTCTCTGCCTTGAAAGAGGCAGTGGTGAGGCCCCTCCTCAAGAAGCCTGCCTTGGACCCAGCTGATTTAAATGACTTTTGTCCAGTCTCCAACCTTCGCTTTGTGGCGAAGGTTGTTGAGAGTGTGGTGGCTCAGCAGCTCCCGATGTTTCTGGAGGAAACTGACTATCTAGACCCATACCAATAGGGTTTCAGGCCTGGGTACAGCACGGAGATGGCATTGGTCGCACTGGTGGATGATCTTTGGAGGGCACGGGACAGAGGTTATTCCTCTGTCCTGGTCCTGTTAGATCTCTCGGTACCATCGACCATGGTATCCTGCTACAATGCCTCGAGGGGCTGGGGGTGGGGTTCTCCTCCTGCCTCTCGGGGTGTATGCAGGTGTGGGCAGGGGGCAGAGATCAACCCGAGGCCCCTTCTTTGTGGGGTACCTCAGGGGTCGGTTCTCCCCTTTTCAACATCTACATGAAGCCACTGGGTGAGATCATCCGTGGTTTTGGGGTGAGGTATCATCAGTATGCTGATGATACCCAGCTTTTTATCTCCACCCCTAACCAACCCAGTGACACCCTCGAAGTGATGTCCAGGTGCCTGGAAGTGGTGCGGGTCTGGATGAGGAGGAACAGGCTCCGGCTCAACCTGGCTAAGACGGAGTGGCTGTATGTAGGTGGGGTTAATCCCAGGCACTTGTTTATTTATCAAGTTTCTGCACTCCCAACACTTTCAGTGGTTTCCAGCAATAAAATGCAGGAAACCAAAAAAGCAACGTAGAGAAAGCGTAAAATGGCACCATCCAAAGGAGAAGGTAGCCTTGAAGGTAGTGCATCTCAACCCACACAGGTGACCCCCAGCACTGGAACTGCCCTCCGTTGGACCCCAGTGGGGGCTCAGGGCGCAGGCATCCCATGTTTGGGTTGGCCAATAATTAAGCCGGAGTATTTTGGACCAAGCGGAGCTTTGAGTGCTCGTCAATCCCATCCCCACAGTCAGTGGGCTGCGGCCTCTCTAAAGAACCAAATCATTTTGAAGATATCGCACCCTTTTTAATAGCATGCGTGCAGTGCACCCTGGGCCCTCCTCCCCAGGGTTTTGGCGCTTGCTGAGAGCCTTGATCCAAAAGGGGGACAACCTTCTGCCTCCTGGGCTGCATTGCAAAGGAACACGCCGACCAGGTGGAAAGACAGCCTGGGCTTGGACTGTTTTAGATAAGCCCACCCTTGTGGCCTCGTCCTTAGGAAGACTCCGAGATATGCCTGGCCAGAGAATAGAAGCGGCCTGCTTCCCTGGACCCCCAACGCCTGGCCGGTTCGTCCTCCTGTCGCCACTCAGGGTTAATCCACCGGCTGCAGAGGTTTCCTGATGAGGGTGGGGGGGCACCTTCAGCAGTTCATAGGGAGTGGGGTGGGGGCATCCCTGCCTGTGGTGTGGGAGATCTTTTACTGCCACAAGTGCATCAGAATAGCCCCACCACGTGGCGGTGGAGCGGGTAAGAAAGGCCCTCTGGTTCCAGGTAGGGCTACAGTGGATAGACTCCGTTTCCCCATCTGCCCTCCCCTTGGGGCCCAGCAGGTGGCGGTACTAGCAAGAAGCAGCCCAGCGCAAGGCACCCTGCCCTGGGTCTGGCGGGGGCATCCTAGGAGGCAAGCGGTGAGATGAGAGGGCTGCTTTCCTGCCACCATCCTTCACTCCCTCCCTTGCCTGGCCTTGACGTGGACCAACCTCACCAGCTTGGGAGGCAGCTGGACCGACTCTGTGGCTTTGTGGAGGCGTGTATGCCAGAAGACGACTGCACAGAAGATGCCCACAGAGAGCATGGAGAGGTACAGCAGGAGGAACACGCGGCAATACCGGGAGTTGGAGCCCAGCAGGAAGCCCCAGGCCTGGTGCTGTGGCAGGAGGGCAGGCTTGGGGGAGGGAAGGGGCTCCCAACACTCCAGAAGGGCAAGGGAGAAGGAGAGGAAGGCAAAAGGAGATCTGCAGCAGAGGGAGGTGCCGAGGCTGAGCCTGCAGAGGGTGTCTGTGCCTGCATCACCCTGGGGGCTGTGGGGCCGACGCGTCATCAGCGTGCATGGAGGATAGTTCTGGCACGGAGGGCCTGGAGCTACACACAGGTGACATGGAGATCACAGGACTGCGAGTGGGTGGATCCTGGGTTTCTGTGGATCTCTTGGGGACTGTAAACGGTTCATAGGATGTTGCTGAGCTGCTGTTAGTCAGAACAGTGGGGGGTGTCTTGGAAGAAGTGCCCCAGGGCGCAGTGGCTTCTGTGGTTCGGGTACCCGGTCCAGCATCTGTGGTCAGAGTATCTGTACAAAAGGTGGATTGGTGGCCTATGGAAGAAATTTCAGTTGTGGCATTTTGAGTTGTGGCTGAAGGACTTGTGGAGGTTGGGGCTTGAAGCGTTGTGCAAGGCAGTTCAGTGACAGTTGTGGCATCTCTGGTTGTAGCTGGAGAAGTCGTGGAAATTATTTCATGGGCTGTGGAAGAAATCTCAGAGACCGTTGTGGTGTCTTTGTTTGTGGTTGAAGGACTTGTGGAAGTTGGGGCTTGATGGCTTGTGACTTCAGGGCTTGTCCTGGCTGAGGTGGAACTCTGAGGGGGGGTAAAGGGAGAGCTGGGAGTTGGGGTTTGGGTGCTCGTGGGGGCTGTAGGCCTGCTGGTAACCGTGATTTGTGTGCTTTTCGTAGGAGGGGCCTGAGATGTGGTGGGCGTGGCCTCCTGCAGCATGGGGGGCTGAGCTGAGGCACCGATTGTGCTTCTCCTTGCTGAGGTGGCAGATGGAGAAGCGGAGATGGGCAACGGGGTGGCCTTGAAGGTGGCCCTGAAGGTGGGGGTGGTTGTTAAACAGACCAGCTGGTCTCTTGACAGTGAGCCCACTTCATTGCCAGCCAGGTCTCCTGGGCTTCTGCAGACCAACTTCTTGGCATCTTTTATTCTTTTGGCATTCATCTTCATCCACTGATGAAGGGAGAGAAGGTGACAGTCGCACCTCCACGGATTGTCTCCAAGATACAGGGAGGTGAGGTTTCCCAGGTGGTCCAACTGACCTGTGGGGAGGGTCTCCAGGTGGTTTCCCTGGAGCTTGAGAGTCGTCAGGGATGGGAGAGAAGCCCCCGCCAAATTCTCCAGGGAGGAGATCCTGTTCCTGCTCAGGTCCAGCTCCTTCAGCAGCTGCATGGTCCCCAAGGGCGGGAAGGCTTTCAAGTGGTTAGAAGCCATCTTCAGCTGCTTCACTTTTCTCAGTCCAAGGAAGGTCTCATCGGGGAGAACTTCAATCGAGTTCTTGTCCAGAGAAATTTTCTCCAGGTTGACCAGCCGACTTAGCAAGTTGGGCGGGAGAGTCTGGAGCCTGTTGCTCTCCAGATTGAGCTCCACCAGCTGCTGCAGGCTGTCCAGACTCCCCTCCCCTAGACTCCCGACCTGGTTATTCTGCAACCGGAGAGTCTTCAACTGGGTCAGGTGCTTGAAGAGATCCCGTGAGACGTTGGAAATCTGGTTCCACCCCAAATGTAACAAGGAGAGTTTAGGGAGCCCATCAAAAACCCCACCGGGGAGAGACGCAATTTCATTCCGATGCAGATAGATCTCTTCCAAATCCCCAAGACTGTCAAACAGTCCTTTTTGGATCCTTCTCATGTGGGAGTCCCTCAGGTTCACTCTCCGCAAGTGATCCAGGGACCGGAAGGTGCCCACGGGGAGATCCCCTAACTCAGCCCCAGTGATTTCCAGATCCACCAAGTTCTCCAAGTTCTCAAATGCTCCTGCTTCAACTCGTTTAATCTTGTTGTTTAGGAACACAATTTTCACCAGGTTAGGCATGTTCATGAAGGCTCCCTGTCTAATTTCTACAATGCTGGTGTCCACAAAGAACATTTCCGTGATAATGGGAGCTACTGACTTGGGGATCTCTGTGACATCTCGGGCCCTCGTGTAGACCTCTTGAAAGGGGCAGCTCTCGTCCGGGGTGCCACTGCAACCCTGATTCCCTTGGCTGGTCCGGAAGAGGAGGAGGAGGAGGAGGAGGAGGGTAGCCCTGAGCCACATCCTGGAAGAGACCAACAGCCCTGAGCCTTTTTCAAAGTATCCCCTGTGCCTACCACTGCTCTCTGCAACGCAGCATCCTAATTCCTAGGACCCCTTGAATCAATTATGCAACCCAGATTCTCAACCGGCTGTTCTTGCAAGTCCTTGGTCAGTGGGCTTATACCATGCCGGAGGAAGAACCACCACCCCAGGGCTTCCCTCTGAGTAATTGTGGGAAGGCAAGCAAGTCGGCCACTGGCATGAGCCCCGGTCCCCATCCTCCCTCTGGCTCTCTGCTCCTGCAGCCACTGCCAGACCCAAAGGGCACATTTGGACCCTTCTGCAAAGGGGACGCAGGCTGCCCATCCTTCCCTCCAGGGCCTCCCCGCAAGTCTTAAGAGGACGCACCTGTTCGCCGAGCAGCCCCTGGAAGTCCTTGCTGGCCAGGATAGCAGGAGGTCTTGAGAATGCGCCTCCCTTCCCTGGAGAATCTGCCCCTGATCCAGATGGGCTGCCGAGGGAGAGGTGACCCTTATCTCCAGGAGACGCCTCAGAAGGGTGGAGTAGATCTGGGTGTGACCCAAGGCACCTTTTGCTCTCTGGTGTGGCCTGATAAGCTGCAAGAGGCGCTTGGCAGCCCCAGGGGCACTGCTGGTGGCTCTGCGGTCTTCCGCCCGAGGGGCACCTTGGGGCTCAGCTGCCCCTCCCTTGGCAGAGGAAGTGTCCCTCCCTTGGCACCCACTCCCCACACTGCAGAGAGCCCCCTGAGCCAGCAGGGGCTGCCAAAGCTGAGCAGAAGGAAGAGAGACGCCTCCTAGTCAAGGGTGCCCTCAGCTGCCCAGAAGCAGGGCCAGCACCCCAACACAGTCCCTGCCCTCATGTCTAGGGAGGTTCTCAGCCCTCCAGGTCCTGGCTATCCCACAGGGGCTTTTTTTCAAGAGGCAACTGGACTTTCGGGGTTTTTCTTTGAAGACGTTTCGCTTCCCATCCAAGGAGCTTCTTCAGCTCTGAAGGGATGGTGGGGAAGGGAAGGATTATACTCCTTGCAGACAGCTGGTCCTTTGCATCCTACTGGAGTGTCCTTAAGGCTGCAGGTGGCTTTAAAAAACACCAGAAAAACACCAGAAAGTCCAGTTGCCCCTTGGAAAAGCACCTTTTCCCTGCACCCCACAACTCTTGAAGGAGAGATGGGAAGGAACAGGGACTCCCTCTTCCTCAAGGGGTTCCCTAGTTGGGGGTCCTCAGCTACCCCGTGGGCGCAAACTATAGAGAGTCGCTCTTGGGGGGGATCAGTGACCAGGACCAGATTATGGGAAAGGCCCCAGAGACCGAATGGTCAGTGTAAGGGAGACCAAGGGCAGGTCTGTCTGTACCCACAGCCTTTTGGAAGCCCCCCGGGTGCCTCTTAGCAAGCTTGGGGGGGGGGGAGGAAGAGATTTTTGGAGGGGGAGACAGGTAATAACTATAATGCTTTATTGGTTTAGGCAAAACATGTTACATGCACTTTGGTTGGATTAAACACCGGACTGGGTTTCACTCAGCCCCTGCGAAAAGTACACAACAATCACACAAATATCAAAGTCCTCAAACATCATAACACCAACCATACTATCAACATATAAATATGTGTGAAATCTGCAAAAAGCAAAAAGAATTATAAATGGAGGGGGGGAAGGTCTTCAGAGCTGTCCCAAAAGGAATGAGGCAAGCCTTGGGGGGGGGGTTGCCAAAGGGGGCACAGGACCCTCCCCCAGGCTCTTCTCCAACAGCCTGCAAAGATGAGGAGGGAGGCAGATGCAGCACCAAAGCCAGCGACCTGCCTTTGGAAGGAGCCCGAGGACCAGGGCCTGGCGGGGGCGAGGCTGCCTCTGTAGCAGGAGCTGGTCCAGGATCGGCGCTGCCTGGTGGCTCCCAGGCTTGGATCTTGCAGCCCCTCCTTTCTCAAGCCCAGAGGGGGGCGCTGCCAGAACGTATCCGGCTGTCCAGTAGAAGACCACCAGGCTGGGGTTTATCCCCCAACCCATCCCCCTCCTGGCCCTCCTCTGCCCTGGGGGTGGGGGTGGGGGGAGTGCAGGGAGGTCTACCCTGAAGGGTGCAGGCCACCTCTTAAGCATCCCGGTCCAGGGCGCCTGTCTCTTCCGTGGGGGCTGGAGCATCCCCTCGGCAGCGGCCACTGCCAGGCTGGCAGGGGCAGAGCAGCTGCTCCTCCCTGGCAGCCAGGAGAGTCCTGCCCTCCAAGGGGGCAGGGGCCCAGCAGAGAACCCGGGCGCTGAGCGGGTGGTCCACAGAGCTCAGCCAGGCGGCCAGGGGGGCCAGGCGGCAGTCGCAGCGCCAGGGGTTGCCCTCCAGCGCCAGGCTGACCAGGGCCTCGTTGGCGTCGAAGAGCCCCTCGGGCAGGCTCTCCAGCCGGTTGTAGGCCAGGTCCAAGGCCTCCAGGCTGCTGAGGTTGGCGAAGGCCGCCCCGGGGAGGACTGCCAGGCAGTTGTGGCACAGCTGCAGCCGGCCCAGCCCGGCCAAGCCCTGGAAGGTGCCGGCAGCCACGCGGCCCAGGCGGTTATGGGCGAGGCTGAGGACGGACAGCTCCGAGAGGTTGCCGAAGAGTCCCACGGGCAGCTCCCGGAGCCGGTTGCGGGCCAGGGAGAGCTCCACCAGGTGGGGCGTCCCACGGAAGAGCCCCGCGGGCAGCCAGGCCAGCTGGTTGTCCTGCAGCAGCAGGAAAGCCAGGCTGGGCAGCCCCGCCAAGAGGCCGGGGGGCTCCAGACGCCCCAGGACGTTGTGCTGCAGATGCAGCCGCCGCAGCTGGCCCAGCCCGGCGAAGAGCCCCCGGGGCAGCTCGGCCAGCTGGTTCCCGTCCAGGAAGAGCTCCCGCAGCGCCGCCAGAGGGCGGAAGAGCCGCGGCGGGAGGCGCGTCAGTCGGTTGTCGCTCAGCCGGAGCTCGCGCAGGCGCAGCAACGGCTGGAAGGTCTCGGCAGGCAGTTCGGCCAGCTGGTTCTGGGCCAGCGAGAGCGCCTGGAGGGCGGGCAGCGGCTGGAAGAGGCGCGGGGGCAGCGTCGCCAGCCGGTTGCCCTGCAGTTGCAGCGTTTGGAGCGCCGGGGTGCCGTCGAAGAGCCCCTCTTCTAGTGCTTCCAGCCGGCTGAAGCGGACGGCCAGCTTGCTCAGGCGGCCCAAGCCCAGCAGGGCCCCGCGGAGGGCGGCCAGCGGGGCGAGGGCCACGTCCAGCTCCCGCAGCCGCGGCAGCCCCGCCAAGGCACAGCCCGGGAGTGTCCGGAGCGGGCAGTCCAGGAAAGCGAGCTGGCGCAGGCCGCCGCTGCCGTTGCTGCGCGGGGCGAAGGCGCGGCAGGGAAGGGAGCTCAGCGAGGCGCCCACGAAGAACAGCCGGGTGGCCTCGGGGGGCAGCTCCTCCGGGACGCCCGAAACGTTTCGACCCGAGCAGAAGACGGTGACGCCGCCGAAGCAGCGGCACGAGGACAGGCGGGAGGAGGCCGCGCTCCCCGGCGGGGCCAGCACCAAGAAGGCCAGCAGCAGCAGGAGGCCAGGCCGGCCGGGCATCGTTTCTGCCTGCGGAGGAAAAGCAGCAGCGCCGCCGTGAGACGGGTGGGACTCTGCCCTCGCCCAGCCTTGGCCTCCCAGCTCCCAAGGGCCCAGGCGGAGAAGCCCCTCCTTAGCTGCCCAGGGGAGGGGGGGGTAAGGCGACCTGGGGCAGAGAAGGGCGATGGGGGGAGAGATCCGGGACTGTGGGCGGCTCCGCTCGTGGCAGCAGATGGACTCCACCTATCACTCACCCACAGGACTCTCGGGGGTTTTGCAGGGATGCAAAAGTCATCCAGACACCCACAGCCCGAGTGAAAACCGGAAGCATACAAACACCGGAAATGAAACTGCAAAGAAGTTTGCTGGAAATGCCTCATCTACAGCAGCTTCCAGGAAAATGGCCAAGGGGGCGACTCGGATAAAAGCGGGCAGGTGGGCATTGCAGGGACTGGCTGTGTTCCAGGAAAGCAGCCCCTCTGCGCCTCAGCCCAGCCCCACTCCCCAAAATGGGGGAGCCACAGGTTGGGCCAATGTTGGCCAGCCGAGCAGGTGTTGCGAGTCTCAGCACCATAAGCTGCGCCTGGAAGACTCTGGGCACCAGGAGGGCCCCCTGCTCCCACCCACAATGGCTGGGTGACGCCCGGCCCGTTGCCTTCCCAAGTAGCCCTTCAAGGCAGCCACCTGAGCATGTTTGGCATGGTGTGAATGTGCCTAGAAACCAGGAGACGGTGAGTTCTAGTCTCCCCTTGGCATGGAAGCCAGCTGGCTGACTTGGGGCCAGTCCCTCTCAGCCCAACCCACCTCACAGGGCGGTGGTGGCAGGAAACAAGGGAGGCGAGGGGGCGGGGTTAGCTTGGTCTCCCCTGTGAACTCTGTGCAAAATGTCAGGATAAAACCTCCTCATATCCTCCTCCTCATTCTGGGCAAAGCATGGAGAAGGGCACGAGATGATGTAGGGCCACCTCTGCTGCATCCGCCTCAGCCAGTGTGACCCACCGGTGAGCTCTCAATATGTTGCTTATGAAAGAGGAGCCAGGCAAGGGGCTGCCTGTCCATTTTGCCCCTCCCCCCGCCCCCAGGCTGAAGGGACCTCCAGACCAGGTTCACTGCAGTGGGAATCCAGCCAATCAGCTGGAAATCCTCAGGAGGGAAGCTGTCCTGAGGCCCAGCAGGAGAGAGCAATGGGGCTGGGCCCAGGGAGAATGCTGGCGGGGGGGCAGGCCCCAAGGAGGTGCCCCCAGGGATCAGATCCCTTCTCTCCCATCTTCCAGAGGCAAGAGGCCAAGCAATGGGGCTTGTCTGAGGATCCCGAAGGCTGAAATAGGACCCCTGGCTGCGGCCAATGAGCTACTGCCAGCTCAGCAAGTTGTCCTCCCCCCCCTCCCCCACCGCCAGGCCTCCCGAACTGGAAGAGCCGCTGGACAAACCCTGGGAGGATTTGCAAAACAGCCTGTTTGGAGGAGCCTTTGTGCCCCTCTGCCCTGGCCAGGCCTGCTTGGAATACAGGTTCAGCTCTGGGCACCACAGTCTGGGCAAAGGGCACCAGCCGACTGGTGCCAGCTTGGAGGAAGTCTACCAAGACGAGGAGAGAACCACAGGCCAAGCCCTGCATGGCTCTAGGAGTGCTCAGCCCACCCAAGGTGTGTGTGTGTGGGAGATGCGATCCATCCCACCCTGCAGGGAATCCCCGTGGCTGCAGAGCCAGAAGTAGCGGCTCAAAGGGCCCAGGAGGGAGCTCAAGGGGTTTCCTGACTCTTCCAGCCAGGAGTCTGTGGGACAGGCGGCCTCAGGACAGGGACTTCAGGGGCTGGAGAGCCCCGGTCATAGATGCATCGGTGGATCCTGCACAGAGCTGGCAGTGGTCTAGATGGCCTTTAAAGTCCCCTCCAACACCAGGATGTTTGTTTATTGAGGCACTTAATGAAACGGATTCATTCAATAAGCCCTTGACCACAAATCTGCCTTCTTGCCGACTTCCGCGTGTTCAGGATGCCTCCCTTATAATGGCATCCTTTCTCCTTTGGTTGGGCCTCAGGCCAAAGCCCCTCTGGGAAAGCCCTCCCGCCCCACTCAGCAGAGAGGAAGCCAAGGATGCCCCCCTCGTACTTGCCCTTCCCAGGCATCCCTGGCCCAGGGGGGATTTGGGGCTGGATCCGGTACAGGGCCTTAGGGCTTGGGGGGAGGTGTGACTGGAAGTTGCACTGAACGCGAGACAAGGAGCAGCAGTCCATCCCACCCCCGCAAGCGAGACAGCAAGGCACAAGGAGTGCGGCTGAAGGGCCCAAAAGAGACCAGCTTGGGGAGGGGGGTCTTTTTCCTTTTGGCTTTGCTAATGCTGGACTTTGGGAGCTTCCCAGGAACTTTCCTGCGTTTACTTCTCTCGGAATTCTGGAAACAGGACTGGCGCTTCTCAGCGGGGGGTGTGTGTGTCAGAAGTATCCTCACTCCCCAGCCCAGCATAGCAAGTGGGAGGAGAATGCCCCCGCAATGCACAGCCCAGGCCCTGCTCCCCCGATGCACACTTACCTTCCGTGCAACCAGGAGCCCAAGGAAGCCCTCCACCCTGTCTCCCCTGCCTTCACCAGCGGGTCGGTCAACAGGGTGGCCGAGTCAGTGACCCGCTGGGCAGAGGTGGCTGCAGGACTTTGCTTCCCAGAGATTGGGGCAAAGGCTGGCTGGTTTGGGAGGGGAGCAGGGCGGGCACTGGTCTTTCAGCCAATAGCTGCAGCAGCAGCGGAGGGAGGGGGAGAGATGCTGCAACTGGCCTCCAATCACACCTGAGCACCTTGGGGGCAGCTGCGTGGCCTTTGGGCAGCCCTCACTGGAGAGAAGGCCCCAGGTTCACCAGGAGCCCACAAAGCCCCAGCAGTAGCTTCCCCAGATCTTTGAGTCCCAGAGCGCTTGGAAGCCCCGGAGGGGGCCTGGGCCCCTGAGCCCAGGGGCTACCCACTTCCCAGTCTCCTGCCTGCCCTGGTTCTTCGGGGTGGGGGTCTCACTGGCTGTGTTCATACAACCAGGTTGTGTCAGGAGCAGACAGCAGCCCTGATAGCTGAGCCTGGCACAGAGGGGTTGTCCTGTAGCTGTGCACATCCTGCATTTGTTTTCATGATTTTGTTCAACGAAGTGGAGTCAGGTTGAAAGTGTTGTGCGAAATGCCATTGTGCCTGCCCAATTCTGTTAACCTCAACCAAGGATTTCCCTCCTTCCTATGAAAGGGAGGAGGAGGAGGAGGAGGGGTGCTCTTTGGCCACTTTCACCCCACCTGTGACATCCTACACACACACTCACACACGCCTGGGCTGCAACCCCCTGGCTGCCTTCCCCTGACCCACAGTGGCCTGGGGGTGGACAGGCATCCTAGTAGTCTTTTTTTGGGAGGGGGTCAGGGGTCTCTTCTGCTTCAGAAGTCGGAAATGCCTTTTCTCTTACCTGGCCAAACACAACTCAGGGCTGGAAAGGAGAATGGGAATGGGGGGGGGTGTCTATTGGTGGGTGTAGTTGCTTCCTTTGTGTTTTCTTTCTTGCTGGAAAGATGGCAAAATGGGGAGGGGCATGCTGTGGGGGGGGGGCTAAAGCAGCTTAAAAGTAACTGGCCCTGCCTCCTCCCAACTCTCCCCTTTATCTCCTGGGGTCTGTGGGCTGTTCTGATGCTCATCCCAGTCCGGGTGTTTTGGGGTTTCCGACACAGATCTCGCTCCCTCCGTTGCTTTTGCTTTACAGAGGAAAGAGCCCCTTCTGCCTCTGGCAACACAGGAATACACATACACAGGCACACATACCGCTTCTTTCTGGGTCTGGAACTCTGCAGGCGGGCTCTCCCCTTCCTGGGGCTGCTGCGCCCTCCCCACAGCCTCAGGGATGGAGGGCAGCCCCAGAGCTGTCCATGACAGGTGAGCAAGTGGACTATCCCAGGTACTTTTCCCCTGCAGAGGCCCCGCCTTCCCCTCCCTCCCCTCTGCCCAGTGCTAGCCATGCTGTGAAGCGGGGGAGGGGGGGCCCACTTGAACTAGCTTGCAGGATGTGTGAACCAGGTGAAGCTGCAGCTCAGATTCAGATCTGGCAGGTGGGGGGTCAGGGGTGTAGCCACCAAGACGTTGAGTTTGAGGCTGAACTCCCAGCCTGGCTTGGCAGCCATGTGGGGGGCGGAGGGAGGAGGCAGTTGGGGGCATAAGTGCTGCTCCTGGCCTTAACCATGACGTGCTGGATAGCCCAGGGGAGAGGAGAAATGGGGTGCTTGCTATCTGAAACCCCGTTCACCTCCCCCCCCAGTCCAATGTTCTCCTCTCGTTTCCTTAGACGACTTCTGCGCCCCTCTGTCCCCCTCACATACCCCACCTGGGCTCGGGAAAGGGGCTGTTTTTAATGCGCGGGGCCAGACCGGGGAGAGCAATGCATAAAGGGTGTGTGTGTGTGTGAGATGAAGCGAGAAGAGCAGCTTTAATAGGCCTGGGCTTGTCCACAGCCGCGTCCACGAGGTTTTTCTGCTCACTCCCAGAGCTGCCCCCGCCCCCCAGCCGAACCAAGTCTCCTCTGCCGCGAAGGCGCTACCTTCGCCGACGGAGCTGCCAGGCTGGGCCGCCGGAGAAGGCGCGTCCGGCCTGTCTATGCCTCTCGGGACTCACTGGAGGAAGCTGTCCGGTTTCTGCCCGATTCTGTGCTGCTCCCCAGAAAGGCAAAACGCATTCGAGCGCCTGGACCCAGTCCTGTTCGCCGTAGCAGCGCCCGGGATCCTTTCCGTCCTCGGCTCCTGGGGAACCAGTCTGCTCTGGTCGCGAAACAGGCGCCTTGGTCCTCCTCCGCTGGATGCCAGGTGCGCCTGCAGCGCCATCCTCGCCTGAGAAGGCAGTGGGCGACCTCGGGCTTAATGGCCAGGCCAGCGTGCAGCTTCTCTGGTTCCTCTTTGGCCAGCTACGGGGCTTCCGGAGGGGGGGGCGAGTCTTCCACCCTAGATGGAATCTGCCGCCTGTATGGGAAACGTACGAGTCACGCCACCCCCGGGGCATCCCAAGCCGCCCCAGAAGCCCCGGCCGGCCTTTGGATCAACGGTTCAGGAGTCTTTTTGGAGACGGGAAGGCTTGCATGGGGGTCCTGCCCCTTCGAACAGCCCAGACTTGCGGCCTGCCTGCGTGAAGGAAGTGTGAGCCCGGGTTGGCCTCTCTTCCAAGGTACCTGGAGCTGCCCCCGACTTCCCCGGGTGGGGACCGGGCAGCTCCAGGCCTTGCTAGCCGTCCTGCTGCGAACCCAGCCCTGGGCGTCCCTGGGTCGAAGGCGCGCAACCTGCCTCAAAGAAGCGCCCGGCGAAGGAGCGCCAGCGTCCATCTGGGCTCAGATCCGCGGGGCAAAAGTCGGCTAGCAGCGCCTAGAGCTGTGGCGCGCAGGTCCTCTGCTGAGCCCGGGACGGAGCCGGCGGGGTGGAGAGGCTGAAGGCGTGAGTGCTGGAGGAAGGGGCGCGAACCGGGGCAGCCCCATGGCGGACCTAGGCTTTGGCCCGGACGGGGCGCTTCCGCCTGGAGCCGTAGACGCCCGCCGCCAGCACCATCCCCAGGATCAGGGCGGAGCCCACCACGAGGCAGGTGACGACGACCCCCGTCTGGGTGCGGGTCAGGCCCCAAATCCCGCCTCCCCCTCGCTCCGCTTCAGGGAGCTCTTCCGGGGACTCGTGCGTGATCTCTGCGCTGCCCGGCTCACTGTCTAGCGGCGGCTGCCAGCGTCCGGCCGACAGCGTCTCCGGCGTCGGCTCGCTCTGGGAAGGGGCCTCCGTGCGGCTCCTGACGGTTGCCCAGCCCTTGGGCAGGGCGGAGGTCCCGGGACCGAAGGTGCTGGCCTCCGGCTCCAGCAGGGACCGGCCCAGCTGCCAAGGTGGCGCGGCGCAGCGGGGGTGGCGGCTCTCTCCGCCGAGGCTGGCCCTGTTCTCCCGCAGCCAGCGCCGGAGCGACCGCAGGGCGGGGTCGCAACGCCAGGGGTTCTGCTGCAGTTGGAGATCGCGCAGCTCGGGCAGCCCGCCCAAGAGGCCTGCCGGAAGCTCCTCCAGCGAGTTGTTCTGCAGCTGAAGGGCGCGCAGGCCGGGAGTCCCCTGGAAGAGGCGGGCGGGCAAGGCGGCCAGCCGGTTGCTGTGCAAGGAGAGGTTCCGCAGCGAGGCCAGGCCGCGCAAGAGCTCCCCGTCCAGCGTGGCCAGCCGGTTGGAGTGCAGGGCGAGCTCTTCGAGGCCCTGGAGGCCGGCGAAGGCGGTGGGCTCTAGCGAACCGAGGCGGTTCTTGCTCAGGATCAGGACCTGCAGCGCGGTGAGGTTGGCCAGGGCGCGGCCGGGCAGCGAGGCCAGCTGGTTGTCGGCCAGCCGGAGCTCTCGCAGTTGCGGCATCGGGCCGAAGGTGCCCGGGCGCAGCTCGCGCAGGGCGTTTCCGAAGAGCGAGAGCCGCGAGAGCTCGGGTAGCCCCAGCAGGAGCCCCTCGGGCAGCGCCTCCAGGAGATTGCCGGACAGCAGCAGCTTCTGCAGTCTGCGCGGGCCGGCGAAGAGACCTGCAGGGAGCTGGCGGAGCCGGTTCTGATAGAGGGCCAGTTCCTGCAGCTCGCTAAGGCTGCCGAAGGCGCGGGGCGCCAGCTCGCTCAGCTGGTTCTCGTAGAGGCGCAGCACCTGCAGGCGCGCCAACGGCGTGAAGAGGCGGGGCGGCAGGCGCACCAGCTGGTTGCGGGCCAGGTTGAGGCGGGCCAGGTTGGGCAGCTGGTCGAAGGCGCCCGGGGGCACGGCCTGCAGACGGTTCCCGTGCAGCTGGAGCTCCTTGAGCGCGCTCAACCCGGCGAAGTGGGCCGGCTGGATGCGGCGCAGCTGGTTCCCCGACAGCAGCAGCGCCTCCAGCCGGGCCAGCGGCCGGAAGACGTCGGGCGGCAGCTCCTGCAGCCGGTTGCTGGCCAGGCTCAGGTAGCGCAGGGCCGCCAGGGGCCGGAAGGCGCGAGGAGTGAGGCGCTCCAGCAGGTTCTTCTCCATCCGCAGGGCGAGCAGCTGCGAGGCGTTGCCGAAGGACGCGGGGCCCAGAACGACCAGGCGCGTGTTGACCACCTGTAGGCTCATGGCGTTGCCGGGCAACGGCGCGGGCATCTCCGTGATCTCGGCACCCGAGCACTCCACCTGGGCCGTCCTGGAGCAGGAGCACTCGCGGGGGCAGCCGCCGCCCACCAGGACCGGCGGCAGGAAGCTCAGGAGCAGGACGGTGCGGAGTGCCATGTTGCCTGCGGAGAAAGAGAAAGTGTGAGCGTGACTCTGGGCTGTCCCGCACGGAGCGGGTACCCTCTCCGCGCTGTCGCCCTCCTGGCAGGGAGGCAGCCTGGAGCCTTCCCGAGGTGGTGGGGCATATGGCGGGGGCGTCATCCCAGCGAACCGTGGGAATTTGAGTAAACTTGCCAAGCGGGTCAGGGCATCGGGCTTGTAGGCCCCACTTCTGGGCTGCCACCCTCACACTCCCCCATGCTGCTAGAATAGAATAGAATAGAATAGAATAGAATAGAATAGAATAGAATAGAATAGAATAGAAATCGTAAGGATACAAGCCACAAAGTTACAGTCATACAGTCACAACGGGGAGGGGATGGGTGATAAGGAGTGATGAGAAGATTAACAGTAATAGTAGTGCAGACTTTGAAAATAGTTGGACAGTGCTGAGGGAATGATTTGTTTAGCAGAGTGATGGCATTCAGGAAAAACTCCCCTTGTGTCTAGTTGTTCCATTCTATTGCTGCTAAATGGTTGCAAAAGTGCAGGGGGAAGGTTGCCTGTGTGGCTCTGCTGCGTCCCTCCCTCCCCAATCCTAGCCCAGTTTCCGAGCTCTCGGCCTCCAAGGGGCCCTCCTGCCTGTATATCCCTCACCTGTCTGCCGCTCACTATGGAAGACCCTGGAGTAGTCCGGCTGAGCGAGAGAAGAAAAATGGACTTCAGCCGAGCAAGGCTGGTTTGTTGAGTACAGTATGACTGGTAAAGCCTTTTGTTACCATGGCTTTTGTGTGTGTGTGTGTGTGTGTGAGAGAGAGAGAGATATCTATTAAGGGCAGCAACTGGAGAAGATCCACGACCCTTCTTGGTGGGCAGGAGATCTCTGCCCATAAAAGCCGAATGGCTTGAGAGTAGAGCCGTCGCAAAGAAGAACCAAACTTGGACAGGGATGAAGGACTAGCAGATCCTGCAGCGCGGAGGCTTCCCTCTTTTGGGCCCAGAATGAGAGGGCGGAGCCGCAGAAGACCATCCGTGGCCTGGAAGAATCACGGTCGGGGCAGACCGGGCCCAAATATGCTCAGGTGGGCAGCGATGGCACAAACCTAAAGCCAGGGAACTGCCCATCAGCAGAACCGAGCTGGAAAGTTGCCCTCTCGGATTCGAGACCCAAGGGCTGCATGACGGGGTGAGGGATCCCGTTCTTGCCCAGTTCCAGCCCGCCTCGTAAGCAGATGCGAAGAAATAGGTACCACTTCGGTGGGAAGGTAACAGCGTCCCGAGTGCTTCGGCATATAATCACGCTGGCCGATAAGACCACGGAAAGCGTCTTCCGGGACAAAGGGGGCTTCCTTGGGCAAGAAACGGAGATGAGCAGCGCCCCCTGGAGTCAGATACGACTGGACAAGGGAAACCTTCCCTGTTACCGCGGAATGGGGGATATTAGAAAATCAGATTGCCTGATTTGCACCCAACGCCAAGAGGAGGGGACAGTTAGAGGACGGATTCAATGTTCAGACGGAACCAGACAACCTGGAACCACAAGTAGAAATCAGCAAGAGGAATTTCAGCAAAGACAACCGTGAAGTCCTATACACCATGCTAGGAAAAAAGTCATGGGGGGGTGCACATTGGGCAGCAGAGAAGAGAAGCTGGCTGGGCATCCATCAGGGATGTCATAGGAGTTTCCTCCCCCCAAGCGGGGGGGGGAGCTAGATGATCTCTGAGATACCTTTCTCCATTTAGAATGCAGGTAGTCCTATGACTGCAATCAAGCCCAAAATTTTGGGTTGCTAAGCAAAACAGTTGCTGAGTTTTGCCCATTTTACCATCTTTCTTGCCACGGTTGTTAAGTGAATCACTGCAGTTCTTAAGTGACTTGGTCATTAAGCAAACCTTGGTTCCTGTGCATGTCAGAAGGCAGCTGGGAAAGGCTGCAAGTGGCAATCACAGGACCCTGGAACATACGGACATGCCAGATGCCAAGCACCCAAATTGTGGGGCTGCTGCAACAGTTGTAAGTGTGAAAAATGGTAATAAGTCCTCGTTTTCAGTGGTCCTGTCACTAAACAAACGGTTGTAAGCCGAAGGCTACCTGTGGTTGGTCCCCACGGACTTTCCTGTTGACCAGCCGTATGCAGAGGCCCTTTGGTCTCGGGCTTTGGGCGCAGGGGCAAAATGGCTGGGGGGCAGGCAGCCTCGATCTCTGAGGCCTGGCCAAACCACAAGCATTTCTTCCCATTCCGGGCTGCCCACAGCAGAGGAAGGGGGGGCAGAGGGGGCTCAATTCCTGCCAGTCGCTCCACCTCGCTGGGGAAAATTCAGACCAGGCCTTTCTGGCCAGCAGGCCTGGCTCGGTCAATTCATTCAAAACTCACAAAGAGAAGCAGGGAAGCGCAGGAGATCCTCTAGTCTAGACCAACCCTGCTCTCTGCTGAGAGGAGGGGCTCCTGAGCTTTGGGCAAGGAAGAGAGCCCCTTTCCTCTCTGGGAGACGGCCAAGCTCTGTGGCCGCCTTAAGTCACTCCAGGCTGCTTGGCCGAAACTTCTCTGCTAGGACAGGGTCGGTCTTTGTCATGCGATGCGCGGCTCTGGCAGAAGAATCGGGGCGGAGAGACCGCTGCGGGTCTCTGGCGGGGGCTCCAGAGGGTCGCTGGCTGCCTCCTCTCGGAGCGCAGAACGAGAGAGGGAGCGAAGGAGACCGAAGCCCCCACCTCAGAGGCCTTTCCCTGGCACTGGGCGCGCCCGCCCGCCCGCCTTCCCAGTCAGTCTGTCCCCTCCCGCCAGCCTACAATCGCCTCCCGCTGGAAACGCTGAGCGAAGCCTTTGCGGCCACCATAATTACACCCCATCAGGCCGAGCTTGGACTGCCGCTAGTCCGGGGAGAGGGCAAGCGGACGGGGGAGGCATCGGAGCAGCAGCGCCGCCGGGAGCGCATTCGCGACGGGTGAGGTCATGGGAGCTGCTGAGCGCAGAGCCAAGCCGCAAGAGCAGCAGCCTCCGGGGCGGCGTGTGGTGCAGATGCTCGGCTCGCGATGTCCGGCCGGCCCGAGAGGGAGGGAGAGGCGAGGTAGCCCTCCTGGACCCTCGCAGCCCGCCGTCGCGTTCGCCCGCGATGCTCCAGGGTCGCTGGCGGCATTCGCAGGAACTGCTTGGTCTGGGTCCTGAATTCGCTCGCACTCTGGGTACAGAAACCTCTTGAACCCGAATCGGTCCAAACCACGTTTCACACAGCAGGCCCCGAATCCAAGTGAAGAGTCACCAAGTTTGCCTGTTGTGCGAACCCAGTTGTGAAGTCTGCCCAGCATCAGGGAGCGCGTTGTGCCAACCCAGCCAGCGCGCCTCTCTGAATAGGCAGGGTCCTTTCCCTGAGCGGAGGAGGGTTGGATCCCACCCCCCGCTGGGTGTGTTTGTGCGTGCGAGCGGAATCGGGTCGCGGGGAGAAAGCCCCCATCTGGGAACCACTCCTTGGGAAGGGGAATTCGGTGGAGGGGTGTGAGGCGCTCAGCCCCCCGGGCCGCCGAGGCCCCGGCGGCTGCTTGTGTTCTCGGCCAGGGTATCTCCAGCATGCCCCTCCTCTCCCGGAGAGCTCCGAGGGAGGGGCGTTTCCAGGTCGCCCACCCACCCCCGCCGCGCTCTCGAGAGCATCCGTCTGGGAGGAATCCCGGGCTGCCCCTCCCTCCCCGACCCGTAGGCTCCGGATGTGCGCGCCTCCTCCCAGCCAGAACTTTGCCTGCGGCGGCAGCTGGGCCACATCAGCCCCCCGCCGGTTCTCCGAGGAAGGAATCTGGCCACGCCGCAGCCTCGCCTCGGCCATATGGAAGCAGTTCGCGGTGCGGGACGGGCTTGTCTCCGGGTCCCGCCCTCCTCGGCACTTCAGGAGCGGTTTGGGGGGGGGGTCTCGTTCGCAGAAGGAATTTAGCATCCCTCTCCCTCCCACGCTCACCCCCGCGCCCATCACCTCGGAGAGGGGGCCTCAGGTCACTTTTGCTCTTATTGTTTGAACCGCTTTCTCCGTTTGGCGTCTGGTTTGCAGTCTAACGGTTCGGGTCTTCAAAGGGAAAGGAAAGGCGAAAGGAAGAATTTCCCCACCCACTGTCCCGTCCCGCAGCCAGCCCTGGGAAGAGGTCGCTGTCTTTGCAGAGGCACCCAGAGGCACTTACCCGGGGAAAAGACCGAGGAAAAGCGGCCCCGTGCCGAGGGCTGCCGCGCTTTGGCTCCGCTGCGACCCTCCGCCTTCCTCCTCCCTGTATTTAAAGCACCAGCGATTCCCCTCAAGCGTCACAGGTTACTGCAACCGAGCAGGGAGCGGGAGGAGCGGGGAAAGAGACCCGCCCGAGAGCCAGCCTCCCTCCCTTCCTCTTTCCCCCTCCTGGGTCTCTTAAAATGCCGACCTGGGACTTGGATTCACACGACCAAGAGGAAGGAAGGAAGGAAGGAAGGAAGGAAGGAAGGAAGGAAGGAAGGAAGGAAGGAAGGAAGGAAGGAAGGAAGGAAGGAAGGAAGGAAGGAAGGAAGGAAGGAAGGAAGGCTACAAAGATGACTCACTTGTGCCTCTGTGCACCAGAGTGGAAGGGAATGTAGGCAATCCAGGTGGGGAGAGTCTGCCTGACTGCCAACTTAGTTCCTCCTAAAGTCATAGGGTTCTTAAGAGGTCATCTAGTCTGAATCTAGTCAAGGTAGGATCTCTCTGGCCTCAGTGTGAACCTGTCAACCTTTTGTTCCTCTTCCATTGGCTACAGCTCCTGCCGGGGAGAATCTCCCCTTGGGGACTTTCCTGGCCCTCCTTCCTGGCAGTTTTAATCCCTTGGGCTTTTCCAGCATTCACACGAGGACAAGGAAGCCATGAGCATCACCTGGAGAATGAAACCAGCCATTTTCTGGATTTGCATCCTGCAGTGGCTGACCTGCAGGGGCTTGATTCACACATGCTGAGATGCACGTTATCCAAAGTTAATACCAACCAAGGATAGCATGATAGAAAGGCAATACAAGAATGGGATCTGAGCTGCCCAGGAAAGCAGGGCCTGCAATGGCAGCTGCCCTGAGGACGGCTTTCTCTCTCCTGGATCCAGAGACCTCAGGGCTGCAGTGCCAGTTGCAATGTGAGCTTCCCAGGTGCACCGGTTGGAACCAGGTGAGCCAGCCGAGGCCTTGTGCTCTTTGGATAGCCCAACAAGACAGCCATGCCACCCCAGCTGGCCCCCCTCTGTCCGGGTGCTCTGCTCTGCAGAAACCACCCCACAGGAAGAGGAGGGGGTGTCGAAGTGTCCCCCAAGTGGAGCTTCTCTCTCCCCCGTGTAAGGCAGCATCCCTTAGGATGCTCCAGGCCTCACATGGGGGGGGAGCTGGGGGGAGGGGCTAGTCCTGTAGGGGAAAAGGCGGCACTTGAAAGGGGAGCCTGCAAAGAGGCAGCAGCAGGAGACACGTCTTCATGGGCGCCACCAGGCCCTTCCCTGCTTCTTCCTGAGGACAGGCTGCAGATCGCTTGCAGTGTCAGCGTTTCATCCCAAGGGCTCCTCCAGGCCTCCAAAATGAGTCCACAGGCAGCTTCCTGACAAAACTCCTGGGATCAGCAGTTCTCATGTCAGAGTCTGCAGCGTGAGACTTGGGGGAGGCTAGCTCAAAATCTGGCAGCCCCCCCAGTTCCCTGTAATGACTTCCAAGCCTGATTCGTCACTGGCAGCCAATAGCTCTCAACGGGGCCTGCGGTAATCAGCCAAATCCACACACAGCCAGTCAAAATCAACACCATAAAACCAGAGATGAAAGCAGCATTAACATGACATACAACTTCAACAACAGGATGTCCCAAAGACCTCGCAGAGTTCAAAATTCCTTTAAATGAGAACAAAGCAAAAGACAGAAGCAGAAGATTAAAAAGGCTGAGAGAAGGAAAGGGGTTTTGTGTGACTCCCAGCCATAGCAGAGAGCCCAAAGCCATCCTCTTTTTCTGGGGCGGGAAGAGGGGGCAAAGGAAAAAAGGCCCCTCCCCTCCTTCCTCCAAGGAAGACAGATCTCCACAGCCCCAAATGGAACTTTGGACGCAGTCTAGAAGCAATCTTTTCCTGGTTGGAAAAGTTAATTGGCCAAATCAGCTGGGCTGGCGCGATGGCCTCCCCAGCAAAACCAATCATGTTATTTGAAGGCTGTGCTGGGCAACTGGTTAAGCTGCATCTGACAGTACCAGTCAGGCCAGTGCCTGATGCCCCGGTCCTGCTGGGGCAGGGTTTTATTTATTTATTATTTATTTATTTATTTGACTTATATGCTGCCCCCTCTCCAAAAAGGACTCGGGGCAGTTCACAGCTAAAAATACAACAATAAATAAGTTAATTAAAAGCATATTAAACAAGTTGAAGCTGAATTAAAATTAAAACCCATAGTTAAAATAGAACCAACCCCAGAGAATCAGCACAGCCCGGATTGTAAAAAGAGCCAGGTCTTCAAATCATGAAGGTGCGATTGGGGCCAGCCGGAGCTCCAGCTTAGAGATGCCCAGTGGGATGGGGGCGCCTGACTGGAGCCATTTCAGGTGACCCCTTTCCTGCTACTCCCAGCTGGCAACCAGCTGAAAGGGCAGCCACGCCAGAGGCAAAAACCCGGGTTTGCATCAACCTCCCCATGGCCAGGCCCAGCAGCAGGAGCCCAGAAGCCAGGCAGGGCCATGGAGGAGGGCTCTGCCTGTCCGTGGAGGCAACCCCACCTCCTTCAGCAGGAAGGCCGCCCTGTGGGTGAGCAGGAGCCCTTGCCTTTCCTCTGGAGAACCTTCTCCGGGGAGGGCTGGATCCTGTGCCACACTGCCCGGCAGCTCTCATGGCTGGATCTCCAGTGAGGCTTTCGCTCGGTCTAAGAGAGCAGCAAAGCCCCAGGCTCAGAGGGGGCCTCCCTGTCAGGGAAGAGGGGTTGGAGCAGCTCCCTTTGGGGGTCCTGCAGGCTCCCCCTGGAATGGGACAGATGGTGCCCGGCTCCCTCCCCCCTCGGAGGCGGGGAGAAGCAGCATCCTGGGCCATGTGTTCCCTGGTAGGGAAACTGCTGTGGTTAGGCTGCTGCGGTTTGGTCCTCCTTGACTGGATCCTTCCCTGGGCAGACGCTGCTGCTGCTGCGGTGGCATGCAGCATCTCCCCGTTAGCCACATGGAGCCTTTCCAGGCAGGGATCCTTCTGGAAGCTCCACGTCACCACTTCCTCCACCCGGATTCCAAGGCCCCTCTGCCGTTGACACCACCAGGGAAGTGCCTGTCCACATCACCAAGCTGGACTCTTCTTCAAAGCGGCTGCCCAAAGGCCCTCCTGACTTGGCATGGGCTGTGCTGGGTTTTTGCCTCTGGCATGGCTGCCCTTTCAGCCGGTTGCCAGCTGGGAGTAGCAGGAAAGGGGTCACCTGAGATGGCTCGAGTCAGGCATCCCCATCCCACTGGGCATCTCTAAGTGGAAATGAACATAGCCATGCTGCCTGCCTGCCCCAAAGTAGTAACCTCACAAATCGGGAGGTAGGAAATGAAGAAATGACATTGATGCCCCAGCCATCCAGCCCTGTGACACGTAATCCACCCCAAACACCGGAGTCCTGCCATCCAGCTATAGACTTGCAGTTGTTTCTCTTTGCTGCTAAACGTAACTTTGAAGCCTATCCTATATAACCGCAATTATATAATCCTAGATAACTTTGGGTTCCTATCCATTCTTCTTGTTGCCTCATCTAATCTCTTCCAACATTTGCTGCAGATTACTTGACCTCCCAGTCAAATGGAAAGATCTGCATGTCAATCTACATTCACGTACCAACCAATATGATCGTCACAAGTCTCCTTACTTTTTAAAGCTCTCGCGGCCTCTGCTCTTCCAGCCACGCAGGTTCGGGAAGATCCGCCTGAGTCACAACTGGGTCACGTCAGATTTTTGCACCAAACAATTGGGTGACTGAATAGACCTGGAAGTCTGACCCAGAGGAAATGTTGGCCTTCCTGCGTGGGTGAATCTGCCTCAACAGGCCTGGCGAGGGTGGACTTTTGTCGCCTTCAGCGCAGCCGGCCTTCTGCCCTTGCTCCAAAGCAGCTCCTGCTCCATTCCGCTTGAGCTCAGGTCCCAGGCGGCCCTCGTCCTCTCCTCCCTTTGCTCCGTTCCGCTTGGGCTCAGGTCACAGGTGGCCCTCGTCCTTCCCTCCCTTTGCTCCATTCCGCTTGGGCTCAGGTCCCAGGCGGCCCTTGTCCTCCCCTCCCTTTGGCCCAAGTGGCTTTTCCAAAGTGGGGGTGGGGTAGCTCAAGGCCACGGTGAAGCTTTCACGGCCAGCCGGTGACTCTTGGGCTGCAGGGTTGAGGGACAGCAGATGTCCTGACTTTTGCCGGCAACCATGGCTGTCATTTCTGGGGAGGGGACTGAGCAAGGACTGCCTGGTGGGCTCCTGACCGCCACCATCTCCTTTGCAAAGGGAAGCCCCAAAGCGCCCCCCCTCCTGCCCAGCTTCTGCTCCTCCTTCTCTCTGCTTGCCCAGCCCCATGGTGTACGTGGTCTTTGCAAGGTGCCAGCTTGCAGGCAGTGCCTGGTGCTCCACTTTGGAGGCTCCTCTATCCTGGGCCTCTGCAGATACCCGGAGTGGAGGGAAGTGGGGGGCAGGGCTTTCCCGGCTGTTTCTCAGAGCAGAGCCTCCTGCATGGCAACCCGACCCACCCACCTAATTTTTTAGCTGGATCTTTGTATCTCCTCCTCCTCCCCTGGCTGAATTTTCCACCCTGTGAGGCGACTCCACTGCTCAGGGGGGCCTTCGTGTCATGATCAGGTCCCCCAACGCAGAATTTCCTTTCCAGGGCTGGGGCCTCTGCTTCCTGCACAAGGGCCGGCCCTCTGCGGGATGCCCTGGCCCACAGAGAGCAGCAGCCAGAGTGGGAAGGCATTGTGGCTAGCCACAGCAGCCCAGGACCGTGGGAAGGGCACGCTCATCAGATTTGCTCCAAGGGTAGTGGGATTTTACAAGACCGTTTACTACCATTACATAAAATGTCTTTATTACAACTGGGTACCATTATAAAAAACAGCAAAATAATTTTTTATGTGGAGCCACTTGTTAAATAAAAGTATTTTTCAAACATTTTAAGATGATGGGACTTGCCAATCCTGACCTGAGGTGCTGGTGGCAGAGAATACATAATTTATCCAAATGTTTGCATATTTATACAGTTTTTTTTAAAATGGACATTTCTACGCCCTAAAACGATCATATCAGAGCCTTTAAATCAACTTTTCCATCATATATACAAACATTTGATTTTAGAATTTAATCTTTGCAAGCTAAAGACACGAAGCCCTTTTAAGTCTGTGACAATCAAAGAAAGCTTTTGAGAATAAGATCATTTGCAGCATTAAGAATTATTCTTCACCTCGTAACTACTGATATGCAGCCATATTATACTACAGTAGATAAAATCACCCAGCGAAGGAAGACCATTTCTCCACTGGAAAAATAAATAAAAATGAAGGAGAGAGCAAGTTCTCAAATGGCCAATTGAAAACTCTGCCAGAGGGAATTGGGTGGTGGTCCTGGCCCTTTTGAGGGGGCCATCTTTCCAGCAGAACACGAAGACCCCAGTATTGGACAGGATTCCCGCCCCCTCCCCATTCACTCTGGCGTCAGGGGGTGGGGGCCGCCCTGTGGGTGGGTGGGGGGCTGCCGTGTGTCAGCTGCGAGAAGCACTGAGGCTACAGGCCGCTTCCGAGGGGTGGGGGTGTCCTGCCCACGTGTGCAGGGTGGAGGGATGCCCGTGGGCGCCAGGACACCCAGCCGTCTCATCATTACAGTTATGTGGGAAGAAATCAAAGCATTAATAAAACAATAACCCTGAGGGATGGAGGTGTGTGTGTCTGTGTATATATATTATTTTAAAATCTGGATATTTTAGAAAGTATAATTTAAGAGTTGCTCTTTCCTTGAGCAAGCAAGTCTTTAGAGATATGCATAAATAATAAAATATTTCATTGGCCATATATACAATCCTAACTTACAGCTTTAGGGGTAAGTCTGACTCAAATAATTTACGAATCACTCTGAATCCAAGTTAGCAAAGGGTTCACCTGAATTCACAAGCCTCCAAGGAAGTATAAGAAAATAATGATTTAAAAACACCCAACTTCGGAATCTTTAGCGTCCTTGGAACAGATCGAAGATGCATCACCTCCCTTCTGGAGGGGAGACCAGCTTGCTCCCTGATGGGCGGCTTCAACACAATATTGCTTTTAGCCCGAAGACCCTGTGCAGGCGCTGGGCAGGCGGCCCCTTTTCTTTGCCTGGCCGGGGAGCGGGGTGAGGCGGGGAGAGCTGGAAGGCGCAGCTGGCAGTCGTGGCGGCCCCTTTTCGGAAAACCCCGAGGGTCCCCCGTCTTCCGGCAGCCACCGCTTCCCTGCAGCGAGAGGCGCTGGGCAGACACAGCTCCAGGGTCAAAGGAGCCTCACGGCAGACTCGTCCATCAGGGACTTGGGACCTCCAAAGGCAGAAGGGGGGAAGCAAGCACTGCGTGGGCTGCCTTCCTTGGCACGCGGCAGGGGGGAGAAGGCCCAACTGCAGCTGCTTCTCTGGCAGCCTTTCCTGGCCGTGGCTGCGCCCCAACTATTAGCACCGTTGTGGGGGATTTGCAGTCTCGGCACAGTCACGCTCTCAGCAGGACCTGCAGTTGGGGGAGGTCGTGTTTTGCCCAGCCCAAAGCCGGGGCCTCTGGGTGGCCTTCAAAAGACTGTCCAGTGGGAGTGGCTGCCCCTTCCGTCTGCCTCCTCTGGCCTTCCTCTTGGGCAGGCCTGGCCTCCAGGGGCACCTGGTTGTGCCCCAAGCGATGCGGTCACAGTGAAAGGCTTCAGCTCCCCCAACGGAGCCGCCATGGCTGCGCTGAGCTGGGATTGTGCCAAGCGCCCCCACCTGTTAAGGCAGCCCGCTGCAGCTGGCCAGGGGCTCCCGGAGTGGGGGGAAGCCCAGAGCTGGTCCAGAGCGCGGGAGGCAGCCTGCCTGTGCCTGCAGAGAGCTCTGGCGGAAGGAAGACAAGGATGGGAAGGACCGGCCCCTGGGCTTCCCAAAGCACCTTGAAGTCCGGAGCGGGAGGGGGGGCTGCCTCTCCTGGGGTGGCGAGAGGTTGGGGGGAGCCTCCCAAGAAGCCCCCAAGGGGTCTGGCAGGCAAGCGAGCAGCAGAGAGAGCTCCATACAGCCAGGCAAAGAGGGGCAGGGTCGGGGGAGGACAGAGGGAGCAGCCCTCCCCTCCTGGAGCCAGACTGCCCCCCCCCCGTGTTTCAGGGGGGGCCGAGCCCCCTTTGCTGTGCCTAGTTCCAGAGGGAGAAGCACTTCTGGCCGTGGGGAAACGCAGGGGGTCCTTTGCGGGTGTCCAGGGGTGCCAGGCAGGCCCCGTCCCTTCAGGCTGCTCAGCCACGCCCCGAAGGCCCTTCCAGGTGCTCAGCCCAGGAGGGAGGAAGACTGGCATCAGGGGGGGGGGAGAGGGGAGCCCGTCCATCCGGTCCGCAGCAGAGAGGCCAGGCCATGGGCAGCCCCAGCGTGTGCCAGGGGGGCCCCCTCCGCTACGTCATGCTCATTCCTTGGCAGGAGCCGTTCTGGCAGGAGGGGCCAGGGGCCTCTGTGGTGGTGCGGCCCTTGGGCGGCCACTCTGGGTCCACCAGCAGCTCCTGGGCCAGGTGCACGTAGCGGGCCTTGGGCAGCCTCTTCTTCAGGCCCAGCAGCCCCGGCAGGGCGCACCCACGGCAACGGTCCAGCCCCTCCTAGGGAGAGACAGAGGGTGGGAAGCTGCCCCCTGGCCCGACCCGGCCCCTCAGAACAGGGAAAAAGGGGGGATCCCCTTCCTGAGCAGTCGGACCTGTGCCTCCCAACCCTTCCCACTCCAGCCCCCCTTCCCCAGGGGGCTCCAACTCCAACTCAGCTGCAGGCCGACTGCCCACGCGGGAGCTGAGGGGGGCTGCTGCCGCCAGGTCCTCTAAGCTGGGGGAGGAGACCGAGAGCCCAACCCCCCACTTTGCCAGCCACTTTCTCTGGACCCCGGAGCTTCTGGGTGGGCGGGTGAGATGGGACTGCAGCAAAGCCAAGACCCCCCCCACCCGGCTCTCCCCACCGCAACGGGGGCCCCGCCAAGCGCCCCCCAGGCAGGACAAGCTCTTCTCCACCGCCAGCTGAGCCCCCCACCCCCACCCCCGCCTTCGAAGGGGGCCACTCCATGCTTGAAGAGGGGGGAAACGTGCAGAGTTCCAACCTGAGACGGGTGGGAGGAGGAGGAAGAGGAGGAGGAGGAGGAGGAAGAGGAAGCTAGGCGGTCCTCCCCTTGCTTGTCTCGGCTGAAGAGGAGCTTCCCAAGGACCGTGTCAAGGAGAAAGTTCTGTGATTGGATCCAAGAAGCAGGAGAAGCGAGAAGGCACAATCAGGAGGGGCTCCAGGACCGGAGCAAAGTTGGGACAATTAAGTCAGTGCAGAGAAGGATAGCGGGGGGGAGGAGGAGGAGGAGGAGGAGGAGGAGGAGGAGGAGGAGGAGGGTGGGTGCTGGCAGACAGGCGCATGCAGAGGGCAAATGTTCCTGGCCAGCACATCCGGGGCCCGGATGGAGGGTCCCTCGCGCTCCCAACGCCATGTGTGTGTGTGTCTCTCTCTCTCTCTCTCTGGAGCACCTGAGCCCCCCCTTAGGAGAGTCCCCGGGGCTCAACTAAGTCCCACCAACAGCGAGGCATGAAGAAGCCCCCCCCCATCTCAGAAGCGGGGGGCTAACCCTTTCGGGTCCGGCCATCAGGCGCTCCCCTCCCCTCCCCTCTGCAGAAGCGGCCCAGAAGGCAGAAAGACCTGGCTTACCTCCACCAGCAGGGACACCGCGGCATTGGCCATGACCAGGTAGAGCATCAAGATCCGCCAGTCGTCAGGCACCCAGACCAGCTATGGAGCAACCAGAGCCCCCTCAGCACCACGCCAGGGCAGGGCAGCAAGACCCCGCCCCAGCCAGAGCCAGAGCCCCCCTCCTACCTGCAGGAAGGATTCGATGGCGGCCACCGGGTGCAGCAGGAGAGCCAGGGCCAAGGCGTAAAGGGCCGCCACAGAGACCACGAACAGGTCTGGGGAGGGAAGAGGGGGCTCAGCTGCCTCCCCAGGAGAGAAAGAGAGCGAGAGGGAGGAGGACCCCCACCCCCACCCCCAAGGCCTTTTGCATGCCAGCGCTTCCCTCGGGCTTCCCGCCAAGCCCCAGGCCCCCAGGGGCCACGTACAGTTCCTGTAGCAGGGCTGCCGGAAGGGCCGGCCCTTGGAGAAGACCACGGCCACAATGAGGTACTGGAAGGTGGAGATGAAGAAGAGCGTCGTGTTCTCGTATGTCTGGATGTTGTGCTCGTCATGATGGGAGAGGTTGCCCGGCTGGGAAGCGTTGGCCGCGGCCGAGATGTTGCAGGCGCTGGAAGGCAAGCGGGAGGGAGGGTTGGCTCTGCCCCCACCCCCGGCTCCTTCCGCAGCCCTCCGGCTCAGCCAGGCAGGCCCAGGGCGGCAGGGGGCCTGGGCTCAGCAGCCCCACAGATGCTGAAGGGGCCTGTGGGGGGACTCGGGTGCCCCTCCACCGGGCTTTCTGCAGGCTAAGCAGGGAAGCCGTGTCTTCATGGGCGTGGGGGGTGGGAACAGATCCAGCCCTCCCCCACCTTCCACCTCGCCCTCCCAGCCCCACTGAGGCCCCAGTGGGAGGCGCCCGTAAAGGGGAAGGGGAGCAGGGTGGCTTCACCGGCCTCCCTCCAGAGGCTCCCGCTCAACCACAGCCAGGACTGAACCAGCCTCTCCTGATCCTCAGCCATGCTGGCAGCAAGAACTGCGGGAGGCTCTGTGCTTCCTTTCGTCCGATGCCCGGAGCAGCTCGGCTGAGCCCCCAGCTACAAGCGCATCAAGCGTTTCATCCTCTCCCAGGCAGGCAATCTCCCCTCCGTTTAAGTGGTGCTGCATCCGCCCAGCCACTGCAAGGCTTCCGATGAACGAGGAGGTGCAGCTCTGGACAGGTTCTGCCACGTGATAAAATTGGTTTAAAAAGTGCTATTAGACTCCTTCTTTTTGCCAAAACCCCAGGGACCCTCGTTCCAAAAGGACAATAGGGGGAAGGAGAAAACACAGAGGTCCCCAACCGGCCCGGCCCTCCCCGGCACCCGATGGATCGAAATGCTCTGCCTTTGAATAAACAAGCAAGGCGCCAAGGCTGCTCCGGTTCTCTTCCCGCCACAGGCCGGGCCTTCCTCTGCCGGAGGAAGAGGGTGAAACTGGCAGGGAAGTGGGGGGAAGGGAGGGAGGGGCACCCGTAGCGGGGAGGAGCCCATTTTGTGAGCCCACCTGGGAGGAGGGTTTCAGCTGCCCTTGAACCCTGCTGAGACCAGCAGCTGTCAGGACTGTTGCTGCTGCTGCAGCCATGAGGTCTCGCCTGGATCGCCCCTCCTTCTAACTCCACACCTGCCCACCGCCTGTAAGCACCTTTGCAGCTCCTGGAGGCAAAGCCGCTGTCCCGCTAGCCAGAGCCTTTTAGGCGCATGGAAGGAGCGCTGGCTCACAGGCTCCGCAGCCCTTCTTTCGGAGCAGCCCTTCTCCGCATCTCTGGGCGGATGGCAGCCTTCTCTGGGGGAGGATGGGGTTTCCGTCTGGCCAAAGAGCAGCACCTCAGCGTTAGGCACTGAGGCTCCTGGCTCTGGCGTGTCAGCTGGGAACCAGGCCAGAGCCCTCCTGCTGGGTCAGGTCGAGGCCTGCCATAGCCCAGCCCACCCCGGTTTCTCCTGGGGTCCAACCAGGTGCCTCTCTTCCGCAACTGGGGTTGGAGGCAGGAGGGAAGGAGTATCTCCCATGCTTTTCAAAGCAGAAAAATGCTGAGAAAAGGGGTGGAGGAACAAGCCACCACTTGCCAACCTAGAAAGTTCCACAGCTTAGCCATGCATGCAGAAGTCCCGACGGCCACTAGGGGACAGCAAAATGCTCAACTTTCAATGACGCCCTGCTGCCACCTGGTGGGGGAAGGCTCAGAATGCCGGTTGCCTGAATCCCAGCTCTGCAGTCCAGCAGTGAGAGATCCACGCCTGTCCTCCCGGCATGCACGCTCTCCCTCCTGAAGTCGTGGCCACTGAAACGGCTACGGAAGCAGCTGGCTGGAGAGGGGCCGGGTCCCCAGTGCTGCAGGGTGACTTCAAGCGCGCTGGACTTGCATGCCGGCCACTTACCCTGACAAGGGGTTGCAGTCCTTGTAAAAGAGCTGCTGCTTGACCCAGAGGAAGCCCAGGACCTGGAAGCCCAGGCAGATGAGGATCTGGGACAGGACGGAGCAGAGAAGGGGCCCTGAGATGAGGCCGGAGGGCGGCCGCTGGGCCACCAGCTCTTTCCACGCAGGGTTCAGGCTCACTGCAGGGAGAGGAGGGGAGGGGAGGAGCAGTCAGGGGAGTCTGCCCACACACCACCAGAAGGGCAGCAAAAGTCTTGGGACCGACACAAATCAGGCTCCTTAGAGGAGACTGGCTGAGTTCATACTCAAGTGAGTGAGGTTGGGCCCCTGCAGACAAATGGCCTGGCCCCTCAAGGAAGCCAGGAGGGGGAGGGCCCAGAGCCTCCTCCCCCTCATCTCTCTGCAGCGCTCCAGACGCTGGGGGGGAGGGGGGGAGAGACCACTTGCTTCCCCAGCACAAAGCCCCAACCCAGAGGCCCCAGCCTGTCCTACTCACTGGTGAAGACCAGCAACAAAATGATGGCCAGGTCGATGAACAGGAACTGGAAGTCTCCCAAGTTGCTCTGGACCTGCAGAAGAGAGTTTGCACCTCCATTAGGGGGTGAGGGGGGGCAGCTACATCCCCCCCTCCCCCAAGGCTGTGCTCCCTTCCTTCCTGCCTTCTCCCCAGTGGAGCTGTCCAGGGAAGGCCCAGGAGCAGGGAGGGAGCGCAGCCCCACTGAGTGCCTGGCAGGGGCAGGCCCTTACCCAGGTCAGGGGGGGAAGAAGAACCGGTCCTGCCTTCCGCTTCTGAGATCCGGAGGGCTCCTTTTAAAGGAGGACTAAATCTACCCCTAGGCGAGGCTTTGGCTGGCAGTGAGGCCCTGTCCGGAGGGTTCTGCCTGACGTGCATGGGTTCCCTCGCCTCTTTCCGGCCCAGGTAGAGAGAGGGAGGCTTTCCTTGAGTATCTCTGCTAAGGAGGGGCTCCTAACCCCCAGAGGCTTGTAGCAATCTCTGTCCCCCCCCCTCACCTTTGCTGGTAGTCCAGGCCCTTCCCTTCCCCGCCTCCTCTCTTGAGCCCTCTGCCTCCCTTCCCGCTACTCTCTCAAAGAGGGACAGGTGTGTGTGTCCTGAACCCTTCCTCCTCCTCCTCCTCCTCCTCCAGCACCCAGATTCCCACCTTCACGAAACAGGATCGGCTCAGCTTTCTGCTCCCTGCAAAGCAGCTTCACTCTCTGGGTTCCTATTTGCTGCAGCCCAGGCCCGAATCTCCTCTCTTGCTCTTACTGAACCTGCTTGGCTGCAGACTCTGGTTCCCTGGGCTGCCTCCTTAAGCAGCAAATGCCCCCACGGCTCCTGAAGCCCCTCCAACACCCCCCCCCAGAAGAAGGTGCCCAGGGGCCCCGCGTGGAAGAAGCCCCCCTGCCAGGAAAGCCTCTCCCAGGAGGGCCAGGGACTCACGGAGTACAGCAGAGTCACGCTGAGGTACTGGATGATGCTATAGAGAGCCATGAATTTGAACACGCAGAAGGAAGTCATTAGGGCGGCCCGGCCTTCCCTGCAAAGGCAAAGCGGTAGCCATGGAGACAACCACAAGCCCACCCCGTCTCCATTTTTCCTTGGGGGCGGGAGCCAAGAATTCCTGCTCAGCCCCATCTCAGAAAGGGGGGGACTTGTGTGGCTGGGGAGAGCCCCCCGCCGTTCGCCCGCAGGCATCTGGTGGCAAAGGGAGGCCCCACGTCCCACTCCGAACAGCCAGGCCCGTCTGGGAAAAGGTCCTGGCTCTGGCAAGGTGGAGGCCGAAGCGGGAGGCAGCCTGGGTGCTTCCGTGGCCCCTGGAACGGGAGACCCCCCCTGCCCTCCCAGGGAAGGACACGAGAGCGGCTGCTCCAGCCTGACCCCCACTGGGCCCTGAGCACAATGCCCAGAGGAGCTTAGCCAGAGGCCGCCCTTTCTCTCCTCCTGGCAGACCTCAGCATGGCCCCCCTGAAGAGCCAGCCACCCGGAACTCGGCCCCATGGAGGAGGGCCCTCCGGCTACGCAGCACCCGGCCCCTTACCTGATCAGGTTCGGCACACAGGCGATGCTGGCCGCCCTGGAGGTGAAGGGAGAGGCAACAGAGGCCTCCAGCTCAGAGAGCGAAATGCCGCCATGGGCCCTCTTCAGAGCCTGTCCGGGGAGAAGAGGCGTGGGGGGGGGCTCTTTGGCCCCAGCTGAGCAGCTGGAGGGAGGGGGGAGGGGGGGAGGGGGGATACTCACGCCACAGTCATTGGCCCCATCCCCGCACATCCCCACATGGTAGCTGCAAGAGACAACAGGGAGGGTGAGCGGGAGGTGGGGGCCTTCCAGGGATCCCCCAGGAGAGTCATCCAGCAAAGGTCCCCACAAGCCGCTTCCCGGGGTGGGCCTGACCAGCCCCCCCGGATGACCAGCCTTCAGCAGCCCCTCCCCCCCTCCTGGGAAAGGTGAGCCCAGAGGCCGGAGGGGCAGGAGGGCAGAGGGAAGCCAGGGCCCGCCATCTCCCACAGCAGCCAGAGGCCACCTGTGCCCGTGCTAAAGCAGGTGAAATGGCTGCGGGCAGCCCCAGGGGAAGCAGCCCTCCCCCACTAGACGCCGGGATCAGGGAGCAAAAGGCAGAGCCCGAGGACAGCCCTCCTCGCTGGAGCCGGGGGCAGGGCAGCAAAGCTCGAAGGAAAAGGCTGGCAGCAGGAACCCCTCCCTGCTTCTTACTCCCCCCGAGACCCCCAGCAGCAGCAGGGCCCAAGGGCAGGCAGCAGCCGGCCCCCTGTTGCACTCTTGTGTCTGGTGACCCCAGCAGCCCTGCCCCTCTGCCAACGCCCCCTCCCCCCAGGCCAGAGGTCCTGCTTGTCGCCAGGGACCCAGCAGCAGCAGCAGCAGCAGCTGCAGTGGCGAGGTTCTGCCTGTTTGTGTGTGTGTGGGGGGGCTGCCATCTTGTACTTACTCCACATTCTGCAGGGCCTCCACCAGCTGCGTCTTTTGGTCCGGGGCCATGCGGGCAAAGACTGTGCCATGCAGCACAAGCTGGAAAGCAATTGGGGGTGGAATTGGTTCTCTCAGCACCTGGAGGAGTGTGTGTGTGTGTGTGTGTGCGTGTGTGTGTTTGGCAACAGGGGGAAAAGTTCAACGCATCCTTGTTCTTTCCCTCTCGGCAATGAACCTTCAACTGGGCGGAAACATTTTGCAGCCCTTCATCCCACAGTAGTTCTCAGGAGGTGGAAGGGGGAGCCTTTCTAGAACCGCTGCCGTAGGCCCCCTGCCCCCCCACCCCCCAGGCCCCGGTGGGAAAGCCTCAGGGAGGCCAAAGGAAGCGCAGGCTCGGCTCTGGCTCTCTCAGGGCGGGGGAAGGCCAGAGGGGAAAAGCTCTGTTGGGCAGAGGGTGCAGGCGTGGGGCTCAGGGGGGCCCTCCCCACAGGGCTGCACAGCCCCTCCCTGGGGGCGCATGCAGGGGGTGGGGCTGCCCCAGGGGCAGAGCGAGACCCCCAACGCCTGCCAGGACAGGAACAGACCTTGGGCACCAGGTCCTGGAAGTGCTCCTGGATGACAGCGAAGGACTTCCCGTTCATTGCAAAGTGGAACCTGGTTTTGTGGGAATTTTCGCAGTTCTGCTGGGCAAGTTTAATTGGAATATCCTGCAACAGAAGAGAAGCAACGACACCCGCCCCCTTCAATTGAGCCGCCCCCTTCAATTGAGCCACCCGGGATTCTTTGGGCAGGACCTCTAAACTTCCAGTAAACACAGCTAAGCAGAGCTGCTAACAGCAGCGCCTCTGAGCAGAGGTTGGAGGTAGAACGTCAACAAAACTGGCCACTCCCACCTGGACCTGGCAAAGACGAGAGGTGGGGGAAACGCTGACTCAACATGGTCGCAGATTAAATATCTGCTCTCAAACTAACCCCCTGCAAATTGAGCACGGATTAGACTTCCTATCTAAGGGAGACCAATTATTTATTTTATTCGTTAAGTTTCTATGTCGCCGATCGCAGAATCCAGTGATTCTGGGCAGCTTAACAAGTAAAAAGTTAAAATATCGAAACATTAAAAACTGCACAGATTAAAATATTATTAAAATCCAGAAGGAAGTAAGAGTGCTGAGCCAATCATCATTAAGAGGCATCCAAGGAGTAACCAGCTTTAAAAAAAAAGAAGTATGAAAAGCCACACCTTCCCGGACCAGGCAGGCATCCAGCTCAGGGCAGCCCCCCAGCCCCCCCATCCACAGGGCAAATTGCACAGGCTGCCCCCAAGCGACACATCGGCCACCTAGCCCTCCCAGGGGAGAGGGAGGATCCAGAGGGCCCAGGGGATCAGAGGCTCATTTGGGCCAAATGTGGGATCCACCCCAGGGGCCTCTGGACACCCCCGTCACCCTGGTTTTCTTCCACAACCCCCTTCTCCTTCCAGGAGCTTCTTCAGGGAGACCAGGCCTTTCCCCCCAGGGCCTTCCTTCCTTCCCCCAGGACCAGTTTTCTTCCCAACTGAAAGCGCAGGTTGGGGGAAGTGGGAAGTGTGTATGGGGGGGCTGCTTTCCCTCCTGCTGGCTCTCCCTTGAAGGGCACTTAAGGGGCCAACCTGGGGAGGAAGGAAGGGCCTCCGCTTACCTCTGAGTTGATGGTGGGCATGGCCTCGGGAGGCCTTTCGAGGGCATCTGCGTGGTGCCACTTGATCCTGGCTGGGTGCCCATCCTTGGGAGGTAGCGCTTCAGCCACAATGACCTTGTCCTGAGGTAGAATCATGCCACAGTCCCGAGCCACGGAGATGGCCGTCAGCATGTTATCGCCTGTGAAGCAAACAGGGTTTGGCCAGGGCTCAGCCGCTCCCTGGCAGTCCTCTCACACCAGCAGTTCACACACACACACACACACGCACACACATAAACACACACACACTCTCACCCCAACTCCCCACCCCGGTCCCTTAGAGCAACCTGGCCTTTCCAAAGTGCCGGGAGGGACCTGGAGGCCCTTCGAAGGAAGGGCTCCGATGCTCCCCACCACCCCCTGGGCTGAAGGGCTTATTGTGAGAGAGCAAAGGAGGGAATTTAGAACTGGAAGCAAGAATAAGTTTGGCCCTGACGGGAGACTCGGGCCCAGGGAAGCCTTCCATCGCCCCACCAGGGGAGGCTGCCTGAAAGCAAGTCCTCCGTGCAGGGAGGAGCCCCTGAACCCGGCAAGGCATGGCGGGGGCTCCGACTCTTTCCGCATCGCAGCCCGAGAGGCCAGATCAGCTCAGCCACAAGCCCCCGGGGGCAGGCTGGGCCAGGCTCTCCCGAGCCCAAGCGGCCGGCTCCCCTGGTGCTGCCTACACCCTCCCTCAGGGGCAAAGCTGGGGCAGGGGAATGCTCCACGCAAGGGAGAAGGGCCACGCCTCAACCACGGCTAGGCGAGGCAGGCGGCCCCTGGCCTACCTGTGACCATGACCGTGCGGATGTTGGCCTTCTGCAAGTCCTCGAGCACCGCGGGAGTTTCCGGCTTGAGCTTATTCTGCATGATGATGAGCCCCAGGAAATCCATGCTGCTCTCGATGGCGTCTCTAGGGCAGGAGAGGCGGCGCCATGGAAACCAGGGCGGGCTTTGCCACGGGATCGAGGCAGCCGCTGCCCAGCGCCAATCCCACCTGCCCTTCACTGCAGGGGCTCAGGATTCGGGTCCAGCACAGGCATCGGGGCAGGCCCCATTAGCCCTCGGGGAACGCCCTCGGGTGCCGGTGGCTCCAGGGGGAGGAGGAGCCGCCCCTCGGGGAGGCAGGGAGGGTCGCCCACTTCGGAGGGGGGGATGGCAAAGGCCCCTCTCTGCCAGGCAGAAGGGAGGGCCTGCTGGGCACCCTGCTCATCAGAGCCCCTGCACGGACCGGGCAAGGCCGAGGCTTCCGAGAGCACCAGCTTCCAGGAGAGGCTGCTCAGGCTCGTGTCTGTGTGTGTGTGTGTGTGTGTAGTGTCCCAGCCTGGACCTGCCGAGCACAGAAGGCGGCCTCAGGCTGGGGCCATGCAGAGCATTCAGAGGGTCCCTGCGGCTGGACAGGACGTGGGGCGCGACCCCAAGGAAGTTGCTGGGGGTTCAGCAGCCGCTCCCCCTGGGCCTGGGGAGCTGCATCCCCAAAGTGCCTGGAGTAGCCCCCCCTCAACTCACCGGGCCACGTTCTGCACCTTGTGCCAGGACAGCTTGGACTCCAGCTTCCTGTGAGCCAGAGCGATCACCCGGAAGCCCTGCCAGGTGTAGTCCTCCAGCACCCGCTCAAAGTCAGCCGGCACTGAGGGAGGGAGAGAGGCCAGTGGCTGAGCGTCAGGCCAGCAGGACCCCCAGCCACCCTCCCCACTGGTGGGGGGGCAGAGGAGACAGAGCCCGGGAGGGAGGGGGTGGGGCTTACCAGTGGCTGGCTTGCACAGCCCGGCCACCACTTCCGGGGCCCCTTTCACGAAGGCGTCCATCTTCTTCTCCCCCAGGATCCGGGCGACCACGCACATCCGCTGAAGGGCGGAAGAGAAGGGGAACTGGCGCACGATCCCGATTTCGTAGCTGGCCTGGTCAAGGAAGGGGCAGGTGAAGGGAGGCGCTCGATGGCTGGCCAGAGGGCAGGCGCAGGCACAGCCGCCAAGGGGCTGGAGGGGAGCCACTCACCGACAGCTGGAAGAGCTCCTGCAAGGGAAGAAGAGAAGAGGGTTTTCTGCAGGCTGGCCTGGGCCAGAAGCCTCCCCAGCGGCAGAGGCAGCCACATGGGAGCCCCTCCCCCAAGAGGCCACGGCAGGGACGCTCAGGCCACGCAGGCCCTGGGGCGGCTCCCGGGGGAGGCAGAGGCAGCAGCCCAGCCAGAGGGTGGGGAAGGGGACCCACCATTTCCTTGTTGTTCCCAGCGTTGAAGTCTGGAAGAAGCTGCTTAGCTGGCCGGACAACTGTGGGCATAATCCGGTTGTGAAGGGCCGTCTCCTCCTCCGTGGCCTCTTCCAGCACCTGAAGGGAGACCCCGCCCGAGGCGTCCATCAGCACCAGCCCCGGAGAGCCTAAGGCAGCCTAAGGCACCCCCACCCCCTGGTAGCTCCTTCTCCTCCCGGAGGGGAGGGGCTCACCCATCCGGTGGCTTCAAACATCTTCAGGTCCAGCGGGTCTCCAGAGAGCAGCCCCTCGATCTTGGTGAGGGAATGGCAAGCGGCCATGCAGGCCACGAAGGGCGACCGCACCAGGCTCTCCGTGCAGGCACTCTCCTCGGGCAGCTGGAAGCTGAGCGGAGCAGCGGGAGGGAGGGAGGCTGAGCCTTGGCAGGCCGGGGCAGGCGTCTCCAAATGGCTGCCACCCCCACCCAAGCACCCGTGAGAGGGGGCTGCACTGCCTGCCTCGTGCCCTGGCCAGGTTTGGCCGAGGAGCAACAGCCCCCCCCCCCAAGGATTCTGTGCTCTCCTCTGACTCACCGGGCGCTTTCCACCCTTTGGATGCCCCAGAGGTCCAGGCCGTCCTCCGTCAGGGTCCCGGTCTAGGGGGAAGGGGAAAGAGTGCTTTACGCCGGAGTGGAGGCCGTGGGGCTGAGGGGGCTGCCACCTGGCTTCACCAGCCACTTGGCAGCCTCTTGGGCCACAGCCAGGAAGACCCAAGACAAGCCAGGCCCAGGCAAGAGCCACGGACACTGTCCCAAAACAGCCCACCTCCAGGCCAGGAAACACCAGCCCACGCGGGGATGGACAGAAGCTGGTTCCTTCCGGTGGCTGAGACCGCATGGGGGGGGCTGCCCCAACCTCCCTCCCTCCCTCCCTCCCGGGTATCCCTAAGAGGCAGAGCTGCAATCACAACCCTGGAAGAGGAGAGAAGCCCCACTGGGAAGGCCATGCCTGGGCCTGCTCTCCCTGCAAAGCCAGCAGAGGAAGCCCCCACGGCCCAGGCAGGAGCCCCCTGGCCCCCCTGCCCTCCTCTCAGCCAGCCTGCCTCCGTCCCAAGGGTGAGCAGGGCTGGAGGAGCTCAGGGGCCACCTGGCTTAGTGGCCTTGGCCAGGCCCCAGTTCAGGCACCTCCCCTTCGCGGGCTCTGCCCCCCACCCCCCCGCAGAGGCTCCCAAGGAGAGGAAGGCTGCCCCAGCCAGAGAAGAGGGTGGGCAGCCCCAGAGCTGAATGGTGGGGCTCCCACCTTCTCCCCACCGCCCCCTGGGACCAGAGAGGCCTGGATGGGCGGTGCCTCCACCTGCCCTGCTCTCCCACCCTGGAGGGGACCTGTGATTCCCCCCCCAGCCCTGGATCCTGTCAAGACCACCGGGACTGCGTTCATGCCTGCTCCCGCTGTGCAGACTTCCTCCCCCCCACCCCCCTCCCCTTTCCCAATGGCTCCTTTTCCAAGCCAAACAAGGGAGGGGCATTTGCCAAGGACAGCTTGGGGTGGGGGGGGGCATAGAGCTTTTTCAAAGCCAGGCCGGCTTCTTGGCTGGGTGGGGAGGGGGCTGCCTCCAGGGGGCCTCCTCCTCCTCCAAGTGACGAGGGCTTCCAAGTTCCAACCCCTCCCCACACTTCGATCACTGGCACTCTGGGGGCTTAGCAACCGGCCTGCAGTCAGCCCTATCACCATAATTTCCAGCGTCTCTTTGGTTGGAAACTCCCCTTTCCTTCCAGTTTCTGCCAGAAAATGATGCCCTAGATCCGTCTAACAAGGACGGTTCACTTACTGACCGCCACAAAAGAGGGTTGTAACCAGGAACCCGCTTAATGGCCACCAAGACTTACAGCTGTATTTCTGGGCTCCCTTACGGGAGTAACTCAAGGCCTGCCTGTCACCTGGGAGGGGTCAGGATGACTCTCAGGAAAATGCTAGCAGAAGACCTCCCCCAGCGGGGGACACGTGGGGCAGTGTGTGTGGGGGGCTGAGTCAGGTCCTGCTGCCCAGCCCCTCCCCCATTCCTCACGGCAGGGGCCCCGGGGGCAGCAAGAGACAGGCAGGAAGCGTGTCCCGCCCAGCAGCCCAGAGGAGGGGCCGGAGGGAGACCGACCTTGTCGAAGCAGACGAGGTTCAGCTGCCCGCAGATGTTGATCCTCTGGGGGCTGATGCAGAAGATGCCGACCTTCTTCAGCCGCCGCTGCGCGTAGACGATGCCGGCTGTCATGGCGGCCGGGAGAGCTGGAGGGACCGTGATGGTGATGATGTCCAGGGACTCGATGATGATGGTGTGGGCGGGGACCTGGAGGGGGGCTGGGCATCAACCTCCCTGACGGAGCTGGGGAAGGCCACACGGAGGGGCAGTGCCCGGCCGGCCCTCCCAGCCCTCTTGGGGGTGGCAGCAGCCAAGCCTGACCCAGGAGGCGCCACCCACGTGCCTTAAGGGCAAACCCCGGCCACCCACCGTGCCCTGGCTCCCCACCTGGTGGATGATGCTGATGACGATGGTGTAGAGGAAACCGATGCCCGCCACGCCCACCAGGCAGAGCAGGAAGAGGTAGGCCTCACGGTAGAGCTGGAAGTCGGTGGGCTTTGGGTACAGGATGGAGCGCACCAGCTGCCCCTTTGAAGTGCTGAAGCCTGCAGGATCCCCAAAGAGCAGAAGGGGGTGGGGGGTGGGGGTCAGAAAGCTGCCAGGGGGCCTGGAGGCTGCTGCACACCTAGAAGAGCCAGAGCCCCAGGCGGGCAGGTGATGCTGGTGACCCAGGGCAGCTCCCTCCAGTGGGGGAAGAAGAGTCCTGGGGAAAGGAGGAATTGGGCCTCATCTTCCGGGGTAAGGAAGACCTCCATGATGAAATCTGGCCGCATGCAAGTCTGTGGCACAGAAGGTCCTGGCCCCAAAGAGGCAGCCACTCAAGGGGGCCTTGCTGTGGGGCAAGTAGTGGATGGGGACCAAGGGAGCTGGACATCCTGGCACAGGCTGGAAGCAATAGCCAACACCCCAGAAGACAAGCTCAGGGCCCCAAAAGATCTTGACAGACCATCCAACAAAAGGAGTTTAGTCAGCATCTGACGGACAAGATCGCTCAGATCCGGACAGGCTTGGACTCCGACTGGGCAGAGTCCGACGGGAGAATGACGATTGGCCTTAGAGATACCATCTGGGAGGAGTTCGATCCTGTGACTCCAAATGAGGTGGACAGGATCATGGGGAGGCTGAGTGCTGCCACGTGTTTATTGGACCCGTGTCCCTCCTGGTTGGTTTATGCCGCCCAGGAGGTCACACGAGGCTGGCTCCAGGCAGTAATCAATGCCTCTTTGAGTGAGGGTTCCTTCCCTCCCACCTTGAAAGAGGCAGTGGTGAGACCCCTCCTCAAGAGGCCTGCCCTGGACCCGGCTAATTTGAACAACTTTCGTCCGGTCTCCAACCTTCGCTTCATTACGAAGGTTGTTGAGACTCCCATCACAACCTGCGCAGCCGCATTCTGCACCAGCTGAAGCCTCCGGATGGTATGCAAGAGCATTACAGTAGTCGAGTCGGGATGTGACAAGTGCATGAGCGACCGTGCGAAGGGCATCTCGGTCCAGGTATAGGCGTAACTGGCGAACCAGTCGAACCTGGGCAAAAGCCCCCCTGGCCAAGGCCCCCACCTGCTCCTCCAAACTGAGCCGTGAGTCCATTAGCTATGGGGGGAGAGGTGTTGCCCCCCCCCATAGATAGGGTATGCAACTTGGGTGTCCTCCTGGATGCACAGCTCAGTTTGGAAGAGCAGGTGGGGGCTGTGGCCAGGGGGGCATTTGCCCAGGTGCGCCTGGCGCACCAGTTGCGCCCCTATCTGGACTGAGGTGCCCTACGTATGGTCACTCATGCACTCATTGTCTCCTGTCTGGACTACTGCAATGCTCTTTACATGGGGCTGCCCTTGAGGACCACTCGGAGGCTTCAACTTGTCCAGAATGCAGCGGCGCAGGTTGTGACGGGAGGATCCCGATACTCCCATGTTACACCCCTCCTGCGTCAGCTGCACTGGCTACCGGTTGCCCGCTGGGCAAGATTCAAGGTGCTGGTGTTGACCTATAAAGCCCTTCATGGCATTGGACCAGGGTATGTGCAGGAGACCCTGCTGCCCATAACAGTCCCCCGACATCCTCTGCGCTCCCACCAACAGGGCCTTCTCCGGGTGCCATTGACTAGGCAATGTTGGCTGGCAGTCCTCAGGAGTAGGGCCTTCTCTGTGGGAGCACCCACCCTATGGAACCAGCTCCCCCTGGGGCTCCGGCTGGCCCCTGACCTCCGCTCCTTCCGCTGTGGCCTAAAAACATGGCTGTTCCAACTAGCCTACCCAGACTGATGGGGGGGGAGGGTTTTAGCATAATTTTAATTTGAATGTTTATGAGACCTTGGGTTTAATAGGTTTTTAATATTTGTATATTTGTATTACTGTTTTTACTTTGTAAGCCGCCCTGAGTCCTCAGGGAGATAGGGCGGCATATAAGTCTCATAAATAAAATAAAATAAATAAAATGAAATGAAATTCAGTGTGGAGAAAAACAAGGGACAAGGACAGACTGGGTGAAACCTGGCTCAGAAACGGGAACTGTGAGAAGGACCTTGGAGCCCTAGTGGACGACCCCTTAATCATGAGCCAGCCGTGGGCAGCGGCAGCAGCTGCCAAAGGAGCAAATACAATCCTTGGTTGTTATAAGCAGAGGCACAGGGTCAAAACCAGGTGAAGTATTAGTTAGTACCACTTTATAAAGCCTTAATGAAACCACAGCTGGAATGCTGCATCCCGTTTTGGGCACATTACGAAAAACCACGTTGAGAGTCTGGAAAAAGGGGAAAGAAGAGCAACTAAGACAATTAAAGGCCTGGAGTCTAAAACATGAAGAACAGCTGCAGGATTTGGTTTTGGCTAGGAGTGGCTGGAAGGACCAGGAGTGACACGACAGCAGCATCCCATTGTTTGAGGGGCTGCCCCAGAGAAGCGGGGGTCAACTTATTCTCCAAAGCCCCTGAAGGCAGGAGAAGGAGCAATGGATGGAAACCAACCCAGGAGAGAAGCAACCTGGACTTAAGGAGACACTTCCTAACAGGGAGGAGGACGCGGGTCTGGATGGGGAGGAACAGGCTCCAGCTCAACCCAGCCAAGACGGAGAGGCTGTATGTACCGGGGTCTCGAGTTGTCCAGGATATTCCATCGTTCATTATGGGGGAGAGGTGTTGCCCCCCGTAGATAGGGTGTGCAACATGGGTGTCCTCCTGGATACACGGCTCAGTTTGGAGGAGCAAGTGGGAGCCGTGGCCAGGGGGGCATTTGCCCAGCCTGGTGCCAGTTGCCTTGGATCAGACATTGCTGACACTGGTTGCATCCAATTGTGCCCCTGACTCTGGATGGCATATGTAATTAAAAACGCCTACGTACAGTCACTCATGTGCTTGTTACTTCCCATCTGGACTACTAAAATGCTCTCTACATGGGGCTGCCCTTGAGGACCACCTGGAGGCTTCAACTTGTCCAGAATGCGGCGGAACAGGTTGGGATGGGAGTCTCCCGATACTTCCATGTTACACCCCTCCTGCGTGCGCTGCACTGGTTACCGGTTGCCCTCCGGGTGAGATTCAAGGTGCTGGTTTTGACCTATAAAGCCCCTCATTTTTTATTTTTTAAATTTTTATTCATATTTATATGCCGCCCTTCTCCGGAGACTCAGGGTGGCTTACAATTTTTGGAGTGCAACCCAATGCACTCAGCAATAGCCTTCATTCCATTGTATATCCTGCTTATTACTAAGCGGCATTTTTACAAAGTCAGCTTATTGCCCCCAACAATCTTGGGTCCTCAATTTACCTACCCCGAGAGGATGGAAGGCTGAGTCAACCTTGAGCCTGGTGGGATTCGAGCCTGCACTAATTGCAGGCAGCTGGAATTAAGTGCTAGGCATTTAACAGCCTGCACCACCAAGGCCCTTCATGGCTTGGGACCGGGATATTTACGGGAGACCTTGCTGCCAGCAACTGTTTCCCATCGTCCTGTGTGCTCTCACAGACAGGGCCTCCTTGGGGTTCCGTCAGGCAGACAATGTTGGCTGGTGGCTCCTAGGAGTAGGGCCTTCTCTGTGGGAGCACCCACCCTATGGAACCAGCTGCCCCTGGAGCTTCGGCTGGCCCCTGACCTCCGCTCTTTCCGCCATGGCCTCAAAACAAGGTTGGACTGAGGGGTGTGTGTGTGGGAGTTTTAATGCTTATTTTTAGGGTTTTAGATTTTAATTGGGTTTCTTATTTGGATTTAACCTCTTTTTAATTTTATATTTGTATTGCTTTTATTGTACGCCACCCCGAGTCCTTAGGGAGATGGGGCAGCCTAGAAATCCAATCAATCAATCAAGCAGGGGAAGGGCTTCCCTCCAGAAGTCGTGTCTGCTCCATCACTGGAGGCTTTTAAGAAGAGACTGGACGGCCCCTCGTCTGAGATGGTAGAGGGTCTCCTGCTTGAGCAGGGGGCTGGACTAGAAGGCCTCCAAGGTCCCTTCCAGCTCTGTTCTGTGGTATTGAGGCTGCGAGGGGGGAAGAGACCAGGGGAAGGATGGGAAGCAGCCTTCCCCAAAGACGCCCCTGAATCATGGGGGCCCCTGACCTGGGCCCTCCTTCCCGCCCAGCGCTGGCCTACCTGTTCTGACCACCACGGCCTTGACCAGCTCCCCAGTGTAGAAGCGGGTCTGGATGACCGTCGTGCCACAGAAGAGGGTGTGCCTCCGGTGCCCGTCCGGGTCGTAGACCTCGTCTTCCAGGGCCTGGCAGTCCTTGGACGGGTTGGGCAGGTTGGTCTTGGTGACGGGGACGCTCTCCCCTGAGGAGGGAAGGAGGGCTCGCTCACTGCCCAGGCCGCCCGCGGCGTTGGGGCCCGGCTCCTGGCACAGGGCAGGCGCCCCTCCGACTCACCCGTCAACATGCTTTCATTGACGATGCAGGTGCCGCTGAGAAGCACTGCGTCGCAGGGCATGATCATTCCCCGAAGCGGGACCACAATGACGTCCCCGGGCACCAGGTCCGTGGACAGAACCTCCTCCACACCTGAAGGGCACGAGGGGGTTGAAAATGGGCAACGCCCAGCCTGGCAAAGACTCTTGGAGGGGCCTGAGGCTGGCAGAGGGACCCCCATCCTGGAAGGGCCACCGTCCCTCAAGGGAGAAGCCAGCCCAGCACACAGTTGGCCGCAAGAAGCCAAGGACCGGCCCTGCGCCCCGAGACCAGCCCCAGCTCTGAAGCATCCGCCTGCTGCTTTGGGGAGCTCCCTCACCCCCCCCAACAACTTGCACCGCAGGAGGAGCTTAAGCAGGAGCCCCCAAAGATGCCCCCTCGCCCTCACCCTTCCTGCCAGCTAAGCTGCCCCGGCCCATCCTACCGTGGTTGGCTCTGCTGATGGAGACCCGGATGATGCTGTGAGCTGCCACCATGTCGTGCAGCATCGTGTATTGCTGAAGGGAGAAGAGGGAAACGTTGCTAGCCAGACCCCCCAAACCTGACCGAGCAATCCCAGCCACCCTACAAGCCGAAGGGGAAGGCAGCTCCCACCAGCTGGCCTGCCCTGGGTGGCATCACCCTCTCTTGGAGCCACAGGTCCCACAGAGGCAGACGAGGCCCACATAGCTGAAGACCTTTCCTGGGGCGCCCTGCGCCCTTTGTGAACTGGCCCCCAGCTTTCTGAGGGTCCAGCCTGCCTGACCCTTCTGCCCCTTATGGAATGCCCAGCAGAGCTGGGAGGCTTCCCAGGAGGGGTTCTGTTCGGCCTGAGCAGAGCAACCCCACGTCCCCTGGTCCAGCTGGCCGAGGCCTCCAGGAACAGCCAAAGCAGCTGACAGACCGAACCACTTTGCTCCAGAAACCCAAATTCAGGGGTGAACTGAGGAGCCCCTGGAAACCAGAATCCTGGCCTGCCTTTCCAAGGATGCTCCCCCCGCCCCAAAGCATAAAAAGCTCCCTTGGGCTTCACGAGAGGCCACACCTGCCGCCCCCCAGCAGGATGTGCCACCAGTTCCAAGACCCCAGGCAAGTCTTGGGGCACCAGACAAATGGGGGGGGGCATTAGAGGAGACATTCTGAAACCAATATTTAATTAATTCTCTACAGCAGTGCCCGTCCCCCAGAATGGGGCTCCCCTCAATGCTCCCCCCCACTTGGTTCAGAAGAGGGTGAGGAATTGGCCTTTGCCAAGGCTTTTTGCTTCATCCTCCTCGCCATCTTTCACTTTAATCGCTTATTGACCTTGTTGCAATTTGTTTGATTGGTTGTTGTGAGCTAAGGATAATCCTCGGGGAACCTCGGTGGGACAAGCACTCCAGGCTCCATCATCAGCTACTTCCGGGGGTTCCTGAAGGTCCCCCAAGGGTCCAGCACGGTCCTTCTGCCCGATTCTCTGCAGAGGCGGCTAACGGGGCTGACCCTCACAGGACCCTTTCTGTCTCCAGAGCTGAAGTGGTGCTGAAACGTCTGTGAACCGTTCTGAATTTTCATCATTCCTGCATTAACAGGACCTCTGCTGTCTTCTCCACCCAAGTCCGAAAACCAGATCAAGCAAATCCAGTGAGTCAAAAATATTCAACTTGTTAATCTATTCATTGAAGAAAGTGATCCAGAACTATACATATTTGTTTCTGACTCATTTATGCAGAAATGTTGAACATTCAAAATGGTTCGTAAGTGTTTAAGCACCACAGTTATCACCTCTGAAATGACACTGGTCAGCCTGAAGCAGGTGGCCGGATGACGGCAGGACCCGGGACCTCTCAGCCAAACCAAGGAAGGCCAAGGAAGGACACCATCCAAGGCCAGACAGAGCCACGATTTAGGGCAGGACAACCCAACGCACTGGGAACACAAAGGCTCCATCTGCACACTAACACAACCCTTAACTTGGCCAGTGTTTGCTCCGGACCTGGGTTCTAAGCTGACCGAGCTGGCTGGATTCCTGCAACTCACTCGATCAGTTAAAAGCAAGCCACACCTGGCCCCTTGCACCAACCCCAGCCAGCTGAGCATGCACAGCTGCAGTGGAAGAATCCAAGCCTGCCTGCTTGCCTCTCCCCTGCAGGGCTTTTCGCCCCCCCCCCAAGCCCCCACCTTCCGGATGTTGTACAAAGAGCTGGCGATGGAGATCAGAGACATGACCACAATAGCGATTGCATAGTAGTAATATTCATCCGTGCACCAGAGGATCACACTGAAGAGCTGGAAAATGTAGAACGGATTGAGGACCTGCCCGGGGGGCGGAGAGAGAAAAACAAAAACTAGCATTAGGTTACGCCTTCTCCTCCTTCACCTGGCTGTCCAAATGCGGAATTCCCTACTCAGGGTTAATGTTCAGCGTCCTCCTGACCTGCCAGAGAGACCAGGGAAAGGAGGCTCAGCACACAGAGGAGCCCAGGGAAGCCCCAAGAAGAAGGCTCTGCTCACCATTGCTGCTCACCTCCCAGTCCTGCTCTGGAGGACCAGCGGCAAGCTCTTTTGGGAAAAGCCAGCACTCCCCCCCCTCCCCCGCTTGCTGGCATAAGAAGGCACCACTGGAAGGCTCCTCAGCTTTTTGAAGGCTGGAGCTGAGCCCCATTGCACCTCAAGGTCAAGCTCCATCTTGGGGCAAAGAAGCCTCTGCTGAGGCCAACTCAGAGCAGCGTTTGGTCTCCTGGAACACATAACTGGGAAGGAAGGAAGGAAGGAAGGAAGGAAGGAAGGAAGGAAGGAAGGAAGGAAGGAAGGAAGGAAGGAAGGAAGGAAGGAAGGAAGGTGCGTGCCACTGGCTTCCCCCTTTAGATGAACGTGGGAGGCTGCCCTTGTCGCAAACAGAGGGCAGAAGAGGCTGCCTTCATTGGTCAGGTTGGTTTTATTACAAGTCACAGGAGTCAGGTAACAGGGAAATTCTCCGTTATTGAAACGGTTGTGTCAAATTTCCCATCCACAGTGCAGGGATGCGTGATACACCAAATGCACATATTACTTGTCTGCCCCCTCAGTAAGCTAAGTGAGCTTGTGGGGGGGAGAAGCAGGATATCCCATTTTCTAGGGCACCTGACGCCAGCAGGTAAAGATCCCTTCTACCATACACTGACTTACTTCTCGCACTTCTTATGCCGAGTGAAATTTTGGAGCGAGAATCACATGCCTAAGGAGAACTGACTGGATTACGATAGAGGGCAGTTTTAAAGATTAACCTTTGGGGTAAGGTTAATATTCTTAAAATAAACATATAATATTATAGACCCAGCATGGAATTCAAAACACACACACACACACACAGACGTCTACAATGTATTTTCTAACATTTACTCCAACATTTCACAAATGGTTGTGGAGGACTCTCTTTTAAATACTTGCAGATGTCCGTTAGAGGGGAAAATTTGGTTTTCCACATCTTGAATTAGGCCTTCTGCATATCTTATAGCACCAAATTGTGGCTGACTCTCCTTAGTGGAAACTCTTCTTGAGGGCCCTCTATATATTTCAGACTTATTGGAATCCATCGTGGTTATGTAGAAAAGGCTCGAGTAAAGTACCCATTTAATTAAACCTGTGCTGCCTGAATCGTAAGGGCAACTCTAGCTGGCTCACAACATTTCTCCAGCACGGGAAAGATAAATATAGGGCCTCAGCTAGTCAATAGCTTGCAGAGTTGATGTTATTAGCAATTCAGGACTGAATCAGTTATTGAAATAGATTAGCTATAGATGATTGTAAGGAAAGGCAGACAACCTTCACTGAAATGCCCTTGTGCATATATATTCTAGTTTTGATTTTTAATTTAATTTCCTTTTTTCTTTATAGTTGTTTTTCCTTCTCTTTTGTTTTTTTTTAAATTCAGTCAATAAAAGCAAAAAGAAATTAGGCACTGCAGCAGTGATTCATGCTGGCTGGGGAATTCTGGGAGTTGAAGTCCACACTTCTTAAAAGTGGCCAAGGCTGGGCACTACTTGTCCTTATAGCAGGGCTGTCCAATCTTGGCAACTTTAAGAGTTGTGGACTTCCACTCCCAGAATTCTCCAGCCAACAGAGCCAGCTAGAGAATTCTGGGAGCTGATGTCCGCAGGTCTTAAAGGTTGGGCACTCCTGCACTACACAACCTGCAAAGAACTCACTCGGGTTGGTGGTCCAGTCCTGCTCCCCCAACCATTCTGTCCTTGCCTTGCCTGGCCTCTTCCCATCCCAGGATCCTGGAAGCAGAACAACCAGATTCTGCTTAGTGAGCAGGAACATTTTTAGATGACGGAGCAGGTTAAAAAGAGGCCGGCCCATGAAGAGATGCCCCAACACAGATTTTGGAGTGTTCTTGTGCACAGCCCAACCCTGCCTGTCTGCTTTATGAGATAAAGCCAACTGATTCTCACAGAAACCCACATAGCAGCAGCCTGAGATGGGGGAGCTGGGAGGTTGCTAGTCTCCCCCCTCCCCCCCACTGCAACTCTTTCTCAAGACTCAGACAGCCAAGAATAGCCGTTCCCACCCCTCCTTCCACAGCAAAAGGCTCACCTCTTTAATCAAGAGTTTAAAAATGGAAGGCACTTTGACTGCGATTTCATTCAGTCCATAGAAAATCTTCCTGCATCCAAAAGAGAAAAGAAAACAGGAAAGCGTACCAATTTAGCCGTCAGCTGCTACCCAACAGCCCCCCAGCACTAAGAGGGCGAGCCAGGAGGAGGAAGAGCTGGCAGGTGGGAAGGAGGGGGGAGCAGGGAGGCCGTGAGTCCTGCAGGGGTTCCTGGGCGCCTCTGGGCCCTCTCCGGATGGCCAGGTGGGCGTGGAAGCCGAGTGGGGAGAGGGAGGCGGTACTGGTGGCTGAGAGGCAGGGAAGCAGCAGCTGGTGCCAAGGGGAGCCCTCCCCCGAACCCCGTCTTCCTTGCAGTGGCTCACCTGTAGTCCTGCATCTCCTTCGTCAGCCCCGTGCTGTGTTCCCGGTGGATGGAAGCGCAGGTCATGGAGTCATCCAAACCCCTGCAGGAAACGGAGAGGAGGGTTGTGGGAAAGGCTGGCCCAGGTGGGTCGGTCGGGAGAAGCCCTCGTGCCACCAGGGCGTCCATCTCTCTCTCTCTGTCTCTCTCTCTTCCTCTCCCCCGGTCCGTCTCTTACTTTATGGAAGCGAAGTTCTGGAACGTGTCGTCCCAGAAGTACTTCACACTGTGGTGGGTGAAACAGCGCAGCTGGAAGGCAAGAAACACAGGCCAGGTGTCTTCAGGGGGAAACTCAGCCAGGCAGACGGAGGATTGGCGGCAGCGTTATGCCTCCAGCCACGCCGCCTGCTGGCCCCCTCTGGGTCACCTTACCCACAGGAGAGCCAAGCGCCCCTTCGCTTTTCTCCCCGCTTCCCACAGCGGAAGCCTTCCGGAAGCTTCCCTTGTGCCACGGGGCCTCCCCAGGCTGCTCCGGCCGTGCTGGGTACCTGGAGGAGCTGTGGGGCCTGGGAGAGGCCGTTCAAGGCGCTGCTGCTGCCACCATCCCCGCCGCTCTCTTCCAAGGGAGGGATGCATAGGGGAGTGCTGGAGCCATTGGCCACCTTCTCCGAGGCCAGCTCTTTCGGGGCCTGTAAGGGGTGGTGGCCCAGGGAGAGGACCTTCCGGACCCTGGCGCAGAACCAGCTCTGGAATTCATCCTTCGGAGGAAGGAAAAAAGGCAGAACAGACTTCTATTTCTTATTTTATTAATCATTTAGAAATTTATTTATAAATAATAAATTTATTAAATAAATTAAACATAAACATATATACATATACACACACACACACACACACACACACACACACACATATATGTATATATAAGTCTTGGTGTATTCGGGTCTTGTCCCATGTAGAGCCTTGGTAGCTCAGGCTGTTAAATGCCTGCTCTTAAGATCCAGCTGCCTGCAATTAGTGCAGGCTCGAATCCCACCAGGCTCAAGGTTGACTCAGCCTTCCATCCTCTCAGGGTAGGTAAATTGAGGACCCAAGATTGTTGGGGGCAATTAGCTGACCTTGTAAAAATGCCGCTTAGTAATAAGCAGGCATATACAATGGAATGAAGGCTATTGCTGAGCACATTGGGTTGTATCCCAGAAATTGGAAGCCGCCCTGAGTCTTCGGAGAAGGGCGGCATATAAATGTAATTAAAAAAAAAAATGTAAGATTGAGAATACCTTGGCAACGTTTCGACGAAATCTCATCTGTCATCTTCAGGCTGGTGTCTTCAGCTTCGTTGCCAAGGCATTCTCAATCTTACACGGGACAAGACCCGAATACACCAAGACCTACATACCTTTACCCATGAAAATCTACGAAAACATATTCGTAGATTCCTGCTGAATCTCTTCCCTTGTCGCTCAAAGGCTCTTTGACGGGGTGGGAGCCCAGCCGCTGCCTTAGCAGCATGTGGAGCATGGAGCTGTTCTTAGCTTACGTGGCCTTTTGCTAACCCAGTTTTAGGTGCTAGCATGTTGTCGAACCTAACCTCAATTTTCTTTTGTTTCCTGCTTTTTCTTATTGCTTTGCCCTACGCTGACAACATTTCAGCCAGGAAAATGACATCCTCAAAAGGCGGATGAAGGAATGAAAGACGAGCAAGTCCAGCCGCCTGCTGGCTCTCAAAGCAGAAGGCCCGAGGGGCAACCCAGCCGGCGTCGAGAACCACTCCGGAATGCAGAGGAGCAGAACCTGAGCCCACCCGCCACAGCCGCCCGGGGCCCAGGCTTACGGTTGTTCTCAGCAGGACCACCTGGCAATGTCTCAGCGAAGCCCTCTGGCAGGTGGCCTTCACTCGCCACTCCGGCATCCAGTAGAGGAGGAGGAGGAGGAGGCCACCCGAGCACAGCACCCCTCCAGCCACGAAGACCAACTTCCACCGGCAAAAGTTGTACCCGTAGATCTTCTGCACGGAAAGAGAGCAGGCTGAGCCCGGCAGCCCAGCAGGGCACCTGGGGAAGGGGGGGCAGGGGGCTGAGAGCACGGCCCCCTCCCCCTCCCGGCAGCCTGGCTGGGGGTGGCTCACAGCTGCTCCTGCACTGGATGCCACCAGCCCAAAGGGCTTTAGTGGCCCTGGCACAGGAGCGGGGGCCTTTTATTTTTATTAAACAATTTTTCTCATTTTATAACGCCATTTTCATTCTTACTGCCCCCAACCCCCCCCTCCGACCATTTTGGCATCAGCAGAGCAGGGAAAAAGCAAGGCGGGAGGCCTAAGCAGACACCGTCTCCCCCCACCCCACCCGCAGGCGTCCTGTCCACAATACTGCCAAAAGAGGGGCCTGGCTAAAAGGGGCTAAGTTCAAGAGCGTCCACGGGACAAAGCGGTCTGCAACAAGTTGCCTAACAATGGCCCTTTGGATCTGTGGGGCACGGCCACATTCAAAGGGGGTACAAGGAGTGGGCTGTGAAGGCTGAGCCTTAGCAGCCCCGCGTCCCAAAGCGCCAGCCCTGGGCCACGCACAAGAAGACCCGGCCCCTCACCCCAGCTGCAAGGGCTGGGCCAGGAAGGGCCCCGTGGGGGCAGCAGCAAGGAAGGTGGCAGGTGGGTGATGGAGTGGCACCTGCAGCAGCAGCAGCAGCAGAGGGGGGAGGCTGGCTGAGTCCCAAGCTGGATGGAGGGGGGTGGGAGGAATGGAGTTCAGGGATAGTGACACCCTACAAGCTCTCCCCATAGATGTAGCAGCTTCGACAGAACCAGATCCTGGGATCCTGCAGAGTTCAATCCTCCCTTGGCTTGCATCTATTGCACAGGAAGAACCAGATCCTGGGTTACAGCTTCAGTCTGCCAAGATTCTGTCCATTAGATACAAGCCAAAGGAGGATTGAACTCTACAGGATCCCAGGATCTGGTTCTGCTAAGGAAACTCAGAACAGCCAGAAGTGGCAATGAAAAGGTCTGCACCAGGGATCTCTGGGAAGGCGGCCAGGAACTGCCTTGGGGCTCCAAAAGGCCCTGAGGCCACCCCACACCCCCTCCACCACCACCCCTGGGGCCCCCTCATCCTTTCCGGGGTCAGCCTGCCGTGCAACACCCCTCCAGGGCCATCACAGCCCTTCCTACCAAGACCGCCATTTTGGAACGAGCTGGAGCAGCTGGTTCTGCGATGCTCCTTGCCTGGGAGGATGGAGCTGCCCTAGGGACAGGCGCCTGGGCCTCCTAAGCCCATGTTCAGCCGGACGCCTGTCTCCGTGGCAGCCTCAACTGGCCAAGGGGCTGGTCAGAGTGTTCTGCAAGTGGGGCTTCCAGGCAGAATCCCCTCCAACAGGGGATCAAAAGTTGCCCAAAAGTTAAGGCGACTTTGCCCCACCTCCACCGTCTCTGAAGAGCTGCCCTGCAGGAAGGAGAGGGACCAGGCCACCTCTGCATTTTCTCCCAGGGTTCCCTTTGAGAGCTGCCCTTTAGGGGGAGAGAGTGGGGGGGGAAATTGACTCAAGCTGCCCAGGGAACTTCCATGCCTGATGGCACGTTGAAGGTGGGTAAGACCTTGGTCAACATGTGGGCTCAGCTCAGAATGGCTGTAGGAAACCTTTAGTCTCTGCTCAACTATCTCTGCAGCTGCGTGTGTGCGTGTGCGTGATGCCATGCAGTGCAGAGGGGGAGGGGAGGGGAGGAGATCAGGATGAAGGAATTACCAGCTCCTCTTCTTCACCTTCCTGGAGCACATTTTCTTCATTTTCCATGATGCTGAATTCTTAGCTCAGTCCCAGGAACCCTTGGATGGGGAGAGAAAAGGGAAGCGGCTTTCACAAGAGGGTTTCTAGGCCTGGGCCACTTTAAGAGCTCTGGACTTCAACTCCCAGAATTCCCCAGCCAGCTATGCCCAGCAAAAGTGGGGAAACGCTCTTTTAAAGCACATTCACTAAGAAGAAACAAGCCTTCACCCCCTGGGGGGAGGACGAATGGTGGCGGGGGGGAACCAGCTCTGTGGCAACAGCCTGGAAGAAATTCCTGAGCTAAACTCAACTATGGGGCTCTTAAAAGCATACGAAGGTCTTGCTCCTCGTCACCCTTCGGCTACAAAAGATGGTTCAGGTAGACCTCCACTTACAACCACTTTTCTAGGGACCCTCCGAAGTTACAACAGCACTGAAAAGAGAGACTTATGACCGGTTTTCATGCTTACAACCGCCACAGCCTCTCCACGGTGACGGGATCAGTGTTTGGACGCTTGGCTGTAGGGTGGCCACAGCGCCCCGGGACCACACACACACACACACACACACACACACACATACACACACTCTGTGCGGCGGGCTTCCCAGCAGGCTTCCAACGAGCGAAATCAATGCTGGTTTCACTTAACAGCTGCAGGGGTTCACTGGAATCGTGGCAAAGAGAGATTATGAAATGGAGGCAAAACTTGCCCTGCGATGGAAATTCGGCTTCAGTGGAGGATTATCCGTGTCTAAATCCTGTTGTTTACGAAGTCAGGGCTTCTTGAAGTAAACAGAAACCAAACCTGTCCACCATGGAAGGCAGCAGCTCCACCTGAAGAGCCACGCCTGGCCACTCCTCCCCCTCCCCCTGGGCGTTTCCTCTGCCCCATAAATGCCCCCCCAACCCGGTTTCTGTCCCTCTGCTGAAGACCCGGATGGAGGGTCGCAGGTGTGTTTATCCCCTTCGTTCGCCACCCTGGATTCCCCGTACCAGGAAACAAAGTAATATTGTCAACGATACCCGACGCCTCCCGCCGAGCTTTGGTTTGGTTTCGCAGCACCACCGTCAGCCACGGGAGGCCCTGGGCTTTCCCCGCCTTGGAAGAGGGCAAAGTTGCGATGGTTTTCCTCTATCAGGGCTCCTGAGTGGACCTTGGCTCTCTCCTCTCCCTGCCAAAGGGTTCCACCTCGTTTCCAAGCCTCTTGGAGGAAAAGGCCCGTTTCTTCCAGAATAGCACGCGTTGGAAGGGGCCCTGCCCCTGGCAAGAGACCCTACACTGCCCTGGTCCAATGGCTGCCCAGTCTCCTCTTGAAAACCTCCACTGACGGAGCAAGCACCACCTCTGGAGGGAAGCCATTCCACTGCCTCATCCTTCTGCCAGGAAATGTCTCCTCAGTTCTAGGTTGCGCCTCTCTTTAATGACCTTCTTCCACCTGCCACTTCAAGTCCTGCCCCCAGGGGCTTGGAGAAGAGATGGAAGCCCTCTTCCCTGGGGCAGCCCCTCCAGCGCTGGGAGACACGTCACCCCTAACCCTTCTCTTCAACAGGCTAAACCTACCAGTTCATCATACACTTTAGCCTCCAGCCCTCTAAGCCTCTTTGCTGCTCGCTCTCCTCTGCACTCTTTCTAGACCCTCAACCTCTTCCTTGTGTTGTGCTGACTGGATGCAGGATTCCAGGTTTGCCCTCCCCAAAGCAGCCTAAAGCAGCACTGTCAGTTTCCTGATCTTGATATTATCCCCCTGTTGATGCAGCCTAGAATGGTGTTGGCTTTTTTGGCAGCAGCTGCACACAGCTGGCTCACCCTCAAGGGATTGCCCACTAGGACTCCAAGATCCCTCTCACAGTTGCTACAGTTGAGCCAGGTGCCACCTATTCGACACCTGTGCCTTCGGTTTCTCTTGCCTATTTTGGCCTGCATTTCCATTCTGTCTTTTATGGTACTGCTTCTCATAGGTTGGCCTGCTTCCCCCTGCCCCGCCCCCCCGTTTTGTCTAAAGACAAATACCAAGAATGGATTAGGCCGTTCTGCTTTCTCCCTGAAAGCTGTCATCCATCATTCTCTTCTGTTCCACTGTGTTGCGTTGCGTTGCGTTTGTTGGAATCAGCCCTAGTGTCTAAGACACCAGTTTGATTTTGTTCCATTGCTCGTGTCTGCATTATATTCAATTCCAATATGACATGGTCACTCACCCCATCTGCATCCACAGCTTCAAGTTCATTTTATCTCTGTTAATAAGAATTAAGCCCAGTATAACTGGCCTTCTAGTCATCTTCTTTACCTTTTGGGAGACTAAGTTGTCAGCTAGGTTCATCAGGAATTTGTCTGATCTCCCACTTGATGCAAACTTCATCCCCCAGTTGATAGTGGTTATAAAGTCCCCATTATTACTGTAGTGTGTTTCCTGCACACTTTACCTAACAAGATTAGTAAAAAGTTCATCTATTTCCTCCGGTTGGGTTGCCTGTAGTATACACACATGACGAAGTCATTTTTTTCCTTTGATGCTGTCAACCCAAATGTATTCAAGAAGGTTTTCATCTTTTCTTTTTTTTTTTTTTTTGCGGAAGTGTAGTTTCTGTAGAGGTGTGGTTATTTCTTACCTGTAGTGCTACTCTGCCTCCTCCTTTGTTAGGTCTGTTTCTTTTGAACAATTTCAATCTTTCTAGCTGCACATTCCAGTCCTGCGTTTCATCCCACCAAGTCTCAGGAATGGCAGCGATGTGCCCGGTTCCTCATACTTTCAGGGTTAGTGGATACAGGGCATCTGAGGGCCTTTGGATTGACTCTGGGTTTGCTTCCTCCCCCTCCTGTTTGGTGTCTGAGTTCCCCTTCTTCCTTCTTCCCCTGCTTCGGAGTCAGCCCCTACGAACAGGTTTCCCTCCCCCTCAAGTTTTTAGTTTAAAACCTTTTGATAAATCCAAATCAATCCAGGTTTAGGAGGGGAGGGTTTTTTTTGCCGGTGGAGTCCAGAAGGTTTGGACTTCACTCCGATTGCAGGGAAGAGGGAGGGAGGCTAAGGCCCACAGGGCTGGGCTACAAGTGATAGACACCCAGAGGTTTCACCGTCTGAGACAAAGGGGAGGCAGCAGGTGCTTCCTTCTGCACAGGAGAGAGAAGGGGGCCTTTTAAACTTGATTCCTGCCCCCAGTGGGCTTCCCCACCCTGGCCTGGCCTGGCCGCACTAACTGTTGTCCTTGTGAGGACACCCATTTCGCCCAGCACCTTCTGTACCCAGCTGACGGTCAGGACCGCTGCTCAAAGCTCGGCACAACCACCAAAGGGCAGGAGGGCTACAACACCCACCACCTCCCGCTCTGCTCCGGGGCCTAGGCTGCCTTTGGAGGCCTCCTGAGAAACAAGCAGCCAGCCTCGGCCTCCCCGTTTCTTCCGGGGCCAGCCAGTAGAGAACTGGGGCCGAGGGCAGCCCACAGTAAAGGTGGGTCTGATGCCCCCTGAGAGAATAAGACCGAGTGATTCAAACGCGCAGGAGACCCCCCGGAAGAGAGAGGCCGGCCTCTGCCCGCAAAGGGACAACTGGCCCCCAAGGAGGCCACAAGGCAACCACTCTTTCCCCACAAGCCCAGCCCCGGATGGTGTCACTGGGTGGGAGAAAACACCACCTCAAGCTGAGAAGCTCTTAAAACGTCCGGGAAAACCCACTTTTTACTATACTAGTAAAGCCAACTTAGGACCTGACCCCGAGTAAGTTAAAAGCCTGCCATTTAGATTTGGACCCTGAAATAAAACATCTTCCAGAATCCATGCTATAATCTGAGCAGATCTAAGAATGTCTCCTTGCGGGGGAGGGGGGGAAAGTCCACCCAGTGCTTACCTGTTCTGGGAGGAATAAGAGGCTATATTGAAGATGCTCCCGTGGAGTTTGGGCTGGATGAAGGCGCCACACTCAGCCTCAACAGGGGAAGACAATAACGCTGAAGGAATCCAGAGGCCCCCTGCAAATAACACCAAGAGTCTGGATGAAGACAGTCGCTAAAAACACCTGGGCGGCCTTCAAACTGACAACATCAAGCACAGGGCAGTCAAGAAGGTGGTTAGAAGTGAAGGCATGGGGAGAGTGAAAAGGATCTTAAGGTCCAAACTCAGAGGAGGAAATAGCATCAAGGCAATCAACACCTGGGCAATTCCAGTCATACTAGTGAGCTGGACTCAGCAGAACGAAAGGCCCTGGATAGGAAGATCAGAAAAATAATGACAATGAATCCACCCAGCAATGTTGACAGACTCTACCTCCCAAGGAAAACAGATGGGCAGGGAACATTGCAAGTACATCGGACAGTTGAAGAAGCGAAAAGGGCATTGGAAGACTATCTGAAGGACAGGGAGGAAGAGCTGTGGTGGCGCAGTGGTTAGAGTGCAGTACTGCAGGCTCCTTCTGCTGACAGCCAGCTGCTTGCAATTTGACAGGTTGAATCTCACCAGGCTCAAGATTGACTCAGCCTTCCATGCTTCTGAGGTGGGTAAAACGAGGACCCAGCTTGTTGGGGGCAAGAGGCTGGCTCTGTAAACCACTTAGAGAGGGCTGTAAAGCACTATAAAGCGGTATATAAGTCTACGTGCTATTGCTATTGCTATGCACTGAAGCTTCCTGAGTACTCGAGAGACCAAAATGGCCTACAAGAAAGACCAAATGAAGAACAGAAAAGAAACAAGGGAAGACAAACTATAACGTGGCCACTACATTAAAAAAATAGCAGGCAAGCAGATGACAACAAGACCTGGCAATGGCTAAGAGCAGGAAAGAGGCTAATTCTGGCTGCACAAGACCAAGCCTTGAGAACCAAGGCACTGAGAAGACCACCACAAACAGCAAATGTGCCTCTGCAAAGAAGGTGAAGAAACAGCGGGCCACTGGATTAGCTGCTGCAAGAATATCACAAGGACGGACTACGAGCGACGGCACGACAAGATGGCAACAACAATCTTCAAGAAATACCATTTGCCTGGAAGCAAGAACTGGTGGGGTCATAAAGTGGAGAAAGTCATAAAAAACAAAGCAGCTCTAAAGCGCTCTGGGACTTTTGAATGCAAACCTACAGAGACCAGGCACAGAACATTCCAGACTTTACAACTTTTGATAAGACAGATAAAAAAAATCTGAATAATGGATGTTGCAATACAGGGAGACACAAGATAGAAAAACTGGAGAAAATCAAACTTACAAAGACCTGCAAATGGAAGTGGAATGACTGTAGTCCAAGAAAGCAAGAATCATGCCAATAGTAATGATAGAAGCTTTGGGTGCAATCGAAAGACACCTCTTGAACACCGGCAGCATCGACAAAATCACTGTCAGTCAATTGCAAAAAGCAGCTTGTCTCCCAAGGGCTTACCTTTTGGGAAAATACCTTTAATACCATCGAACAACAACACCTGACCACCCCAGGTTCCTATCTTCTTTTTCTATACATATAAAAGCAAAATACCCCTCACGCATCATCACGAAATCTCCAGAACCGTAAAGCCTTCAAACTTGAAATTTGGCACGTATGTTCCTCTTGGCTTCTAAGGGCTCACTAAGAAAGGATTTTTCAAAGTGACCATCAGAGCATTAGTATTTCCTATATTATATTATATTATATTATATTATATTATATTATATTATTGTTATTATTAACACACTCTGATGCTAAGGAGTTCTACTCCCCCTCCTCACTTGAAAAGAAATCTCTTCCAAATGCAGAACACAAGCAGAGGAGTTTCAGTTTCACAGCAGCTTTAGTACAGAACAGTTGAGATAAGCCACGCCAGGCTCCTTGCTGTCTTCTTGCTCACATAGCAAATACTGTTTCAGTTTCCAAACAGCCCTCAATTCTCTCACACACTGACAGGACGCTAACCAGGTGGTATTCAGATGGATGCTGGTAGGCAGAGGCAGAATTTTCCCCCCTTATTTTCCTCCCAAAAAACTAAGCCCGGCCACATAGTTTCGTAGCAAAGCCCGGGCGTAGAGCTAGGAAGTAGATAAGAAGGCCAAATCCTCTCTAAGCATCTGGCTGATCAATCATAACAGATGATGGTGGTGATGTTGCGGCTCTCAACGTGCTGCTCCGTTGAAGGGCGGCTCTGCCCCTCCGAAAGGGCAAATGGCACCAACCTCATGGCCAGATCAGAAGACGTAAGAAATGATAACCGGGCACAGAACTTGTTTTATACTCAATAATGCTACGCTTGGTTCTCAAGATGGTTTTGCCCTTGCAGGAGCAACTTCAGCCCCTCCACCCACCCCCACCCAGAGCAAGTCCGCCTTCTGCAGCTTTGGCGCCCCTCCCTCCCCTGCAGGGCAAGATGCCAAAGCTGAGAGGATCCACGGAGACCCTGGTGGGTGAAGTCCTCCCCCCCCTCCGGCCACCTTAGCTGGCCCCCTGTCTGTGCTGTTCCCTTCTGGCTCCTGCTTCAGCCAGGCTGCCAGGCACCCTTCATCTCCTGGGCCTCAGGCGCCTCACTCACCCCCAGGGATGAAAGCCTGGAAAGGCACCGCCTCAGAAGGGAGAGCCAGCCAGCCAGCCAGCCAGCCAGCCGTTTGCGAGACTCGGACGGACAGACCGGCTCCCTCAGCGCCAGCAGCAGCAGCAGCAGCTGCAGCTCCCCTCCATCCCCTCCTCTGCCTGGCCGGCTTTTATCGCTGCAGCCGGACCTTAATAGCCGCCCTGCTATCTCAGAGGAAGTCCTGCCAGTGAACTGTTTTGTCAGAGCCTTTAAAAAACAAAGTCTCCGAAGTGCTTAAACTCCTTTATCAAGAGAGCGCTTGGCACAGCTCGCCTTGGAGCGCAACCACCAAGAAACCCAACAATGGCTGGCTTGAATGGGGGGGCCGGGCCAGAGGATGTGCCGGCAGCCCCCAGGCGGAGGGAGCAGCGCTCTCTATTCAAAGCACACAAATGGCCGCTTGGGGCCGAGGGCCGTCCGGGCAGGAGCCCTGATGTTATCGGCAGGGCTAAAAGCACGGAGGATATTAGGCCTCCGACCAAACCCTTCCTTGCTTCCACAATGGGCGGCTTTGTGCTCAGAGCTGGGGCGAGCACGAGACCCCAAAATGGGGGAGGCGCCAACACTCTGGCACTCCAGCCCGGTGGACCCTGCTTGCCCCGGGGAGTAAACTTTGCAGGGAGGGCACCCCAAGACCCCCAGCCCACAAAGAAGCACCCAGCACTTGCAGGACTGGGAGGCTGCCCGGGTGGGAGGCTTTGTTGTTGGGGGGGAGGGAGGGTTGGGCCCCTGACTGGTGCAATGCATCCAACAAAGACGATATACCTGCACACGCACACGCACACACACACACACACACACACACAGAGAGAGCAAGAAAAAGGGAGGGAGGGCTCAACGCCAGCAGCGCTCACTCACAGAATTACAGAGTAACAGAAGGGATCTTGGGGAACTTCTAGTCCAACTCCCTTTACCTTGGCTGTCCAATCTCTTCTTAAAAACTCCCAGTGTTGGAGCATTCACTTCAGTTCCAACCCTGGAGGTTTTTAAGAAGAGACTGGGCAACCCTTTGTCTGAAGAGGTAGAGGGTTTCTCGCCTGAGCTGTAACTCTCCGTCCCTTTATCCAACCATCTGCACTTCCACCCCTCTTTTTTAATCTTCTGGCTTTAGGGAGGGTCTCAGAAAAGCCTGGCTGCCAGGGGGACCCCGTCTCCACCTCCCTCCGGCTTCTCCATCCTCACTGTGCCTGCCCTGCGCCCCAGACGGCTGCCTCTGAAAGGGCCTTGAAGACCTGGCCTTGCCCAAGCCCCGGGTCAGAGCTGGTGGGCGAGCGGCTTCCATTGCCGGGATGCATGAACTGTCCTTGGCACAGCAGGTGGTGTGTTTTTGGTGGATTTCCCCCCTGCTTTTGTTAGCCAAAATGAATCACATGGCATTTTCATTGTCTCCAAATGACTTCCACTTCCACCGGTCACTCCTTTTTGCACCCACTCGTTCCTGACTCTGTTGTTTCTTATTTTACCAGGCATCTTTATGAAGACCTCCATCTGCAGGCTTTGAACTCGCCTTGGCTTACCCAACTCTTATTTCCACATAAGAAAATAGGCAGATGCACCTGAAGCCAGGCCTCTCAGGGAAAGTAGGCTGGCTTGTAAGGTCACCTTTAGCTTCCGTAGCACAGAAAGAGAATTTGGTGGGAACTGGGCTTCGACAGGACGTGTGGCAGACTCGTCAAACTCTGGCAGGAAGGAGGGGTCTTGCCTGCTCCCCATCAGCAGGGAAGTCTGCCTGCAGACCTGGCTACGGCCCCTTGCCATCCCTCCAAAGCCAAGTTGTCTCTCATCTGCTCTGTTACCAGGCTGAAGAGCACCAAAGAGTATCTTTTTCAACCTTGGCGACTTTAAGTCAGATGGACTTCAAGATTGTTGGGGGCAATAAGCTGACTTTGTAAAACTGCCGCAATAAGCAGGCATGTACAATGGAATGAAGGCTATTGCTGAGTGCATTGGGTTGTGCTCCAAAGATTGTAAGCCGCCCTGAGTCTCCAGAGAAGGGCAGCATATAAATGTGAATTAAAAAAAACTCAAAGCTTTGCTGGCTGGGAAATTCTGGGAACTGAAGTCCGCATGACTTAAAGTTGCCACGGTCAAGAAACACTGGCACAGAAGACACCCCTGCTCAGGACTCAAACCTGAAAGGCTTCCCACCAATATATTTCCTGGTTCATGGAACCCTTCCTACCTGGAAGAAACAGAGGTGCCTAAAGACCAGATGCAGTTCAAAGGGGGCCACCTGCCCCAGAAACAGAAGGTGAGACCCCCCACTTCTGTTTCACATCTTCGGGTGAGAAAAGCTGTGACAAGTGCACAAATCCGGAAGTGCTGCCAGTGCAGAAGGAAAAGCATGCACAGAATTCCACCAGATCGCATCCCTCACTGATGCCATCATTCACTCCCTCCCTCCCTCCCTCCCTCATTCCATTCATTCATTCATTCATTCATTTTGTACGGCAGCTCACTCCCTTAGTGAGTGAGCCACTGACTCATGAAAAGCAACAACTCAATCATCGTTGTCCAACCAAAATAAGACAAAACCACAAACAAGCACCAACAGCTTCAGGATGAAATTCCTCCCATGCCTATTCCGGCAGCTGCCTCAGTGCCCGAGGGAAGAGCCAGGTCTTCAGGGCAATCCAGACCTGAGGGGGCTGGGGCGGGGGGAACCCCACCGGGCAGGAACAACAGCCACCTTCACCAAGGGATTCTGAAGGGGGGTTGTAACTTTGCACAGGGCTGCATGGGCCTTTCTAGAGCACCCAGGTGTTGGGGGTCATCCTGTGGGCATAACACCAACACTCAGGTGGAGGTGAGGATCTGCCTGGGTTTCAGAATGACTTGATGCTCGTTCAACCTGTTTCTGAAGCAGAGAATGGTTTACTCACAGTGCATTTTCTTTGGAGCTGCACCTCTTCGGAACAGAGGGTGAAGCTGCACCCCAGGGGCCACCATGCTTCACTAGCCCAGAGGCCCAGGATCTCGCTGGACCAGGGAAGCCGCTCCCCTCAGAACCCACGGAGTCTCTCTCTCCCTCCCCTCCCCCCCGCCAGAGAGGAAAGCAGAAACGGCTCCAGGAAGGGTCCCGCTCCGTGCTTTGTTCCCCAGGCATGCAGGCCTTGGGACAGCGGCAGCAGCAGCCATGGGCGCCCAGGCGCATTCCGAGAAAGGCGCCTCCCAGAGTGGCCCGTATGACCCACAGCTCACCAGAGAGTTGGGAGGCCAGATGAAATCACAGAGGAAGTTGGCAAGGGCTACTTGGAGGCACCTAAAAATAGTGTGTCTTTTGCTTAAACAATACCTGAACTGTGTCATGCAGCAGCCGCCGCCCTGCCTGTCCTTGTTCCTATCTTCTGAGCGATAACATTTCTGAGGCGACCTGTTCCTGGAGGCTTTGTTAGAGGAGCCCCAGCCATCCCTGCGATGAAGCCCTCCAGACCAAGAGAACCATCGCCCAACCCTGCCACCCCCTCCTGTCCCCACTGAGTGACTTCCAGAATCTGACATCACCCTCCCCTCAGTTCAAGGGCGGCCACCGTCTCCACGGCCACCGTCTCGCCAGCTGCCTGTCTTGCACTCAGCTCAAAGAGGCCTTAGGACAACGCTGTCATTCCCCCACAAAACAAATACATAAAAACCACGCCAGAAAACTCCCAAGTCAAGGCAGCTAACGCCGTGAAGGGATGGATGGATCCCGGCAGGCCTCGTGCCCTGGGTCTAAGAGGCTGCGCAACTGCAAAGCAGATCTAAAGCTTCTCCTCCCTCAGTGGGCGACAGGAGGGTCACCTCCTCTTGAAAAGCAGACTGTGGCTCCCTCACACTTCTGCCCGCTCTTCTGAGGGGTTCTCCGTGAAGCGACAAGAAGGCAGAGGCTAGGCAATGGCCGCCTTCCTTAAAAAACGGTCCCTGGCCCTGATTTTCCTCCTGCCTCTCAGCACCCACTACCAGACAGCCCTCCAAGGAGCTTCTGTGCGGCAGAAGGACTCTGCAGCTGAACGGCAAGTCAAGCTGCCTCCTTGACGCCACTTGGAAATCTGCATGACATCATCGCTGGATGAATACCTGGAAATTTTACAAGTATACCAGCAGCTTTTTAACAAAGCTCTCTCTTTTATCGTTTCCCATCTTGGGATTTGCAGCATAATGTAAGCTTTTGTTTCAAAGTTTAGGCCTAAGGAAGACCATTGTATCCAACACCCATCAAACTAAAGCAGTATTTACAATGCTGAAAAGTGCATTCTTTACAGAATTATGGGTTTTGCCGTCTGTAAAAAAATGTATTTCATTTGGACAGTGAGACAAGGCCAAAGGTACCGTATGCTAACAAATCAGACAAGCAAAGCCTTACATCACAGCTAAGGTACAATGTACGCCTGAGAGGAGGGCAATTGGGCTCCCTCTGGATGATATGCCCAGGCGGCGTGGTACGCTCTTTCGTCACAGGGCAGGTGTGGACAGCGGATCTGCTGTGTCAAGACATTCTGACCTGCATCCCAGTTAAGGTAGGGATTTGCATCACCAGCACAAGGCATAATTGAGGTCCAACCTGGAAGTTCAATGTTAACCATTTTAACTCAACTCTAGGCCTGAGTCAGAAATTGGAGTTCTGACTAAAGCAACACTCAGAGAACTTTAATGAATCCTGCTATTAAAGGACAGGGTTCTGTTTTTCAAATCTGGCCCTTTATTAGTGCTTGCATTGACCAAGATTACTGCTGTCTCTTCTAATCAAATTCTGGGAATACTGAAAATGTAACTTCAACCATGGGGCCTCTCTCCTTAAGACTGTCTATGTAATGTAAGTAACACATGCAAGCCTTTCTGATTTTTTTGGCTGGGTTTTAGTTCTCTATTTTCTTTTTTAAAAGTTCTGAAATTTTTGGTGCCATATTAAACAAAGAAGGAATAAAAACTGATGTAAACAACCAATCTCAAATTTCATTCCCCTTTTCAGAGCCAACCCCCCGCCCCAATAGCTGTTAAAGTTTTATTTTCTGAATGGATTGAACTCAGCAGACGCAACATGGGCTTTGTAAGAAAATGCTGCCTTATGTCACAAAAACAGGGGAAATTTTCGTTATTTTGTGCTTTTTTTACTCTCCTGAATGGGATATATATACAGAGTAATATAAAAAGTAAGATATCCACAATAAAGATTTTTGTGTAAAGAAATTCAGAGTAATTTAAAAAGATGTGTTAATCCTCCTTGTTCTTGGATGAACAATGACATGAAATCAACAGATGGTACAGGTTTCTGTTGGTAGGGAATCCATCAAATACAAAACTAGATGCAGCGGTTGGAATTAAGCTGCTTTATATCTATACACTAATAAAAATCTTAGAAAGCCCATGTTGCGCCTGATGAGTTCAAATCTTTAACTTGGCAAAACATTTTGAACCAAGGTACTTCAAACGGGCTAATTTAGAGAATGCACTCAAAACCCAGGATGCATGCTTCCCATGGAATTGAAATTTGGCAATTTTAAAATAACATTTTAGGACATTTATCATAAAGGGATTTATGACATAATGCAAAATGTCATTAAATATTTCCTGTGCTGATATTCAGACTCTGTTATACAGTTCAACACGGGTGACTTTTCAGGCATCGCTGAATGTACCCAACTTTTCCAGTGAAGGCAGGATGTTAGCAGCTCTGCCTTGAGGAATCCGTGGTAGGGAAAGGAGGACCAGGCAGGACCCGGAGGTTGTCGGGGTTTTCAAGAACAAGAAGCAAAGGTGTTTGTTTCCTCTGAGGAGGATTCCTGCCTCCCATTTCACCACTACCACCACGGGCTCGTCTTCCCCTGTTGCTCCAAAGGGCCATTTTGCCCAAACGTCCGGCCGGCAAAGACCGTCAAAACTCAGGGTGCTTCCACTGCCCGAGAGCCTCTTCCAGCCACAAACGGGCAGGATTGCATCGGGCCCACCTCCCTTTCACCTTGGGGGCGGGGGCTTTCAAAAGTCCCTCAGTCCCAAAGCCGCCCTCTCCTTTTTAGGAACATAAAGCGCATCTTCTGTTGGTTTACTCATGAAATCACAACCCGCGTGTTACATTTAAATTACGGCCGTCTCATAAATCGGTCCTCAAAGTCACGGCCAGGTGAGAGCTCCAGGGATAGGAAGCGAGGCCGAGCGGCGGTGGCGCGTCTCTTGACCCACCCGGGGCCTTACCTTGGCCCGAGGGGGAGCGGGAGCCCTCTGGGGCCGCGGGGTTCTTTCCTCCTCCGGCCGAGCAGGGCAGGTCCTTCCACCCCAGGCCTCCAGCCCTTGCCAGGGAAGGCAGGACCCACGCCCGGCCCCGAAGCCTCGCCAGGAGGAGGGAACCAGTCGGGCAAAGGAGCCGGGCCAAGCGGGAGAGGCTCGGCTGGCCGGTCCCGTCCCACGGAGGGGCTCCGGCCACGGGCGGAGGGCAAGGGGGGCAGCCCCGAAGGCAGCAAAGGCGGCTTCCCCCGCGGGGATGGAGAGGCTCCCGCTTTCCCCTCCGGCCCTTCCCGCCCGCGGAACTGCCGGCCGGGCTCCCGCCTGGCCTGCCGAGGGCAGAGAGAGGCTCGGTCCCTGGGCGGCTCCCCCTTCTCTGCAGCGGCCTCCGGGGCAGCAGACGCGCTCCCACGGGAGCCTCCCTCCCCCGAAGGGGAGCCCGCACTTTGCCCCCGGCGCCGCCGCTTCCCACCCGGGACCCGGCCTGGCCCACCGGAGGGGCGGGCGGGACGGAAGGTCGCGAGCCAGAGATTTCCCCCCCGACGGCGCCCTCACGGGCCCGGCCACGTGGCTCCCCCGCCCGGACTCACCTGCCGAGGCCGCCCGCCCGCCCTGCCAGGCTGCACGCGTCCAACCGGCTCCTCCGCGGGCCCCTCCGCGCCGGCGACGGGAAGTGACGTCATGCGCCGCGCCGGCCGGGCCTCCCGACGGGACCACGTGCCTCTGCGGGAGAGGCGCTCGGCGCCGACCCCGCCCCCCCCGGAGCCCCGCCCCCGTGAGCCCCCAAAGCCGGGCTCCCCTCCTGCCTCCCGAAGCCCCCTCCACCCCCGGGGCCACGGGCGAACCCTGCCCGACGTCGAAGGAATTGCGGCGCCGGTGCAGCGCCTCCCTCGCCCCCTCCAGGGACGTGCCGAGACCGCCAGGGAGCGACTCCCCCCCGGCACGTCCGGGGAGCCCTCGGCTCTGTCTTTCCATTCCCCGCAGCCCCAATTAAAGACGTGTGTGTTGGGGGGGATTTTATCCTCCGGCCAGTTCCCCTTCAGCCCCTCGGCCAGCAGGTCCGGCAGGGCTCGGGGCGGGGGAGCGTCCGGGCAGCCCCCTGATCGACCAGGCCGAGGACGACCCCTGCCCACCTGCCGGTGGCTGAAGCTGCAGGGCAAGCGAAGGGCTTCTCCCCCCCCCGCAGGCTTTCCTCCTGGACGTGACCCCGGAGCAGCCGCCCCAGAGGGCAGAAAGCGGGAGGGGTGTTCTCTGGGGCCAGTTATCTGGGCCTTATCAGGAGGGGAGCCGAGGCCAACGCAGACTCCCATTGTCCTGGGTCCTCAGCTGCCTCCCCCCCCCCCCGCACATTGTGTTGGACCAGGCAGAAGTTGCGACACAAGGCGGGGGAAGCATGGAGGGGCAGCAGCCGGTGGGTCCTGGGAATAGGGCTTTAGTTGTGGGGCTGATGAGGTGCGCCCAGCTGCTACAGGAGACGTTTTCCCTTCTCTGGCACCCAGGAGAGCTGCAGAGTCTCCAAGGGCCACCCAGGGCCACCCAGAAGCCCCCCATGAACCTGGCTGGGAGGTTTCTTGGCCAGGGAAGCATCCCCCCAGAACCAGTGGTGGAGGTGGTCTGGGGCTGCCCCAGAGATCCTGGAGAAAAGGGGAGGAGCGGAGCAGGCCCAGTGAAGTTGCATCCGAGTACGCTCTGCCCCTCCCCTTGCCAGCGGTTCTGGGGGCCTGGAGGGGCTGCAAAAGGAATCCAGAGGAATTGCCAGAAAACACAGAGTCAAAAGCATTTGTCTGAATTACACAAGGTCAACGAAGCCAGACACCCCTCCCACATCCTCTTTCTGTACAAGCACAGCGAGGTCACCTCTGATCCCCCCACCCCACAAAAGCCGGTGATGTCACTGGTACATTCCTTCCACGCAGTCTGCTGCTTCCAAAATAATATTAAAGATACTTGCTATCTGCCATCAGTAGCTCAGAGCAGCTCACAGAAAAACAAAAAAAGGGGGTGCATGTTTAAGAAGGAAAAAAACATCCAAAGCCCCCTCCTCAGCCGTAGGGCCTTGGGGCCAAAGGTTCCACTTGGGGGCGTCGGGTGGGGCGGGGAGATGCTCAAAGGCTGCTGCTTCTGCGGGTCAGAAAGAGAGCAGGCTAGCTGATCTTGGTTTGCTCAAGCCTCTGTGCTTTTGCTTTTCTGCCATCCCGGATCGACCTTACTGGTTCGGGAATTGCTGCGAGGCCAGAAGGTGGTCAGTTCCATAGGCAAGTGGTATGTGCGGTGTGGGTGCCTGCATCGGTTTTTCTTCCAGCAGCTTCCTAGCTGGATTTGTGCAGAACGGGGTCTAGAACCGATTCCTGGGGAACCCTGCACCGCCTTCTAAGCCACACGGGAATGAAATCAAAGTTTAAATAACCTAGTTTATCGTTTCTGGTTGCAGCCCTGGAATGGAATGGGTGGGTGGCCTGAGGAAAGGGGGGAAGAAATGCTGTTGGGAAAGAGAAGGGCAGGAGCCCCCAGTTGTCTTAAGGTCAGAGGAAGAAACTTAGGAAGGACCCTCCCTGCGTTATCAGGCTATAAAGGGGCAGCGGAGAAAATGGTTCTTTCAGACTTGCAAGATTCTATCACTTGATTAATGGGTTTGGCAAGTTAAAGGTAAGAAGAGGGGAGGTTTGGCAAGATGGCTGCAAGTGGGAACTGTTCTCCAGAATGGTTTCGACGGGATCCATGCATGGGATGTATTCAGCTCTGTTCGGCTATAAACTGAATAGAAAAACTGAAGACACACCCCTCAGGGCCACTGTCTCCAGTTCTTCTATTCAGTCTCGGCAGAGTAGACACTTAAATTTTTGCTCCTTTATTCTTTCTCATAGAGGGGTGTTTGTAATACCTTTTTCTGGTTAATATTTGTTATTTTGGACTATCCACACAACAGTCCTTACGGGACTATCAGCACAATAGGTTTTTCGAAGCCTGGATGCTTTTGGTATCGCAAGCCTTCATCTTAATCTACAAAGGCTTCTTCAGCTCGGAGATTACAGGATTGTCCCCAAAAACCTGGAATAGGGTTTTGCGGGTGTTGAAGCAATACCAAGATACCTACGTAGGAGGAAGTGATTAAGAAGATTTTGGATTGTGCCGAAATGAGATGATTAACATTTGAAATTAGGGACCAAGAAGAAAAGCAGTTTTATAAGATATGGAACATGTTTTATCAATGGCTAGATAAAAAAGTTTGGTAATATATGGGATATATATGGAATATAGATAGAACTGTTGAAACAATATAGAGATTATAATATGGTAGAGGATTAATAATAATGATAATGGTTTTTCCTTTTCGTAATACTGAGTATGAATAACGAGGGGAAGGCACTGTGATTTTTGACCGACTGACACACTTGAAATTGATATGGATTTGTGTGTTGTATGTTTGTTTGTTATGTTTGTTCTTTTTGGAAAAATAAAACCTTTTTAAAAAAAAAGAAGCAATACCTTTTGCTGACTCAGTAGCCTGCCCATATAAGGGAGAGCTCAGTAGTTCGAGCACAAAAGGCGGTTTATAGATGGCTGCAAGTGGGAACTGTTTTAAGCAGCAAAGGGAGAAAACGGCCAATCAGGAAGGCCAGGCCATTTGCAGACTGTGGATGTCTCAGTTCAGTGACACACAGGGGAGCCGTCTCAACCTTATAAAGCAGCTTCGACTCCAGGCTCAATTTTGCTATCAGTCACTGGTTTCTCCTGGGCTGAAAGTGACAGCAATCATTGCTGCCAGTTTCAAGTGGCAAGCAGGGCCAGCCAGGCTGGGCAGGAGCACATGCAGGCCCCTGGGGTGGGAGCAGCCCTTGTCAGCAGCACGGAGGATGGGTCCTGGCACTGGGTGGGCTAGCCCAAGTCCAGCGTAATTCTCCTGAGCTGCAAGAGAACTGAGGCTGGTCTGTAGATAGGCTCTGCCTCTCACAGCCAGCAAGACACTTTTCAAAAGCTCTCAGGAAGACGACCACAGGGGCCTAGGAGATTGGGAAGGGATCTTAAGAGGTGGCCAGACAATCGGACGTCTATCCTTCCATTGTCCAGAAGGAATCGGCAAGTGAGTATTTCAAAGCACGGCATCTTTGCCCGGTTCAGCCCGAGAGCAAAAGGCGGGCCATTAGAAAGACGCAGCACAGATCTGCAAGGGAGGGGTGCCAGGAGGCTCTACTGTCTGGAGAGGGCATCAGGGCAAGGCCAATGTTTGCTCATGGACACTGAGGCCCCATGCTCTGGCAGGCAAGGCTAAGTGATTTGGCCACAGCACCAGAGGACAGGTTTGGCCAAAGTCACCACTTCGCTGGAAGAACCGGACACCAATTCTAAAGCATGGGGAAGAGAGAACATTGTGGTCTGGAACTGCTTTGTGGCATCAGAACCTGGGCAGCTCACCGTCCCAGAAGGCACCATGAAGCCTTCATTGTACCACCAGGGGATGCCTGAGGGGTAGCAGGAGACCATCTCTTGGGGGAGTGGAGCTCAGCGCAAAGGGGACCTGGCAACGTACCAGTAGATCCCCCGAGGCAGAGCTGAGAAAAAGAAACGCAGGGTGGGGGGGAAGGCCCAGTCAAGCCCACCTCTAAATCCCACCAAGGTGCCGGGGGCCAAGTTGGAACGGGCTGCATGTGCAACACCTCAAGCTTTGCACAGCGAAAAAAACACTGCATGGAGGCGAGGGGAAAATCCTCCCCCTCCCCACTTGGATGTCAGAGGGTGGGAGGCAGAGTTACAAAAAACGACCCTCTGAGGTTGCTTCTGCCAAAGGGGGAAATAAAGCGGGGAGGGGAGTTACTTTTTCCACAGAAGGGAATCGGGCATCCGTTAATTTTTGGTTGAATACAAACGTTGATTGCCAGCTAATTTTTCACATTTTTTGTTCAGTTACATCACCCTTATACATTGCTGGAATAAAGATAAAATATTAATATGTCCCCCTACGTAAAAGAAAAAAGAAACAAAACCTTACATTAGGGGGGGGGTGTTCTTTCAATGACCCAAGGCTGCTCCCCTCCTCCCTCCCCATAAGGGGAAACAGGCTTGTTGCTCAATGCAATTCCCTGCTGCTAATCCAGGGGGCAAGAGCGCCCCCGTGTGGGAGAGGGAGGGAAAGAGCTGCAGGGGAGGCCAAGAGGGGGACAGACTTCCACCTGCTGAGCACCCCCGCCCACCCAAACTGGGCACGCAAGAGGGGCAGCTGTAGTGCCGTCAGGCTCCAGGGTGGCCCAGGCCAAGGGCCAGCAGGACGGCCCACAGAGCCAGCCCCCTTTGGGGAACCGAAGGGCAGCCTTGTCAGATCAGGCCAAGGCCCGCCCGTCCAACATTTGGTCTTCCAGGTGCCTTTGGGGCGCACTTCAGCACCCCCCATCCCCTCCCCCTCCCTTGAGCCCCCCCCCAGCCTTACAGCAAGACCCTCACAGCAGGAGGGTGGTGGCTTCATGGGCCGGTAAGGTCTTCCTCACGGCTCCTGCAACCAGCTTGGCTACCAGGGTACAATTCCCGCCAGGCCAGGCCAGGGTGGGGAGGGAACTGAGGCAGGGCTTGAACCAGGCCTGGGGGAAACCGGCTGGCCCAGGAGTGAGAAAGGAAAGGGCGCCGCTTGGGCAGCGGGTTCTGCAGACAGGCAGCTCTCAGGGTTTCCTCTGTTTTATTTAGCCAAGTTACATTACAGTTCGGAGGCGACTCCTGGCAGCTGATGACATTTATACATCCAGCTCATAATAATAAGTTAAAAAAACCCATTAAAAAACCCATCCCTCCCCCCACCCGCACCCCTCGGGCAGAACCAGCCAGCCCCAGCAGCCGATCGGTGTCCGTCTCTATCCGTGAGGGATGATTCAGGAGAGGATGAAGCCCAAGTGACCAGGAGACGCCATGAAGAAACCTCCTTTATTTCGAAGGGCCCCAGCTGAGCCCTGCCCCTGCCCCCTCCCCCTCCCTCCGGAGCCCCTGCTTCCCCGGCCTCCCCTCATCAGGCCTCCAGGTGCCTGGTGAGGCGGCGCAGCTTCTGCTTCTTGTTCCTGTTCCCGTGTCTCTTCCACAGCTTCCCGGCTCCATCGGCCAAGCCAGGCCCAGAAGTGGGGTGGGCAGCTGTCCCTGCTGGGTAGCCCAGCCCGGCCCGGTTGCCTCTGGTCAGGGCCCGGACATTCTCCTGCAAGACAGGCACAGCCTTCAGGCCCCGTCCAAGGACGGGCAAAGGCCCAGCCCAATGCTGCCCCTGAGGGGGCTGCTGGCTGGGGGGCATCCTGGAGGCCAAACCCTCCCTGGAGCTGCCCAGGAAGCGGCTGTGCGAGGGGAGAGGCCTTCAGCGGGACCGGAGGGGGCGGGGAAAAGCCCTGGGTGGGCCTCCTCAGGCAGGGTTTCTGGAGATCCAGCCTTTGCCCACCGGGCGGCCCTTGCTCGGCCCCAAGAAGGACCCTCGGCCCCTCTAGCGGCCTGGGTGCTGCGCTTGGAGAGGAGCCCTTGTGCGTCTTCTGACATTGCCATGGCTGCGTTGAGTTCAAGGGCCCCAGACTGCCAGCTGGGTTGCGTTTGCACAGCACATTAACTTGGTTAGTGTTAACCTTGCTTAATTTAGGCTTCCTGCCCTCTGCAAAGTGAGCTTCCGGCTCAACAGATTGTGGAAGCCCAGACAATGTGGTCTGTGCCACGGGAAGGGGGTCCTGAGAGCGAGGGGGGCGGGAGGGACAGAGGTACGCAGGGAAGGCAAATGCCAGGGCAGCAGGTTCCTCTGGGTCAGTGAGGGGAGGAAGACGAGGGGGCACCGGGCACATCAGTTGTCCTGGCCATTTGCAGTGCTCCAAATCCTGAAGGCTGCTCTGTTTGGAGGCGCAAACAACTCCCCCAAAGAGAAGCAAGACCAGGACCACCGGCTCTCCGAGGCCTCCCCCTGCCTCACCTGGTGGAAGAAGGCCAAGTCCACTGGGTTCTCCGCCTGCTTTGCCTTGGGGCCCTTGCCAGGTGGCTGCTCCCCGTTATGCTGTGCTGCTGCTGCTGCCCCTTTGCTGGGACGGAGCCGCTCGAGCCCCCGCTGGAAGAGCTTGGCATCCATGCCCGGAGGCGGGTGGCAGTAGAGCAGCTTGCCCTGTGGGGGAGGCCAGGAGCCGAAACGTTCAGAAGGAGCCACCTGCCCCCCCCAGGTGACCAGCCAGCCAGCCGGCGAGCGTTCCACTAGGCCACAGCCTTCCCGTTCCCGGGTATTCCTTGCTTCCCGGCCAGGTTCACGCGTCGGGTTAAACCAGTGCAGTTTGCTTTGGGCTTGGGGGAAAGGTGGGAAAGCAGCAAGAGGGGCTTCTCTATCAGCCCTGAGCAAGAGCAGCCAGGCCAGAGCCGAGGGAGACGCCAGCAGTGGGAGGCTGGCTGGGCAGTTGCTGCGTACACCCAGCTTCCCTTTGTCTCTGCCCCCATTTGGATCGGGAATCCTGGAGGAGCTTCTCCTGAATCAGGGGGGGGGGATCTGCCTCCTGCCAACCCAGAGGGGGTGCAGAGACCGCCCAGCGGCCAAGCAGGACTGAAGGCCCCTCCACACCCTCTGCTGCAGGGCTGCTCAGGCACCCCAAAACGCACCGTGACAAAGTCCTTCAGCACCAGGCGGGCTGAGCGCGGCTGGTCTGGCTGCCCGTGGTCCGTCATGAAGCCCCTCATGCCTGTGTTGGGGGAGAAAGCGAGAGGCCAGGGTCACCACACCTGCAGCACAAGCATCGGAGGGGGGTCGGGGAAGCAAGCCCAGGCCCCAGGGCCTCTGTTGGGAGGCAAGTCGGCCAGCCCAGAGCTTAGCCTAAGCCGGCCCCTATCCAGGCTGAGTCCCCGCAGCGCCGTTAGACGGGGCCCTTCCACGGAGACCCCGGGCTGGAGGATCAGGTTTACTGCAGGGGAGGAGGAGGAGGAGGAGGAGCAGTCATTCCCCTGGAAGAGCTTCCCAGAATCTGCCCTGGGGGAGCCACAGCTGCCCCCTTCCCCTCCCCGCTTCTGAGTGCGCAGCCAGGGAGCTGCCTGTTCCCACCCCAGGAGGTTTCCATCTAGTGAGCGGTTTTCTCTGCTGCGAGATTCCTCTTCACCTCCACCCCCAAATGTTACCTGCCCACCAGCCCCGTCTCTCCCCCCCAGACCAGCGGTCCAAGCGGCAGCCCCCGGCCTCGTCCCCCTGCCGCTTGTGGACTCAGCCCACACAGGTGCTGCCCACAGATGCTCGCCCTGCACCCTCCGGGGCCTCCCAGGGGGGCCTCTACTCACAGCCCAGGGCCGAGAGCAGCTCCTCCGGGGTGGGTGTCCGGTCAGGGTCCTCGTCCTCACATGGCCGAAGGATGCTGATTCCATAGGTGGCCTCCAAGACTGGCCGAGGGATCCGTTGGCAGAGGTGGGGGGGAGTGAAGGAACCGCCTTTGGGGCAGGGGCCTCTTTCCCTCTTGAGAGACGCCCCCTCACTCCAGAAGAGCCAGGCCCCACCTGGGTGGGCCGGCCCCTCCCTTTCCGCCTCCCAGCTGTCTCCAGGCACCTGCCCTCTCTGGCCCCTCCCTCAGGAAAATGGCTTTCATGCCCAGCGCCAGTTCTCCAGGGGCAAGACCACTCCCACCCCAGCCCACCCCACGCAAAGGGCACGAGGCATATTGGCAGCATCCTTCACAAGCTCCTTCCTCCCCCCACCCCCCTGGGCAGGCCTCTCCCTTCCCTGCCCACTGTTGGTAGACCTCCCCTGCGCGGCCATGGCGCACCTCAAGAAAGGATATGAGGCTGACGGGGGGCACGTGGTCGCGCAGCTGGTCGATGGGCAAGATGCCGCTGCAAACCATTTCGGCTTTGGTGGAGACGAAGGAGGGCATCACCAGGCCAGGGCAGTCGCAGAGGCAAAGGGAGGGCTCCACAAACAGCGTCTGCAAAGGTGCCCCCCAGCTCAGAAGAAGCCTCTCACTCCTGCAGGGGAGGAGGGGGCAGGCCAGCCCGGGCTGGGCTTCCTCCACAGCAGAGCCAGCGGGGCTCCATGGGCCTCTCCATCCCAGGGCTTCTGCACACCCACCCACCCCCACCCCCGCTTTTCGCTCACTGGGGAACCGGCAAGGGCCCCTTTGCCACCTCCTGGGCTCTCCAAAGAGGAGGAGGAGGCAGCCAACAGGGAGCAGAAAGGGAAATCCAGGGCAGCCACAGACCAGGGCACCCTTGCGCTGGGGCAGACCCCAGGCCTTTCCCGGGGGGGAGATATGGGGGGGGCACCAAGCAAGAGGAGGGAGGGAGGGGTCTCTGGCCATCAGCCCACAGAGCTCCTTGCAGTACCTGGAAGTGCTTCGTGCGTCCTGGCGTGGCGGAGACAGACACCTTCTTCTTCCCGAGGATGGTGTTGATGGTCGAGCTCTTCCCCACGTTGGGGTAGCCCACCTGGGGAGGGAGGTAGGGAGGGGGGGAGGGAGGGGAGGGAGGGGCCGGAACAGACCCTGGTCACTCCAGGGAGCCTGGCCTGGCTGAGCCGCGTCTGTGTGAGCCGGCTGCTTTTGAGAAGGGGGCTTCTTGGGAAAAGGGCCAGAAAGGGCTAGCCGGCCTCCCTCCCAGGAAGGGATGGAAGCTGCAGGAAGGCAGCTCCCCGAAGGAACCCTCCCCCCCCCCAAGAAGACGAGGCACCTGACAAGCCCTCGGTGACCCAGAGGGGCGAGGGGTCCCCTTCAAGGAGGGGCTGCACAGGAGGGGAGGTCTGGACGGGGATTTCGGCCCTAACAGGAGCCCCTCCTGAAGCCCCTTTTTGGCCCCAGGAATTTAAGGGAACGGCATAGCAAGTTTTCTCAACAGGCTGTGAGGGAAAGGTGGGTGTGCTGGAAGAGAGAAGCCAGAACAGAGGTCTGACTGCAGACAGTGAAAACACTGCTTCCAAAAGTGACATAAGGAGAGGAACCCCCAGCAGCCCACCCACCTCTGGGCCCGCAACTCAGCAAGGAGGCACAGCGCTTCGTGTCCTGTCCCCCCCACCAAGACACCTTCCCCAGCACTGGGCACAGAGCCCTCCCTTCCCCCAGCACAACCTTTGGCCGTCCGGGACCAGGAAGGAGCCCCACCTCGTCTCCTCCTGGGGAGAGGGCAGCTCCCTTGCCCCGCAGGGAAGGAGGGAGGGAGGGAGCCAAGCGGAGGGAGGCCCTGACGGCCAGTGTGTCCCAGGGCAGCCATTAACTCACCAAGCCAACGGTCAGCTCTCCCTCTCTGACCTTCTTCCTCCCAGCATGGGCGGCTCTGAATATCTCCAGGAGCTCCTCCCTTTGCACCAGGCGGCTGCTGTTTCTGACGGGCGGGGCTGGTGGTGAGAGCTCAGCTCTGCTTCTCCCCACGGGCACAAGGGGGGTCTCTTGCTCCCCATCTTCAGAGCAGGTCAGCCAGGCTTCCTCCTCCTCCTCCTCTTCGCAGTCCTTGTACACGTCACCGTCTTCCTCCTCTGTGTCGCTCTCCTGCTGGGTGCCGGGGGGGCTCCCTCCCTGGGTGCTCTGCTCCTCCTTCGGGCTGGACTCCCAGCCAACCGGCCTGGCCACTTCCACGGTTTCCAGCTCCTGAGCAAAGGACAGGGGACGCCTGTGGCCAAAAGCCGCAGAAGAGACCCTCCTGGGCCGGCTTTCCCCCCAGACTCCATGCCTCCCCTCCTGGCCAGAGAGGGTGTGGCTGCAAAGCCCCCCACCACTGAGGTGGCCCAGCCGCCAGAAGGGAGCCCAAGGAAAGCCCAAGGGGGGGAGGGGGAGGGGAGAAGATCACGCCGGTCAAGGCGGGTCCACACAAGGGCAGGAAGTTCAAGGCGGTCACTTGAAGCAGCTGGAAGCTTGGGCCCCACATAACCCTCCGGTCTTTGGGAGGCCCAGCAGGGCTCCTTCGCCCACCAACCGCCCCCGCTTTCCTCCCCACTATTACCTCGGGGTTGGCCCCCAGCCGGTTCCCCTCTGCCAAGGCCGACCAGAAGACCACGCGGACCCCTTCCCGCTCGAAGAACCGGGCCCAGGCCGAGCGCTGCTCCTCCCCCAGCAGGTCCGCTTTGTTGAGGAGGATGAGGTTCTCCTTCTCTGGGCTGATTTCCTTGGCGTAGCATTCCTGCACGATATGCCAAGCGAGGGGAGAAGGGAGTGAGGGGATTCCCCCTCCCTCCCTTCACAAGGTGCCGTGGAAGAGAAGCCTGGCAGCTGGACTTAAACGGGAAGGGCCCCCCTGGAGGAGAGGGGGGCAGGGGCGTGGAGACCCAGGATGTGAAGGGGGGAGTCCAGCCGAGAACGTTTGGGCAGGGAGGACGCGAGACAAAGCCGATACCGGCCAGGTCTGCTCTCGGCTGGCAAAAGGTCTGGACGGACAGACGGACGGACACACACACGCACAGGGAGGGGTCTGACTTGATTCTTCAGAGCCTTCAGAGGGGAGAAGCGCAATAAAAACCAGCTTGGCCAGGAGAGCAAGATCCCAAAACTTCCCCAGAAATTCCTAGGGTCTTGGAGAGACCACTTAAACCAGCTCAGAGAAGTACCAGCGGAGGAGTTCCCCTGGCCAGAAACTGTCAAGTCCAAGGAAGCACAGGAGAACCGGGAGCCGTGGAAGTGCAAACGCAAGACAAGAAGAGCCACCCCCCTGGGGGCTGCATTTCTGGCTCCATGGAGGGAGGGAAAGGATGGGACGGGCCCATTGGCAGTGCGGGAACAGGGGAGGAGGACGGGGCTCACCTCCAGCTTTTTTTCCATTTATTCCTTAAAGGGGATCTGGGTTTAAGTGGACGTAACAAAGAAAGGATTGGCAACCCAACATGGCTGCACAGGGAATAGATACCAGTGATTTGGGTCAAGCTGAAAAGAAGCGACCAGAAGCAGAGCTCCAGGCTCCATTCAGGGAGGGGCTGGACAATTATCCGATCTGCAGGGCGGACATCGGGGCGCTCCCAAGGCTTAGGGGCGTCTACAGTCATGAGCAGAGACCCACAAGATGAGCCTCCATGGGGGAAAGGCCTAGTGCAGCACCTGGGGTGGGGGTGGGGGGGCGGTGAAATCCCCAGATGGGAACTCCCTGGGCAGCGAGGATCTCAGGGCTGCCGTGGGTCACAACCCAAATGTGAGCCAAGAGTGTGAACCAAGCAAGAGAGTTTAACACCTCTTGCTCCTCTCTAACAACACTGCTCCGATCGCACCCACAATCCAGTTCTGAGCACTTTCTGGAAAGACATCAACAGCCAAGCAAAATTCAAGAACCGGGGCGGGAGGGGGGGCAAACTGCCAGGAGGGGAGTTCAGACGTCACGTCAGAAGGGATGACTTCACAGAAAGAGCCCTGGAAGCTTAATACCAACTTCCAGCGGAGGTCGCGGGTCAATTGTCAGAAACTGAGTTTAAGCATGCCTGGGGGGGCGGGGACATGGCTATTATCCGACAAAAATTTAAAAATAATAAATCAATAAGTAAGAAAACAGCAACAACAAAACTTAAAGGGCAGGCTCCATGGACCCCAGGTCTCTTTCTACCATCAGTTTTCTATGTTGTCCACCTGGGGCATGTCCAGAGGAGAGCAACCAAAATGGGCCTGAAGGGGAAATTTAGGAGACACGGGGCTTGTCTGAGAGACGAGAAAGCTGCCCTTAAATATCTGAAGGGCCATTGTGGAGAAGATGGGGCAGAATGGTTCAGAAGTATTCCAGAAGACAGAACAAACTTTGATGGGTTCCCATTACCAGGAAGTTGATTTTGGCTGCAGCTCAGGAAATGTTTCCTACAAGGAACAGCTGTTTGGCAACGGAAGAGAAACTTCAGGAGGCGGCTGCTTCCCTCTGTTGGAGGCCTTTCAAAAGGCCGCCTGTTGGGGATGCTAGGCAGCGGAGGAGTCCTGCACTGGGCCGGGTGCTGGACTAGAATGCAGGCTTTGGCAACTTTACGGCTTGTGGACTTCAACTCCCAGAACGCCAGCTGAGGAAATCTGGGAGCTGACATCCACAGACACCGGGACTAAATTATCTCCAGAATCAGATGGTTCTGCAGTCATGGTCATGAAAGGATGAGTTGTCTTCAGGCCAGAAGTCACAGCCACAAGAACTTCCTTCTCATTTCCGAGGGAGGAGCCGCCTCTGTTCAGTCACATGAAATGATGCCAGCTGATATTTATAAACATTGTTGCCCTGTGACCTCAGCTGGACGATGTCACCAAGCACGGTCCTCCCAGGGGATTCCTCATCTGTTCACTGAGATTTTTCTCCTGACAGGTGGAGGTCAGCTATCCCATATTAACCAACGGGGAAAATTCAGTGAAAGAACCAGAATAGTGGAAACATTGGAGGAATGGGACTCTCTAGCACTGGCATTTCTTGAAGGAAACCAAAACTGCATGCATGGGTTTAATTCCAGTGCCAGACAGTCCCATTGACTCCCCTCACCCCGACTGTAGCCTGCAAGATCCTCCTAAGCCTTGGGAGCGCCCCAATGGCCGCCCCTCCAGTTTGGATAATCGCCCAGCCCCTTAAACACAGTTCTCCTTATAAGGGATAAATGGAAACAAAGCGGAAGGTGAGCCAGTCCTCCTCACCTGTTACTGGGCTAGCAATGGTGAGTAGAGTCTCTTGGTAAGAGAGGAGGCTAAGAAACACAGGAGGAGGACAAGTACAGCTCAGGTGGCAAAGGAGGGAGGCAGACAGGTATGCCACAACTGCAAATCCCCAGGGAGGAAGACAAAGCTCAGGATGAGGAGGGTGAAGGATTGGTTTACTTATCCAATTTGTAAGCCACCCGTCTCGCCGGAGGCCGCAATTCTAAGGACGGTAAACATAAAAAGAGGGCTTCTGTGCTCAAAGGAAATGCCGACTCTGCTCAACAGGGAAGTCTAAAGACCAAGGGGTGACAAAGGCAGACCTGCTGAAGGCCTATTTTGAGTCACCCTTCACCCAAAAGATGAAAAATGCCAGCAGAAGCTGGACTGAAGGTTGAAACTGAGAGAAACGCCTCTTTCCATCTCCAGGAACCAAGGGGAGGAACTGTGCCATGGGCTGCCACAGGGAGGAGGTGAGGGGCTCCTCTCTATACCGGAAAAGCCTTTGTAACTGAAGGGCAGCCAATAGCTGGAGCAAAGCCAAGTTGCCTCTCTCTTCGAAGGCAAGGAAGGAAGACACGGCAGACTAATGACCGAAGGGGAGGTCTGAGACTGATCTTCCCCCGAGAGAGGGAGGGAGGGAGACAGACAGACAGACAGACAGACAGAGATGGGGGGGTGGGGGGAGAGAGTGCGCAGATGGCAAGGGGACCCTGATCCCCGTGGAAAGGGCCCTTGGGAGGCAGACAGGCCACAGTTGGAGGAGATGTCACTCAGGCCCCCTCGGGGACAGGTGGGGCAAGACTGGAAGCCTTTCCCAAGGGACCCTCCTCTCTCTTTAGTCCTCGAAAAACTAGGGAGGGTCCCTTGGGAAAGACTTTTTGCCCCCCTGCAGACCGAGTTGCCTCCTAAGCTCCTCCTCCTCCTCCTCCCGTCCCCCAAGGTCCTTCCCGCGGCACAGCATCACCTGGAACAATCTGGAGGCCCTCCGAAAAATGTAATTGCCACAAACCAGCATGGGCCTCTCAAGGAATTGCATTTTTGATTTGCTAATGCCCACAGAAGAGTGTTAAGAATGCTACAACTTAATATACCAACTTTAGAAAAATAATCCTAAAAGTAAGAGGTTCTGGATAATGGAACCACATAACCCATAATGATGAATTGGATTTTCTTTCACCGGGCATCTTAAGGCAAAGGCTAAGCAGGCTTTTATTTCTGCAGGAAGCCAGGAGTTTGTCCCTATTGTCTAAACGGCCCCTTTGAGCTCCGTCATGCCGTGATTCATGCGCTTTACTAACTGCAAGTATGTACCTTACTAAGCAACACATCATCAGACCCCAATCGGACTGCCCTTCACTGCATGTAAGGCTGATGGAGAAACCTAGCATGAACTGAGGAAGTGACCATCACAACAAAGGTGTGGAACCAGAAGGACCTGAAGGCAACCCTGGAGCCCTGCTGCATCCCTGTGCACCAGGAAGCGCCACAGGCCCTCTGTCCCCCATCGCTATCAGGCCTGTCACAACCTGGGGCTCTTAGGACCCCTGGGGCTCTCAGCTGTCTTCTCTGGCGGGCAACCTCACGAGATCAGAGAAACGACCAGGGTGGCAGGAGAGCTGTGGAGATGCCACAGGTGAACTTTTCCACTGTAAGAGGGAACCCTATACCTGAAATGATACGGGGTTTGCTGCCTGGGCAGGGGGTTGGACTAGACGACCTCCAAGGTCCCTTCCAACTCTGGTATTCTATTAGAAGGCTGAAAACCTCCAGGCTGCAGTTGCTACACTTTTTCCATGAACTGCTGCTGCTGATTCAGCCATTCTGTTTTCACATTTACCAATTTATGTCCTCAGTTGCGACAGATCAGAAGCCCCTTTCTGCCCATCCCAGGAGTCAGGCTTCTCCTCAGGCCCCCTGGGGCTTTATCAAGGCTCTTGTTAAATGCCATCCATTTACGGTAAACCACGCACCGATCTGTCCTGCTAGCCCCTCCCCAAAGCAGAGGTTAGTACCAATACAGATCTGAGCAATTGAGGGGCAATCCTGATGGGTTTCAGGTTTGTGGCTTCCAGTTAGTTCTCTGTAACATCCCATCATGTTCAGTTTTCCTCCCTGAATGTGCCAGTCTGCAGGGCTCGCTTGCAGTTTTCTAAAACTACACCTCCTGGTCCAGGAAGGGACTGGTCATGGCCTGGATATGGCCCAGGCAGTGAAAGCAGGAAGTTCTTGGAACCCTGGGACATTCCGTCCCCGCAACAGCGAACATCACCTGTCCCTGCTTCCAGGCCACAGGGGAGCAACGGGTCACACCCCACAATTTTCAATCCACGGGACACTTTCCTAGATGGAAGCCCCTAGACGGTGGGCATGAACGAGTACGTCCCACAGCTGAGGCCGTCTCCTTGGGACAGCTGCCAGTTTTAATAATGTGGACTGGGAGGAAGGCAGGATTCCTGGCTCCCTGTGCATCTAGTCCATTTGTCCATGTCATTCTGACCTGTTATTTGTGTGAGTGGAAGTCTTTGGGAGAAGCCAAAATACACAATTGCTAATTTTCCAAGCACCAACTTATTCTATTCCCATCTTAATTTTGGAACACGGGCGACTTTTAGCAGGCTCCTAATGCAGAAAGTGGAGCTGCTACCTCAGTTTGTTCTACTTACCAGATCTGGGCATCTGAACAGGAGGGGGTTCCTGGCATCCACGATCTGAACCACAACATCGCTGCAAAAGAGAAGGCAAGAGACGCTTTTCCCTCAGCTTAAAGCACACCCTGAGCTCATCCCCATCTCGCTCTCGCCAAGGACAGAGGGCTTGAGGCAGTCCTGACCCACGGGATCCCAACATGGAGCCCGAGGCAGCAGCCAGCCTACACACACACACACACACACACAACACACACAACAGCCCGCAGGCAGGCAAGAGCAGCCCTACCCCCACCCCACCCCTGTTCCCAAGGCTCTTCCTTCATGGCAGGAGGTCCTCTTGCCAGGGCCACCGGGCTCAGGCTCTGCCAAGAACATCCTGTCCGCAAGGAGACCCCTTTTCACCATCCCACCTGCTCTGACAGGCAGCCTGAGCCGCCAAGGAGAGAGCCTGCCTGGGTCCAGGAGGTGGGCTGGACTATCACAGTCTAAGCAGAGCTACCTTCTCTCCAGGACTCGCCAGAGCTGACGCCAGAAATCCAAATTTCGCTCAAACGGGGTCAGCAGGAGGTTCTCCTCTTCCTCCAGCCTGTAAGAATGGAGGGGAAGAAAGAGTCCTGGGGATTTTAAGGAAGCACCCTCAGAGATGGTTTTCTGGTTTCATTCACATTTTTATTTAATGAATGATACCATGAACTTGAGAGGCATAAATTCTGCAGAATAAAACACAGATCTGAAAGAGCAATTTTGTGAGGTCCATCATCTCTAACCCTTTTGCTGCATGAGATGCTGAAAATTTCCTTCCTGACTCTGGCTTCTGCCAGTTTCCCCTGGAGGCATAACTTGGAGCCCTCTCCCCCCAGAGATTTGGAGGGGGTCCTTTTCCTTTGCAGAAGCCATCTTCTCCATTTGTTAGCTACCTTTGTCCTCAGGGCTGTTTCTGCCATTTAATAAAAGCTTTGCTGTTATCTGAATTTTATTTAATGCTAGGCTTTTATTTTCAGTTGATTTCATTTTAAGGCTAGGCTATGACAAAATAAGAAACAACACAAGGGCAACTTTTTTAATTGCTTCATTCTGGATAATCTTGTTTAATGAGAACTTTCTCCTCCTGTCTTGAATGTTCAGCATATTGAGCACTTCTTGACATCGGTTGAAAAACCACCTCAAAGAAGCTCCCAACATGCCACATCAGTTTCTTTGTGGGGAGGAGAACCTCTTACGCTCACTCCAGCCTCTTAAACTTGCTCATGTGCTTTGAACTCATGACTTGCCTGTCTGGAAGTCTCTTGTTTTTTACATTTATAAACTGCTCAGACAGTTGTCGCCTGAGGACATAATTTTAAAAAAGGGAAAAGATCATGAAAAGCCATTGCTGCAACCCAATATCAATTACAGCCAAATACCAACCCAATGCAATCCTAAGTTGCATTAACAGAGGGATACAATCGAGATCAAGTGAGGTACTAATACCACTCTATAAAGTCTTAATAAGACCACACCTAGAGTACTGCATTCAGGTTTGTTCACCACATTATAAAAAAGATGTTGAGATTCTAGAAAAAGCACAGAGAAGAGCAACCAGAATGATTAGGGGACTGGAGATTAAAACCTAAGATGAACGGTTGCAGGAACTGGGCCTGGCCAGTCTAGGGAAGAGAAGGACCAGGAGAGACAGGAGAGCATCTTCCAATATTTGAGGGCTGCCACAGAGAGGAGGAGGGGGTCAAGCTATTTTCTAAAGCATCTGTAGGCCAGACAAGGAATAATGGATGGAAACTGAACAAGGAGAGATTTAACCTGGAAATAAGGAAAAAATTTTCTGACAGTGAGAACAATCAACCAATGGAACAGAAGTTGCCCTCAGAAGTTGTGGGAGTTTCATCCCTGGAAGCTTTCAAGAGGAGACTGGACTGCCATTTGTCAGAAATGGTGCAGGGTCTCCCGCTTGGGCAGGGGGTTGGACTAGATGACCTATAAGGTCCCTTCCAACTCTGATTATCTGTTATCTGTTACCAAATGGCATCAGCTTTCATATAGGTATGGAAGCCATCTGGGTGACCTGGGCCCAGTCTTCCTCTCAGCCCAACCCTCCTCACAGGGTTGTTGTTGAGGGAAAAATAGGAGGAAGCATCAGCTGCCTTGAGGTGGCCAAATACGTATTTTAAAAGGAACTGGATTAAGGTTTTGAGAGTTTTTCTGACTTCACATTAAACCTGGCTAAAGATTAAGGACGACCTCAGCCTTTCTTCTACCCGCCTCTATTTTACTCTGTTTACTGACTGGGGCCTCCTACAGCAATGATGAGGACACTTGTTTAAATCAAAGTATTTGTCTGCCAAGAACATTATATAATTTCTGATTACATTCTTCTTTTCTGTCATACTTGGGGGCTGAGGTGCCATAGCCCTTTTCCCCAGGTAGAAGGCAACCTTGATTTTAACAGTCCCTTCCACCAAAAGGATTAGACAACAAAGAACTTCAACTGCCTCCATCTCTGTCTCTCCAATAGAGAGAACCACAACAAGTCTTGTGGGGTCCTCTCTCTCTCTCTCCCCCCCCCCTTTGGCAGTCTCCCCAAGTCCCAACTTAGGCTTCTCAGGGGCACATTGTTGACTCCCTGAGCCAGTGCCACTCACCAAGCAAGCTGCCTCCTCCACCTCAGGAAGCTGTCTCTTTCAGCCTGGTTCAATGCTGCAGGGCTTGTTTGTTCATCCCATGGCGGTCTGGAAGGACAAAGCACAAAATGAAAAAAGGTTTGGGCACCACAAAAAAAAACACTTGCTTCAGAGTAGTAGAAAATGATGTTGGGAGAGACAGTTTTGGTAATTGTCATGTCCCTGGTGGAGACTGACTCTGAGGGAGAGGAGGAACAGCCGACAGGGAGTGGACGTGTGGCTCCGGAGGTTGTGGAGAAGGCTGGGGAAGGGCAGAGGCCATGAGCAGTCAGAGGAGGACCCAGGACCATCCCCTCTCCATCCTAAGGCACGCAGGGAGGAGAGGATAAGGGAGAGATGTGGTCTACTTGGGAGGAGAGGGCCTTGATCCTCTTCATGGGCTGCAGGTGTGAGAACTGCATAAGAGTTTGGACATGCCTTCTGGCAAACGCTGGAGACAAAGTGTGTTTTATTTTGGTTTGAGGTTATCTTGGTTGGCGTCCTTCCAACAGACCTTGTTATCTCCTTGAAGTTGGTAAATACTTCTTCTGTTCGTTGTGGAAATTTCATCATTGTAGTTTGTTTGGTTTTTATTTTCACCTCTATCTGCTCATTAAATTTGGACTGTATTGCTTTCTTTGAAGACTATTTTTGAGTACGTTTTATCCCCAACTGAGAATTATTGAACAGTGGGGCCAAGTTGGAGGCATTAAAGTTGGAGACATTTATTTACGTTTTGGATTTGTTGCATTTGTTTACACTCTGGGTCATCACAGTAATGGAAACCAAGAGGCACTCACTAGAGCAGCCTTCCCCAACCTTTCTGGGTTGGTGGCCTGGTGTGGGGTGGGTGGCGGGGAGGATGGTTTTGTGTGCACGCGCACAGCTTCATTTGTGGGAGTGGGGTTGTGAGTGCCAGCACCCACAGCTCATGTAAGTTGAGCTGTGCGCACACATACCAGCTGCCTCTCACAAGGCCCAGTTGAAAACAGGCCACAGCAGGGTAGTGGGCTACAAGTCGAGGACCGTAGAGGAAGGCTGGAAAGAGAGCTGGACAGGCTGGGAAGTGACTTTCTGGTTGGTGAGCGTTTTAGGCGGTTCTTCCTGCCCCTCAGGGAAGACGGGGAGTAACTTTTCGCAGGCAGCTTCTATGGCCAAGAATGAATAGTTAAGAGGAACATGGAAGGAAAGAGGAACAGAACTCAAAACATTTTGTATTTATCCAAAATTCATGGGAGGGCAGATTTCATAGAACAGTGAAAGAGTAGAAAAGCAAAACAAGTGATGGAAATGAAGCTTGAAAAGAGCTGGCTATCGGCTGCCGACAAGAGATGCAGAACCTTAGAATTGGAAGGCACCCTGGAGGTCTTCTAGCCCAACCTCTTGTCCTGCATAAAGTCCTTCCTTGGTGGCCTAGAGAAAGGCAGGGCAAATACAAGAACACGTTCTATCCTTGTTTTTTAACGCAAAGGCAAAGATCTCACCCTACATGTCAGCTCAAAAACACAAAATATCACAAACTGTCAAGTTCTCAAAAATATTTCTCTAGGGAAAATTATTTTTTAAAAACCCAGAAGAGGCAGGGAAAAGATGCCCAAGTCTTGCCTGTCATGATTCATGACCAGAGGAGGAAACAATGTGCAGAGCATGCGAGATTTCAGTTCACAGGCCCTCCTTCCTTCTCACAACAGTTGCGCTAGAAATAGGAGGCCTGGCTTTGTGCTCAATCTATTCTTCACCATTAAGCAAAGCTCACAGGAACCTTGATAAGGTTAAAACAAACAAAACAAGGCGCCTTTCAACCTAGTTTGCATTATCCAAGTTGCCCACAGCTTCAGCAAGCTCACGTTTACTTGAGCAATAAAGGCGTTATCACCGTCGGGGTTTATTATAAGAAGCTCAGGGTGAAATCTGCCAACAATCGGAAAGCCGGGAAGAGGCGCCCACGCCTCAGGGAAGGAGGGAAGCGGCGGTGGAGGGGCTGAAAGGAGCGGGGTCCAGGGAGAGACGCCGCTCCTGCGTCCTCAGGCAAGGGGACGGAGTCCCAGCAGCGCTTCGCCCCCGCCCGGCCTTGGCTAGGAGACCCCCGCCAACCGCCGGTTCTCCGGACCGGCCTTCGGGAAACGCACCTTCTGGGGATGCGCAGGACCCGCTTCTCCTCCTCCTCCTCCTCCCGCGGCCGGCCGGCTTCCACCTCCGTAGCCCCGCGGCGGGGGGCCAGGCGCGCGTTCAGCTTCTCTGCGGACGGAGAGCCGCGTCAGGCAGGCGGAGGCGCCCCCCACCCCGCGCTGCCCTCCCCCCGCCCGGCCCGGCCCTCCTCACCTGCGGCGAACGCGGCGCCCGCCAGCTCCGCCGCCGTCAGGAAGGCCTCCAGCGGGCTCTGCTCCGTCACCGACTGCGGCGGGGGGCCGCGGCCCTGCTCGCTCAGCTCGCTCGTGTGGCGCTGCGGGGGGAGGAGGAAACGCACCGTTACCGGGGGCCGCGGAGGCGTCCTGCCCGCTCCGCCCCCCCCAGGGAAAGGGAGGGAGGGGGTCAAGGAGGCTTACCCATCCCGCCCCGCCCGCCTGGCGGCCGCCGCCACGGAGGGAGCGCCCCAGCCCCGGCGCCTGCTTCTTGCCCATCGCGCGCCTGGCACTTCCGGGCATGCGGCCGGGCGCAGCCAATCAGCGGCGCGGCCGGTAGCGCCGCCGCGAAGGCTCCGGGCGGAAACTGCGCTCCGCAAACCTTTAGTTCCGGCAGCTGCGGAGTCGACCTCACGGGGGCGCTGAAGGGCCGCCGTTCCTTCCCATTTGGTTGGTGCGGGGGTGGGGGAGAGCTTCGGAGTACAAAGAGGACTAGAAGCCTGAAGCGGGGAAAGCGGGCTGGAAGGCGGTTAATCCGACCCTTCAGCTTTACGGGCAAGGAACCCGGAGACAAAGGCGGTGTTATGTATGTAGGTTGGAATGTTATTGGTTTAGTTTGAATTGTTCTTGTAAAATGTCAAATAGGATTGGTTTAAATAGTGCGGGAAAACCCTGCACTCTGATTGGCTGGCAACTACGGCTGCTGGCTATAAGAAGCAGCCGTAGCCCAGCCAAGTTGGGTCCTTTCGAGCTGTAGTCACTTAATAAACTCTTCACTGAAGCTCTTCGCATCTGACTCTTCATGCAAACTTAACAGGCGGGGTCACCTTTTCACGAGACCCGCGGCGTCCCTTGCGCGCCGGCAGAAGTGGCGACACCGGTGCCACTTGGCTGTTTCTTTTGCCCAAAACGGGCCGGTCCACCTCGTGGGCATCAGGGGACAGAACAAGGCCCGCCGTAGCCCAAGCGCCACGGCTGGCCTCCGAAATCAGGCGGAGGCGATGCCTCTGCCCGGCCGCGGAAATGGTCCGTCCGGCCATGCATTTGGGGGGGCGGGGGAGGGCTGCTTGCTGGCATGACCGCTTGCATGTGCGCGTGTAAGGCGAGCCTGTGGAGTTTGTGGCTCCTCGCACACACCGGCTGAGCACCAAAACGTCCAAAAGAGCTGAGCCCCTGTCGGGTGGAGGGTGGGGGAGGCCTGGGAGTGCAAAGGGTCCAGCAGAGGGAAGGAGAATTGGCCGGTCTCAGTCCACTTTCATTCCACCGAGCAGGTTCTGTGGTGGCTTTTAAGCTGAGAATGACAACGTTGGTTGGATGCAGCTTTAGGCTTAAGTGACCAGGTACTTCTTGACAAAGAAGGTCAAAGCCTCCAAGCTAAGCTGCCCAGCACTGGCAGGCAGCACATCTTGTCCTCATCCGTTGCTAGGAAGAATCAGTGGGCTGGGTTGGGGCAGCACCAAGAGAGAGAAGAGCACTAGCACCCTCTTTCCACTTACTGGGACCTGCCTGAGATCCTGCCCCCCCCTCCAACACTCAGATCCTGCAGGCTGAAGAATCTTTCACTAGCCTGTGACTGAGCCCACCTCTACCTTCTCTTCTACCACAGCATGCAAGGGGACAGGTGGTGTGTTTGTGTGGCACTGCTTCTTCTGCCCCTTGCCCATCTAGATCAGCAACCTCCCCCCATAGCAGACTCCATCCAATTAGCAGAAATGGAGAAAAATCTATTGGTTTATTTCTTGGATTTGATTCCCACCTTCTGTTTGTAGCTCAAGGCAGGATAGTAATAATGCTTTCTCTTCCTGCTTTTCCTCACAACAGCCCTGTAAGGTAGGGCTGACTGCAAGTCTTAATGAGGGGGCTGATTAAGACTGTGGGAGGCTAAAACATAGGAAGGACAGTTGCAGGAATTGGGTGTGTCTACTCTAGTGAAAAGAAGGACTGGGGCGACAGGATAGCGGTGTTCCAATATTTGGGGGGCTGCCCCAAAGAAGAGGGGGTCAACCTATTTTCCAAAGCACCTGAAGGCAGAACAAGAAGCAATGGGTGGAAGGTCACTAAAGAGAGAGCCAACCTCCAGCTCAGGAGAAATTTCCTGACATAAAAACAATCAATGGAACGGCTGCCTCCAGAAGTTGTGGGTGCTCCAAGAAGAGACTGGACAGCCATTTGTCTTAAATGGTATGGGTCTCTAGGAGCTCCTCCTTGAGCAGGGGGTGTACTAGGAGGCCTCCAAGATTTCGTCCAACTCTGTTATTCTGGCTTCCATAGCTATGGGAAGCTTGAACCTGAGTCTGCCCAGAATGCCACAGCATTTCTTGCTCAGAAGTGCCAGCTGGAACAAATTCATACAACTCTAGGATAAAATTATTTAGTTGTGCGCATGTGCAGGGTTATGGCGGCTCGGAGGAGCTGAGCGCTGGTGGAGATTGCGGAGAGACCCCCCAGGTTTGGTCGTTCGGGGGGTTTGCTTGCTCCGGAGGGGTGGACCTTGCAGCGGTTCGACTCAGGGTGCTTCCCCTGGGTCGGATGTCGGTGGCAATGCCAGCGACGCCGGTCAGGGGGGGGTTTGCCTTCCGGCTGGTGCCGCTCAATGCGATGGCTGGGGGTGCGGCCCCAGTGGCTTCAGTGGCCTCGTTTGTGCCCCGTCGTTCGCGCCCGGAGCCTGTATGGGCTACGCGGGCTGCGCTCGAAGTCTGCCGCCTGACCCAGGGTGTTTTCCCTGGGCCGAAATTCGAACGGCAGCAGCTGTATGGCAGTGGCGCTGGCGCCGGCCGGGGTTCCCTTTTCTTCCCGGCGGGTGCTGCTCGATGCGATGGCTGGGGGTGTGGCCCTTCGGCCTTGGCGGCCTCGGCAGCCTTCAGCATCCGTGCCTGGAGCTTGGAGCCAGCGTTCGTGCCTGGAGCCTGGAGCCTGGGGCCTGTATGGCCTATGCTGACCGCACTGGAAGTCTGCCGTCCGACCCGGGGTGTTTTTGCCAGGCCAGAATGTCAACGGCGGCAGCTTCTGCGGCTTGTGCGGCTCACTGGGAGGTCCACCATCCGACCCAGGGTGTTTCCTGGGTTGCGGAGTCAGCAGCTGCGACAGTGATGCCAGTCCGGGACTTTTCTTGGCTGGCACCCCTGGCGCGATGGCGGGGGTGCGGTGCCTGCGGCTCTATGGTCTTGGTGGCCTTGGTGGCCTCGGCATTTGCACCTGGAAGTTCATCCTCCTGATGCAACTCGCATTGGAGGCCCATTGGAGGAGATGGCCGGAATTTCTTGGAGGAGCGGTCCGAATAGCGATGAAGAAGTGGACTTTGAGACCTGGAACAATGGAGGTGGCTGTTGGATTGACGGTTGCTGAACTGATTGTTGGAGGGTGCACTGTGGACCGTTGGAGAGGCCGCTGAGTCATTGGAGGGGCTGTCGGATGGCCTGCTGGAGTCTGCCGGAGCTGCTGCGCGATCCTAGCGTGGTTGCAGCACGGTGGAGATGGCATGGCGACGATGGCGGCATCAATGGCGTTGTTGCTGTTGGTGCTATTGGCTGAGGATATTTGAAGATCTGCCAGGGAGGATGCTCGGGGCACCGGTTTTTATTGGTGTCCTGGTACCTCCCCGGCCTTCCCCCCCTAACCTTGGATGTGACGATGGCGGCGGATGTTATTTTTCGGCTTTTCTCCTCCTTGGGAGGGCCTGGAGGATGCAAGCAGAAGTGACTGGCTGGTGGAGACATCGGGCCCTTAGTGGCCATCTACTATGCCTGGACCATCTTTCCTCCCCCTCGGATGCCTCAGTTCGCCTCTTGGGGGTTGCATGGTGTGGTGGAGCACTCCATGCCTGGCCATTACCACTGGGGTGAGAGAGCAGTGGTGTTTGGCCCCCTTGTTTTGGGGCTAGCCTGCGGACTGTCTTCCTCTGTGGGAGAGAGGAGGCTGGACCGTGTTTGAGATCGTGGGACTTACTTCCCGGCAGGCAGTGGGAGTGCCGCCTGGGTCGAGAGGTCCCCGCTGTTTGCTGGCCCTAGAACTGATCATCGGCAACCTGAATTACCATCTTATCCTGGACTTTGATCTCTCCCTAGCAATGACCACTATTGGATACACCTACTCTTCTCTTGAGCTGCGGGCACTCAGGGGTGTTCCCCTGTCCCTGAGATGGCCTGCCGTATTGTCAAAGCCCCTCCTTGATGACGGATCTTTTATTCCCGAGAGGGGGCATAGCATGACCAAGGGTTTTAAATTATGCTTAATTCGGAAGGGGAGGTTTTTTAAATTTTTAATTGGTTGTCTTAAGGGATTAGGGAGGGGGGTAGAAGGGTCTTCTCGCAGCCCGGTGCGTGGGGAAGTGGGGGTTGGGGGCCAGCGGGGCCCTGGGGTGCGAGGTGGGGACCGCGATTCCCAGGGTGGTTGGGATTGGCAGGAGACATCGAGGCATAGGGCCATATCATGTGTTGGGAGTGCATACCTGCCACCTCTGTGCGGTGGCACGCTCCGACCCTATGGCCTCCTCCCTAGGGGCCACGGGAACTGGGACCCCTGGGCTTAGGTTGGTGTATTTTAATGCCAGGTCCGTGGCTAATAAGTCTTCCCTCCTCCGTGAGATCATTGAGGAGGAGGCTGCGGACCTGGCTTGTATCACTGAAACCTGGTTGGGCCCGGAGGGAGGTGTCCCTCTGGTTGATCTATGCCCTCCAGGTTTCCGGGTTTTGCACTGGCCACGGGCCCAGGGAAGGGGTGGTGGGGTGGCTGTGGTTATTCGGGAGACCCTGTTTCCAAGGGAGGTCGCGGTTCCAGAGATAGGCGGGAGTGAGACCCTCCTCCTGAGGTGGGGGCCTAATGGTCGGGTGGGTTGCTGCTCGCATACCTTTCCCCCAGCTGTGTGACAGCAGCCCTGCCTGGGCTTCGAGATGTCCTCTCGGGGGTGGCGGTGGAGTTCCTGGGCCTTATAGTCCTGGGGGACTTCAATCTGCCCTCCCTGTGGGGAGCGTCGGGTTTGGCCCAGGACTCCATGGAAGCCATGGGCCTAACCCAATTGATTCAAGGCCCAACTCACGAGGGGGGAAACACTCTTGACCTAGTTTTTGTCTCTGAACAGTGGCATAGTGACAGAGGGCAAACCACTTTTATGGCATTGCCCGTTCCATGGTCTGATCACTATCTCCTACGGCTGGTCTTCCAACAGGCGCCCCACTGCTGGGATGAGGAGCCACTTAGATGGTTCCGCCCCAGACGCCTGATGGACCCTGAGAGGTTCCAGGCGGAACTGGGGTCTTTTCCCTCTTCCCTTGCCCACAGCTCTGCCGAGGATCTGGTGGCCGCTTGGCAACAGGCTGCGTCGGATGACCTCAACAGGGTTGTCCCCATGTGTCCCCTCACACGCCGTGGATCCCGGATGGCTCCTTGGTATACCGAGGAGCTCCGGGAGATGAAGGAGGGGTTTAGAGAGCAGGTGGAGGTCCACCTGCTCCCAATCCGATCGAGCCCAGCTAAGAGCCCATATTAGGACTTACCTGGTAGCTATGAAAGCGGCAAGAAGGTCTTATCTCTCTGCCCTCATAGCGTCCGCAGATAACCGCCCAGCCGCCCTGTTTTGGGCTACCCGCTCTCTCCTTCGTACGGGGGAGGGGGCGGACCCACTGCAGGGAAGGGCTGAGGAATTTGGTCAATATCTGTTGGACAAGATCGCCCGGATTCGGAGCGGATTGTCCTCCGATTTGCAGTGGTCTGAGGAACGGGATACAAGTAGTCTGGCCAGTGTGATCTGGGATGTGTTCGATCCTGTTTCCGAGGATGAAGTGGACAGGACTATGCGGCGTCTGAGTTCCACCACATGTTTGTTGGACCCGTGTCCCTTCTGGTTGGCTTACGCCTCCAGGGAGGCCACCTGCGTTGGCTCGGGCAGTTGTCAACGCTTCGTTAAGAGAGGGTGTTTTTCCCTCCGCCTTGAAGGAGGCGGTGGTGAGACCCCTCCTGAAGAAGCCTGCCCTGGACCCAACCGTGTTAGACAACTTTCGTCCAGTCTCCAACCTTCGCTTCTTGGCGAAGGTTGTTGAGAGTGTGGTGGCTCGGCAGTTTCCACTTTTCCTGGATGAAGCAGACTACCTGGATCCGTACCAATTGGGCTTCCGACCCGGTTTCAGCATGGAGACTGCATTGGTCGCGCTGATGATCTCTGGAAGGCACGGGACAGGGGTTTTTCCTCTGTCCTGGTCCTATTAGACCTCTCAGCGGCTTCGATACCATCGACCATGGTATCCTTCTGCGGCGCCTCAGGGGTTGGGAGTGGGGGCACTGTCCTTCAGTGGTTCACCTCCTACCTCTCGGGGTGGTCACAATCGGTGTTGGCAGGGGGGCAGAGGTCGACCCCGGGGGTGCTCTCTTGTGGGGTCCCTCAGGGGTCGGTCCTCTCCCCTTTTATTTAACATCTACATGAAGCCGCTGGGTGAGATCATCCGTGGTTTCGGGGTGAGATTCCATCAGTACGCAGATGACACCCAGCTGTACATCTCCACCCCGAACCAGATCAGTGATGCCCTCTCCCTGATGACCCGGTGTTTGGATGCGGTACGGATTTGGATGAGCGGGAACATGCTTCGACTCAACCCGGCCAAGACTGAGTGGTTGTGCATACCGGCATCTCGGCCCAGTCAGGAATATCCATCTTTGGCCATAGGGGGAGAGGTGTTGCCCCCTGTGGATAGGGCACGGAATCTGGGGGTCCTCCTGGATGTACGGCTCCGGTTGGAGGAGCAGGTGGGGGCCATTGCCAGGGGGGCCTTTGCCCAGCTCCGCCTTGTTTGTCAGCTTTGCCCATTTCTGGACCGAGATGCCCTGCGCACAGTCACTCATGCCCTTGTTACCTCTAGACTCGACTACTGCAACGCTCTCTATTTAGGACTGCCCTTGCATACCATCCGGAGACTGCAGCTGGTGCAGAATGCGGTGGCGCGGGTGGTGATGGGAGTTTCCCGATTCTCCCATATTACCCCCCTCCTGCGCGGCCTGCATTGGTTGCCGGTTGCACTCCGGGTGAGATTCAAGGTCTTGGTTTTAACATACAAAGTCCTTCACAACATGGGTCCTCAATATTTAACAGAGCGACTCCTGTCGATATTGAGTGCCAACCGCCCTGTGCGAGCACATAGGCAAGGACTCCTTGGGGTCCCGTCGGCAAGCCAATGTCGGCTGGCGGTTCCCCGGTGACGAGCCTATTCTGTCGTGGCCCCTGACCTCTGGAATCAACTGCCTCCGCACCTTCCGCCACGATCTGAAGACCTGGTTGTTTGACCAACCCGGGCTGTGACCCCTCCCTGGGGGGGGGGGTTAAAAAATATCTTAATTATTGTTATTTTAGTTTTGTAATTTTGGGCTTGCGAACTAGTTTAATCTCTTTTTAATTATTTATTGTTGTTGCTTTTAGTTGTGAGCTGCCCTGAGTCTTCGGAGATGGGGCCGCATACAAGTCCAATAAATAAATAAATAAATAAATAAATAAAATTGGTCCCGGTGTCTGTCTGCACTGTGACCCCAAAGCTGAGTAAACAGGTGCACCTGAGGAAGTCACAGACTCACTTTCAAACTTGGTTTACCAGTTCTTCAATCCATTGTGCCTTAGTGCTGTAGCAAACCCAGCTTTGTCCATTAATCAATCAGTATATCAGTTAATTCAGTTACCAGGTTAAGTGTGCAGTCATACACTTTTTGGTCCATTTAGCTCTAAACCTGAAGTGTAAAATCCTCCTTAACATCAAACAGAGAAGAAAAACAGATCTCAATAGGAGGAACCAAAAAGGCCTGTTCATTAATATCTTGCAGCGAAAACCCTGAAAAGCACCAGAAGCTTCCCGACCGGGCATCAGCAGCCCTCCCGGCGCAATGCCCGGCCTGTCAGGCCGAGCCATGTTGGATGAGGCCGGGAGCGCTTTAAAGCCTCCACAGCGGGTCAGGAAATGGCCCAAGCGGGCGACGCTTGCCCGGTGGAAGGGCTGGGACCGGCAGCCGGCAGCCGGCAGACACGGAGGGGCGCAGGGAGCAGGCGACCCGAGTGCGGCTCCGCAGCTGGGCGCCCGGTCGCAGCCCTTTCCAAGAGCGCACGCGGAGGGGGCTCTTCGGAGGGGGCTCCCAAGGCGAGAAGGCGCTCCGCTTCGTCCTGGGACAGAAGACCAGGCTTCCTCCGGCCGCCATTCCCGGGCTGCTGGCCGCAGGGACTTCCCACTGGCCGCGGGAGCGAGCAGGGAAGGGAGCCACGGCTGAGCCCACCGACCCAACGGCCACAGCTTCGGCCCCACCCCTTCGGCTCGCTGCCGGCACCGCGGGCGCCGCCTCCCGGCGCAGCTGCCTCCCTCGCCCGGCCTATATGTAGCGGCGCGGCCAGGCAGCGCCAGCAGAGGCACGGCGGCGGAGCGGGGCTAGGCCGGCATGTAACGCGCGCGCAGCGGCGGCGGCGGCGGCGGCGATGGCGACGGAGTGGCGGCGGCGCGCGCGCGCGGCGGCGGCAGGCGGCGAGGCCAGGGCCGGCGGTCCCTCGGGATGCGCGGGCGGCCGGGGCGACGACGGGCGCGTCCAGCTGAGGACCGGGAGCAGCAGCCGCAGCGCCCCGGACTGGCTGCGCCGTCGGGAGGCGGCGGGGGCGCCGCGATGCTGCCCTGGAAGAGGCACAAATTCGAGCTGCTGGCCGCGGACGAGCAGTGTCAGCAACCGCCGCAGCAGCCACAGCAGCAGCCGCCGCTGCAGCAGCAGGGCCGGCGGCGGGAGCGGCAGCAGCAAGCGGGCCCGCGCGGCGCTTCTCCTCCGCCGTCGGGGAAGGCCAAGGACTACTGCCAGGCGGGCGCCGGGAGCCTGCCCTGCTCCGCCGCCCTGGGCTCGCTGGCCCGCGCCTGCCCGGCCGAGAGCGCCCTCTCCAGGATGGGCAGCCTGTTCCGTTCCAAGCGCAAGAAGTTCCGAGTGAGCAGCGAGGCGCCCACCTACACGGCGCTCTACCTGGGCAACGCCACCACGCTGCAGGCCAAGGGCGACGGCTGCACCGACGTAGCGGTGGCCAAGATTTGGGCCAAGAGCGAGGCCGGCCGCCACGGCACCAAGATGAAGCTGACCATCGGGCCGCAGGGCATCCGCCTGGCGCCTGCCGTGCCGGCCGAGGCTGCGTCCCGCCCGGGCCACCTCTACCTGCTGCACCGCGTCACCTACTGCGTGGCGGACCCGCGCCTTCCGCGCCTCTTCGCCTGGATCTACCGCCACGAGGTGAAGCACAAGGCGGTGCTGCTCCGCTGCCACGCCGTGCTGGTCTCCAAGGCGGAGAAGGCCCGCGCCATGGCGCTGCTGCTTTACCAGACATCGGCGGCGGCGCTGGCCGAGTTCCGCCGCCTCAAGAAGCGCGCCGACGCGCGGCACCAGCAGCTGCAGCAGGTGGGCCCCGGGGCCGACGGCGCCATCCCGCTGGTGCCGCTCCGCAAGCTGCTGCTGCACGGGCCGGGTGGCTGCTACAAGCCGCCCGTCGAGCGAAGCCGCAGCGCGCCCAAACTGGGCTCCATCACCGAGGACTCGCTGGGCGAGGAACTGGAGGAGCGCGCCGCTGGCCCGGGCTGTGCCAACGGCGGCCAGGGGGAGGACTGCGACGGCGGCCAGGGGGAGGACGACGAGCTGCTGGCCCCACTGGAGGAGGAGGAGGAAGAGGATGGGGAGGGCGCGGCGCCCGCGGTGTCCAGCCTGGGGCAGCTCATCTGCGGACTGGGCGAGCTGGCCATCGGCAACGACGTGGCGCTTCTCCGCGCCGACCTGCGCGTCACCCGCCTGCTCTCCGGGGAGAGCACCGGCAGTGAGTCTTCCATCGAGAGCAACGGACACGAGGGCGGCGGCGGCGGCGGGGGCTCCTCACCCCCACCGCCCTTGCGGTCCTGCCGCAGCCCGGAGGCCGACTGCGGCTGATCAGTCCCGCTTCCTCCCGCGGATCTGAGGGGCCCCAGGCGGTTCCAGGAAAGGGGGCGGCCCGGCGGAGAACGGCCCGGGATGGGCGCCGGAGGTCGGCCTGCCTGCCACCCCTCCCCCCAGCTGCGGCCAAATGTCGGTCGGTCCTCGGGGTGGGGGAGGGGCGTGTTTGTTTACAGCCGTGGAATTTGGGCTCCCGCTCTGCGGGGAGAGGGGCGTCTTTCCCCGGAAGGCTGGGGAAAGGGGGCTCTTCTCCAGGAGCTCATCTTCCCTCCCTTCCCCCCTCCCCCGATCTTTTGCTGTGCAAAAAGAAACTGGACCGTGTGGATCTTCATTGGAACCTGAGGAGTCGCTGCCCCCTTTGGTGGGGGGTACCTGGATTTTGGCTGTCTTGGTTTGTCCTGCACACAATAAAAGTAACAGAAAAGCGGTGGCGCTGTGCTTCCCGGGCAGGAGGTGTCCTGCTCTTGCGCCCCTCCCACAGCCCAGCTGGCCCTTGTGTGGTCCTGGGGGGCTTGGATTGGGAAGGGCCTGGCCCTGCCTGTTGGAGTCCTGGCTCTTGTGGGGGTGGGAGGTGCCTTTTCGGTGCAAGAATTTGAACAATTGTCACAGTTTGCAGCCTGATTCCAGGAGCTTTTGTTGTTGTCGTTGTTGTTGTTAAAGAATAAGAAGGGGAATTACTTCCAGCAGGATTGGATCCTGCAACGTTTTCTGGGCATGGAGGCAGCTGGTCACATTGACTGCCCCCCTACACCCAGCCCTGGCATCTCCCTTCTGGTGGAAGATGGGGGGCGAGGTTGTTCCTCAGCCCTCCTTGCCATAGGTGAGCTTGCTGGAGGCTCCCACCCACCCCACCCTGTCTGGCACCTCACAGCCTCCCCCCTTCCTGGTCTGGTGTTCCTGGGTTTCCTTAGCATTTTCCAGTCCTGCTGCATCTTACCTGCAGGGCCAGGGAGCCCCACCTGTATTGCTTTGGGGCCACTTTCATTCCAAGACCTGGTTCGGGCAATGTTGGCTTCTTGGTGGCTTCTCAGTCAAGCTTCTGTCTGCCCAAGATCACTTGGAGCTCAGGGAGCCCCTGGCCAAAAGGAACTGTTCCAAGAGTGCCATGGAGAGGCCTTGGGTGCTGCTGCTCTGAGGCTGGACTGGGCTGCCTTGGACATTGCTCCCAAGGCCCACAACCAGACGGGTGGACTGCTGCTGCCGACCTGTGCTGGACGGAGCAGCATGGAGGCTGAGAGCTCCGTTCTCTGGGACTCCTGCCTGGGTGTCCTTTGAGCTATAATTAACTCAGGCTCATGGTTTCAGTCTTCCTTCAAAGTGGTTGGCTTGGGATGGACTGTAGGCTGTTGGAGGTGGGGAGCTTGCAGCAGGAACTCCAGCAGGTGGGTGCCAGCAATGTCCTCCAATGGGCAGAGATTCCCTTTGGCCCTTTCTGTCCAGGTGAGCCAGTATGGCTGTGCCTCATGACACTTTGCTTTCTCCATCCAGACAGATCTCTGGTGGCAAGGAGATTCACTGGGCCTTTAGGCAGGGAAGTAGTACCATCATCCCTAGCCTCCCTGCCCCCCTCCTACTAGGGCCCAATGCACCTCTGCCCAGAAAGGGGTCTCTTAGCCTTGGAGGGGGCAGGGTGAGTTCCTAGGAAGAAGGAAACCTCCCCATTGAAGGCACAAGGAGGGCCAGAGGCTGGCCAACCAGCAGCTGGGTGGGATCCTTCCCTTCCCACTCATGCCTTTCGCCACAGCCAACCCACTTGGGCTGCAGCAGAGGCCAGCTTTGCTCCCTGGCTGGGCCCTGAAGGAGTCGCAGGGGGCTCTCCTGGGCTCTCCATGTCTATTCTCCCTATACATTGGCCAGAGTGACTTTCCATCACTTGGGATTGCAGGGGGGCGGGTTTCCATGCAGCGCAGCTGGTTTAATTAATTAGCCCACTGGGAAAACCTTGACCCACAGTTATCCACTGAGTTCGCAGAATATATTTTTTGGTCAGATAGAAATGTAGCACTGCCATCACCTAACACACTAAGCCAGTGAGAAAGTAGCTGAGCCTAGTGTATTATGTGAATGTAGCCAAGAGGTGATTAAGCTGAGTTGCTACTAAGTGTGAATCAAACCATGGTCCCGAGAGAGGTAGCCACGTTTGTTCTGATAGGAAGGTTGTGGGCAGTGCAGTTTGGTCCTGAGATGCCAGTGAAATCCTTTGCTCGGGGTTTGGAAAAGCCATTTTAATGAAGCCCCACAGCCCTCACTCACTCTAGCCCCGGCCACCCACAGACCCCTTGCTCTCTGCAGGAACTATGGCAGTTCTTCCACTGCCTCCAGGCAACAGGCTGCACGGGGCACTGGATTAACCAATTCTTTTGGGGTCACACAATACTTGGGGCAAAATCCAAAGGTACTAGAACCTTTGAACCTGGGTTAGCAGAATGCTGTGTGAACAACTCTAGCAGCCAAGGCCTTCGGGTGGAAAACGGCAGGAGGAGACTCTAGACTCCAGTTGCCCCTTCCACAGATCTGCTCCAGGTGGCAAAGGCGCCACTTGCCCCATAACTTGTGGGGGAAATGGTAAGGCCCACCTTCTGGGCCCTTGCCCAATGGGGGAGTGTGCTGCCAGAGAAAGAAAGAGGGCATGTGGGGGGAGGGGCTGAGAGTGGGCAATACCCAGGGTGGAAAGCTGGAGAGCAGGAAAGGGGTCCTTATGCAGCAAAAGGGTGAGGACCCCCAAGGGTCCCAGGCCTGCCAGCCAGAGGGACAGGAAGTGGGTGGGGGATTCCGGCAGGAAAAGCCCATGGATGGACAGCCGAGAGCCCTGCGTGCTGTGCCCAGTAATGCCCGACAGATCTCTGGCACCCATGGAAAAATTAACTTTTCATGTTGCCTTTCATTTGCCATTAATTCTACTAACATTTCCCTCTGGGGTTGAATGGATGGTTTTAATTCAACTTTTAATCTATTTTTTGTGTAGAGGTATTTTTTTGCAAATATTATTGGTGTCTTCAGGATTTTTAGGCACAGTATAGAAATGTTTTTAATAAACGGATAATGAGGCGCTCACAAAGCGGAGAAGGCGGGGAGCGGCGAGGCCGGGTCCCCCACAGCCAGAGGGTCTTTCAGGAGCGTCGGGCGGAGCGGTGATTCACGGCACGCGACGCCCACGGATCCCGCCCTGACCGAGAGAGGAGCCACGGCCGCATCTGACCTGACAGCCAGGCGCGCAGGTGTCTCGCGAAGAGTTCGGGAAGCTTCTCCCCCACAAGCTGGTGATTCATCTGCTTCAGGTGACGCCCTCCGCGACCGGAGCCGCCGAGGGCCCCGCTCGAGAAGGCGGCCGGCCCGGGCCGTCGGGGGCCGAGCGGGGGAACGAAAGCCCCGCGCTGCCCTCTCCAGAAGCCTCGTCGGGGCCCGAGGGGCTGCCTGGCCGGAGGGCGAACGCTGGCGCTCCAGCCTCGGCCGCAGCCCCTCCCTGGGAGAAGGGAGGCCGGGAATAGCCGGCCAGGGACAGCGGCCGCCCGCAGACGCCCCCGAACTCGGCTCGTTCAAGGGCGGCCTGGAGAGTGGCGGGAAACCTGCCGTTTGTGCCAGTCCGGCCTTTCATGTAGAACGGCGGCTTCTATTTTCAGGGGACTCACATTCCCTCCGCACGACCCTCCCTCCCGCAGCTTCAGGATCCAGTCGGAGGAGTCAGGCCCGCCTCCCTGGGAAGAGCCGCCGGACGCCACCGCCCCCCTCCCCCCCTCGTGCAGGCGAACTGCGGGCCCCGCAGCAGCCAAGGGAGGCAGGTGTGTCTCCTGAAAGCAGGAACCCCGAGCCAGGGAGCAGCCCCCTCTCCCCTTCAGCCTTGCAGGATCCTCAAAGCTCCAGGCCAGCTTGAGGCCGGCAGAAGCCCCTGAGCTAAAAGGCTGCACCGGGAAAGCCACCTAGCGAGCTCTGCTGGCAAGGGTGCAGGCACTGGGCACAGGCCTTTCACCCCAGTTGGGAGAGGCTGGGCAGCAGGAGCAGCTGGCTGGGCAGCTGCCGTCATCTGATCAGCCCAGGGGAAGCTTGGAGATCCAAATGCTGCTTGGAAGACTCTGCCCAGCACAGCATCTGTGTGAAGGCAGCCGGGCGTGTGAGCGGGATGGCACCCCCTCTGCAAAACAAAGGTTCCTCAGCCCAGCCTGCTCTGGTGGAGGTGGCAGCCGTGACGGGAGCAACTGGCCCAGCTGGAACGGGCACTCAAGAAGGCACAGGACCAGCCCAGACTGGCTCTGAGAAGAAGCACTGCTGCCACCGCTGCCACCTGGCATGAAGAAGCACCTCTGAGGAAAGGCAGGGAAGCAAGGGGCCACTCCTCTGCCATGCCCCTTCCTGCCACTGGCAAAGCCACCCTGCCCCAAGATGGCTGGAGAACCCTGCAGGGAGTCACTCAAAGTCCCCATGGGGGCTGAATGGCCTGGGGACACAGTGGCCAGAAGAGCCTCCGGCAGGACGTCCCAAAGATGGACTCCACCCCCCCCCAGCTTTCCCAGGCCAGTGGAAGAACGAGCCGTGCTTGGCAGTCCTGGGAGCAGGCACTCTTGAAAGGCTGCCGTTCTTGCCTGGCACAGCCAGTGCCCTGGAGCAACCCCGGGAAGCCCAGCATGGGGGCTAACGGAGCTTAGTGGTTTGGCCTAGAAAAGGAGACCAGGGCAGATGGGCAGTCAATCAGGGTGGCAAGCCACAAAGGGCAAATCCGGGGGGGGGGGCTAAAGGCCCTGTGGTCTGACCTTGCCAAGGGCTGGTTGCAACCAAAGGGCTGGGGAATTCTGGAAGTTGAAGTCCACAAGTCTTAAAGTTGCCAAGGTTGGAGACCCCTGCTCTAGACACTTAATCCTCCTCCATATTGAATCTTCCTAAGCACCTCAGGGGCGGAGGGCAAGAGAGGCCATGCAGGGCAGTGGGACTTCCTAAGGAAAGCAACCCACAGTTTCAGAAGGCCATTCCTGGCCTCAGTGGGGCAGGTTAAGGGAGGCCCTGGGGCTTTAAGGAGATAATGGGTAAATTTAAGGAAACAGCGATCATTGCTTCAGTCCTGGCACCTCCTTTAATGTCCTCTTGCTCTCGTCCCACAAAACACAGACTAGCCAGCAAGACAGGAATTTCAGAGAACGCCCTGTTGGAATTCCACTGGGAAGAAAGTCCCAACCAGCAAATGACAGGCACCCCAGAGCCCCTCTCCCCAAATCAGGATCCACTCAGGAGGTGGCAATGCTGGGCCACAGGTGTGGATCCAAAACCAGAGATGGGGGAAGGGAAAAAGTTCACAGGACCTCTGAGTCACAACGGTGCAACGCCTCCCTTTGGATGGACTTAAGCATCTTTCCCCCCTCCCCCAGTATATCCATTTGGGGTGGGGGCGCACCACTGCCCTGGGGCCCTGCGAAGGGATTTTCCCATAGCCAGTCACATTGTGGGGTGTGTGTCTCCTTTGGGGTAATGTCAGCTGCCTCCCAGCTGGATGGGAAGGAAAGGGCTGGTGGGGGCCAAGGAGGGCGGGAGGCCCTACAGTGAAGGAGCCAAAGGCTTTGGCTGCAGCCGTCCCTTGGCTAGGTCAGACCACAGGGACTTCAGCTCCCCACCCGACCCCCGTGGATCTGCCCTTTGGGGCTTGCTGCCCTGACTGGTTGCCCGTCTGCCCGGTCTCCTCCACCAGGCCGAATCCCTAAGCTCCATTAAGTCTCTTCCGGGCTAGCCCGCCTGCCCCTCCCAGGACCGCCAAGCACAGCTTGTTCTTCCACTGGCCTTGGAAAGCCGGGGGGGGGAGTCCATTTTTGGGACGTCCTGCTGGAGGCTCTTCTGGCCATCGTGTCCCCAGGCTGTTCAGCCTGCATGGGGCCTTTGGGTGGCTCCCTGCCTGGTGCTCAGCAGAGGGGTCAGCAAGGTCACTTAGCAGAAGGGTCTCCAACCTTGGGAAGTCCACAACTCTTAAAGTTCCCAAGGTTGGACACGAGGCTGCTCTGCGGGGTATCAGGCACCGAGATGAGACAAAAGAAGGAAGTGATGATCATCTAGTTGGAGTCAGAGCAGAAAAGTATTTGCAGCTGGCAAGAGTAAGCAGCCTCTCTTCTGAGTACACCCAGGCTGGTCACAGGACACTCGCTGGCCAGCCGGACTTTGGGATCCCCTGCCCTGCCAGAGGGGGGGGAGGGAGAGAGGGGGCCCCTCCCTTTCCTTTCCACCGCCATGGACGTCCCTGGATGGTCTTTGCAAGGAAGCAGCTGCAGGCGGCCTTGCCCTCCCCCTCCCCACACACCCAGCCCAGCAGATTCCTTCCCTTTCCTGGCTTAAACAATGGATGTTGGGCAGCTGCAAACCAACTGTGTGGCTGCCGAAGTGGGGCGGAATTGGAGGACTCCATTTTTCTGCTTGATCTGCTTCCGCCCTGGTGCTGTTCTAAAATCTGCTGTTCTTTTTGCTCCCAGTGCTTTACAGTACAAACTGGAGTTTTACCCCTGTGTAAGAAAGTGGAAATGGGGATGTAAAAGGGCTGCTTTCTTCAATGGATTGACCTGGGAATATCAACCAGTAGGTGTCAGGTAGAGGCAACCAGATCCACAGGTGAAGTTTCAAGCTGACTACTTTATTGTACTCTGCCTGTGCTACAAGAACCTCCCCGGACAGCTCGCCTTCTCTTAGGAGCAAACAGATAAGGTCCCATGGAACATGGAGGGGGGGAGCCCAAGGTCTCCTGCAGCTGCACAAGGACTCAAGGCTGCCTGCCTGCTTGATTCCTCCTCCCTGCTGGCTGGCAGCTTCCCAACAGGAGGAGGAGAGGAGAGCTTGTTATGGAAATGGTCACGATAGAAAGGGCAGGCTGGGGATTCCTTTCCTCCCTTCCTCTGGGGGTTTGGAGGCCAGATGAAATAACAACATCTTTGGCAGCATCTTCAAGGCCTGAGCAGTCCTGGATGAGATGCCAGGGACCACTGCTGTGAAGATGGGCAGTTCTGGACTCTGCTCTGCCCAAGGAGACCGGGGTACACAGGGATGTGTGTGTTGGGTGCCCATGGGGTCAATAAAGGCAATGCTGAGCCGAGGAGGAGAACATCTCTGCGGGCTGCCAAAGGGTGTCCCCTGAGTTGGGAGGTTTGTGTCACCTGCCAGCTGTTTGGGCACAGGGTGGAGTCTGCAGGGAACCCCAGAGTCAGGATCTCAAAAAAGTGGAGGGTTCTAAGTAGCCCCAGAGCTGCCAATTCCTTTCTCTGAACTCTGAACTTGCACAAGTGGAATCTGGGGACCGGATGGCATCCTCCCTGGGGAGCCTGGGGGGGAGGGGAGTAGGCAGCAGGCTCCCTTCTGCAATCCACACCCTCTCTGGCAGCTGCATAGGAAAATCACTTGGTTGGCAAGCAGTGCCAGGTTTGGGGGGCAAGTAAAGGCAGCTCCACAGCTGCCTGCTTGATTGCAGTGGGGCTGGGGGTCCAGGGTGGCATCTGGGGGGGGGGGTTCTGGTAAGAACTTCCTGCTGAGCCTCAAGCTGCCTGCCCCAGAGCCCAGTTCTCAGCACCTCCTCTGACTGGGGGGGGGCAGCCTGGGCATTGCCTTGCTTGTGAATCTGCCCCCCACAGCCATTCCCCCCCTCCCTGCTGTTGCAGCCCACCCCAGCGAGGCCCAGCAGGTCTGTGGCACAGAAGCTATTCTTGTTGAAGGCAATTGCCAGGCTGGGTAATTATGGGTTGCTGTTGTTCCAGAAAGGAGACAGCAGCTGTTTTGCAGAAGGGGAGGATTGCAGTCTTCCTCTCTGGAGGACTCACCCCTCCCCAGCTGTGCCTTGCAGCCAGCCAGCCTCCCCCCCACATCCCCACCCCACCCATTCTGCTCTGGCCTTCAGTTGTGAAGCAGCAGCAGCTCAGCTCCCCTGCGGCTTCCTCTGGTCCCGCCCCCATAACACCCCTTCCTCTCCCTTTCCCGAGGCCGCAGCCTGGATCTGGATGTTCTGCCTCCTCCCGGTCCCCCTTCCTCCCCCCCCCCACGAGGTCCTCCTCACAGCCTGGCTTGGCTTCCTGTGTTGAGGCTTCCAGGCTTTCCTGTTTTCTCCCCTTACGGAGACCTGGAATCCATGGGTCATCCGTGGGGATGAAGATGGCCGGGCTGGCTTGACGTCACACCTCGGAGGGAGCCGGCCAGGCACTTTTCCAGGCAGCAGCGCTGAGGGCCCAGCAGATCCGTGGAAGCAAGGAAATGGTAAGGGAACACCTGCCTGAGCTTGATGAATATAAATCACCGGGACCAGACGGATTACATCCCAGACTTCTGAAGGAACCGGCAGTATTATCTCAGGACCGCTGCACCATATCTTTCAAAAATCCTGGAGCATCAGAGGATTGGAAAAGAGCTGATGTGTTTCTCATCTTCAACAAAGGGAGAAAAAACAGACCCAGGAAATTACAGACCAATCACCCTGAAATTAATACCTGGGAAGATCTTGGAAAAGACGACCAAGCAACAAATCTGCAAACACCTAGAAGCAAGCAAAATTATAACCAGAAGCCAACATGGGCTTGTCAAAAACAGATCATGCCAAATCAATCTTATTTCATGCTTTGACAAAGTGACTAAATGGATCAGCAAAATGCTTTGGACATAGTATACTTACACTTCATCAAGGCATTCAGCAACATAGACCACAACCTATTACTTAGTAAGCTAGAAAAATGTGGGATAGACAGCATCACCACCAGATGGATTTCTAACTGGCTGACAAATTGTACTCAACGAGTAGTCCTTAGTGGTACTACATCTACATGGAGAGAAATAAGCAGTAGGGTGCCACAAGGTTCTGTCTATGGTCCAGGACTCTTCAATATCTTCATAAATGACTTAGATGAGGGAATAGAAGGGGAATTCATCAAGTTTGCAGATGACACTAAGCTGGCAGGAATCACAAACCCCCTAGAAGACAAGCTCAGGATCCCAAAAAATCCTGACAGGCTTGAACAATGGGCCTTATCCCACAAAATGAGTTTTAATGTGGAGAAAAGCAAGGTTTTACACCTGGGCAGGAAGAACCAAAGGTACCAGTTCAGATTAGGCAAAACTTAACTGTGAGAGGGACCTTGGAGTCCTAAGTGGACAATCACTTAAACATGAGCCAGCAGCAGGAAGGGGCAGCACCCAAAAAAGCTAATACAGTCCTTGATGGTATAAACAGAGGCTTAGAATGGAGATCACGTGAAGTATTAGTACCACTTTATAAATCCTTAGTAAGACCACACCTGGTATACTACACCCAGTTTTGGTCACCACATTACAAAAAATACATTAAGACTTTGGAAAAAACGCAAAGAAGAGCAACTAAGGTGATTCAGGGCCTGGAGGCAAAAACGTGAAGGTTGCAGGATTTGGGTATGCCAGTCAAGAGAAAAGAAGGAACAGGGGGAACAGGATAGCGGTATTCCAGGGGTTGCCATAAAGAGCGGGGGGGTCAATTTATTTCCAAAGCACCAGAAGGCAAGACTAGAAACAATGGATGGAAACTAATCAAGGAGAGAAGCAACCTAGAATTAGAGAAACTTCCTGACAGTGAGGACAGTTAAGCAGTGGAACTACTTGACACCAGAAGTTGTGGGTGCTCCATCACTGGAGGTTTTTTAAGAAAACACTGGACAGACCCTTGTCTAGAATGGCCTAGGGTCTCCTGCTTGAGCAGGGGTTCCAATCTATTCTGATTGATTGAAGACCCCCGGGGGTGGGCACCTTCTCCGCTCACACCTGTCATTGAGGGGGAGCAGGAGACACAGCTGGAAAGCAGAAGGCCTGTGGGGGGAAAGCCCCCTCACAGCCAGGGCTTCTGTTGAAAGAGGGGGTGACCCTTCCCAGCACCAAGAGGCTACCACACAATCCCGCACACACAGTGGATTCAGTCCTAGAAAACTTTGGGGGGGAGGGGAGGCAGAGCACCTGTGCCAGGAAAGCTCCCCCCTCCATTGGCCAACTTAAAGCCGGAGGGCAGGCGCTCTTCCTGACTCCTCCCTGCCAGCTCTGTCCTGCCAGGGCTCAACCCCAGGCCAACCTGCTCTGCTCCCCTCCTTCCCAAGCTATGTGCCCCCCGCCCCCGCCATCCACCAGCACAGCCAAGTGGGGCTTGCAAGGCTGGAGCCTCAGCTACAAGACCTCCTGGGCTCCTCATTGGGAGGACCAGGCAGCCGGGCATGAGGGAGAGGCAGGAGCTTGTGCCAGGTGGGGGCGGGGCTTCCTTCCACTCCCAGCCCCACCACCCCCGCAGAGTTGAAGGTTGCCACTGAGCCCTGCCGGCTGCTTAAAGGGCTGCAAAGAGGGAGGTTGAAGAGGCAGGCAAAGCCCCCCCTCCCCTGTGATGTGCCTGCAGGGCCCCGAGATGCTTGGGGGATACTTGCCATAGTGCAAGAGTGGACATTGCCCTTTCTCCCCTCCCCCATTAACGGGAGCCCCCCCCCCCATTTTCATGCTCTGCTGCACCATATACTGAATCCCAGACTCTCTGGATGGCCTGGACTTGCACCACACACTGATTGTCCCCTAACCCATCACAGTGACATTAATATAATTTAAATGTTATTTTATTTATTTTTAATTCATTGAACTTTTATGCAAACTCTCTGACTAGCCTTGTTAAGTATGTTGTGTGAACAAAGCCTCCAAGGTCAAAGCGTGACTCCCTCAGGGGCAGCCAAGACAGCCGGCCGGGCGTTCCTGACCGCTGAAGCCAAGTCCTTGGCCTGCCTCGGCTGCGGGAGGCTGGGGGCAGACAAGGACACGAAGGCCGGAGAAACTGCTTGCAGAGATGGGACCAGCCCTGAGTCCCTGGCAATTCAATGTTTCTGGCTGACATGAAGCGGAGGCTGATCAGGTTGGTCACAAGGGTGAGTAAGGGTAGCTGGGTACATGCAGAATTTGAAAATAATTCAGCTGGAAATTTATTGAAAGCTAAAATAAAATCGAAGAGACAAGGCTCTTCATATAGACATTCCCTACAGAACAGGGAACACACTGCCCAGCCTCAAACAGTGTGGAAAATGCTTGGAGTAGTCATGAATTGCAACCTGAATAGATGAGCTGGTGATTGGGTGCAGCTGCCATAGAGGCGGGTTCAATGTCTCTGGGATTCATTCGGCTCAGGGTTGCCCCCAAAGGGGCTTTTTCAAGAGGCAACTGGATTTTCTTGGGGGGTTTGCCTTCTCATCCCAGCAGCTTTTCCAGTTCAGAATGGAGGAAGCTTCTTGGATGAGGAGCAAAACACCTTCTTCCTCAAGGAAAAAACCCAAGTCCAGTTGCCTTTTGAAGGAGCACCTTGCCAGGCGGCTGAATTTCAGGCTGCCCTGGCAGAGACTCCCTTTGCCAGCCTGCTCTGCTTTGGCCAGTCCTTGACCTGCCTGCAGCTCTGGCATCTGCCCTTCAAATGGCTGAGAGAAACCGGCAGGAGTTCCCAGAAAGGCTCCAAGGGATCGAAAGCGGAAGAATGTTTGGCCTCCAGAGACGGCCATGAATGATGACCGTGGAAGCTGCTTCCCAAAGGCTGGCCAGGAGAAGGCTGAGGAGAAGATCAAGGGTGTCGCCTTCCAGGCTGCAGCTTGAGGAATAATGGATCCCACTGAGAGTTGGGCCTCGGCCACCCATCCCCGGCATGAAGGCGTTGCCCCACCTGCCCCGCTCCCACTCGGTTTCATTCTCCTGGAAGCGGCTGTGGCTGTTCCAGTCAGCACAATCGAGGTGCAGGGAGCGGGCTCCAGACGGCAGGGTGGGGTGGGGGGGTCTGCAATCCGCTCTGCAAAATTGATCGAGTGGGTCTGCTGAGGGACCCTAATGCTTTCCCCCTGGTGGGTGAGCTCAGGGCTGTTCTTAAGCCACGGCTGCTCCCTTGTGCCAGTCCTGCTGCCCACAGTGCCTGGGCCACACTACGGACCTTTTCCACCTGATGGGTGTGGAGCAGAGGAAGCCTTCTGCTGGGCTGACCGTCCCCTGGCTGCTCAGCTCCGGGCACCTTGCCTGATCAAGGCAGATGGAGCTCCAGCAGAGACCCACCTGAACCAAGGAAGGAAATGCAGCAGCTACCAGGGAACAGCTTGGCATGTATTTGTGTACCCTTGTCCTGCACAAAGCACGCTGCCAGGGGTCTCTGGAAGGGTGGACCTTCCACCCTCACAGCCTCCACCCAACACAGGTTGTCCAACTTGCCTGGAGGCGGAGAGGGCAATGTAGCGGGGTTGCCATTCCATGAAAAGACCTGGCTGGCTTGAGGCTGCAAGTGATGCCCAAGGAACGAGCCGAGGAGGCTGCGGTCACAGTGGGCTCCCGCCCAAAGGAGTGTGAGGGGCCCAATTGGTGCTGGGCCCAGCTGAGGATGAAGGTGCCGAGCCTGGAGAGGCTAACCAGTCCAGGAAAGAGGAACCGCCTGGATTTCTGGAAAGACGTTCACGGTGTTGCTAGTACGACAACTGGGATGGGTGGGGGGTTCAGAAGCCTCCGGGGGGATCCTCCAGTTCAGCCCCTGCCCAGCAGAAGGATCAAGGGAGCTCCTTCCGAGCCTCTCCTGCTCCGGGGTCTCTGCTCGGGGGGCCCTTCTTCCCTCTCGGCTGCCCAGCTGCCCTTTAGGCACTTAAGGCCTGCAACGTCTCCAGCAGGAGAAAAGGCTGGAGGGAGGGGAGGGCAAAACTGGGACCTTTGTAGGGCTGCCCCACCTTGGGTGTGAAGAGAGGTTGCTGGGCACCCAGGCAGCTCCCTGCCCCCCACCTGCCCCCCAGCAGAGGGCTGCCACGACCGCTCTCCTTGCCTCTCTGGCATCATTGGGGTGGGGGTGGGGGGGGCGGGAAAGAAGGGAAGAAAAAGGGAGCGGCAAACCCTAGCATAAGGAAGAGAGCAATTGTGGGGGCTTGGTGCTCAGCCTCCCCAGCAGGGCAGAAGGCTCAGTGGCAGCTCTCTCTGCTCTGCCTTCCCTGGCCAAGCCTTCTGGAGCCCCCCAACAATGCTTTGCCCCCCCACCTGCCTGGAAACGAGGCCTCCTGGCCGGCCTCCAAGCAGTCCCTCCCAGGGCCAGAGGTGAAGGGGAGGGACAGGCTCTCCCTCAGCCAGGGCTCCAGGGTGAACCTCAGAGAAGCCGAGGGGGCCAAAGCCCACGGGAGGAGCACCGGGAGGAGGTCAGGGAGCTCCCACACAGGAGCCCTTCTGGGCCACTCGGCCAGCCAGAGCTTCTGTGCCCTTTGCTGGGCTGAGCCTCTTGCTCAGACAGGGGGCCGTCCCAGCCCCGATGCAGGCAGGCCCCACCTGCAGCCTCACTGGAAGAAGGCTTGCTCTGCCCCCCGGAAGCCCTCCACTTCCTGCCGTAGGGCCTTTCCCCACCAAGGGCTCCTTCTACCCCGGAGGAGGCCTGTCTGCCTGCCTTCCACCCGCCCTTCATCCTCCTCCTGCTGCTGCCCTGGCGGCTTTCCTGGCTCACAGCTGGCAGCAGGCTGGCCCCAACCTTGTCTTGGGTTGCCGCTCAGGCAGCTTCTGCTTCAAAGGCAGCTTCTGCCTCCCAGCAGCACAGCCTCCCTTCCAGCCCCACCGATTTCCAGGCAGCCCCACTTTCTGTGTGACCCAGCACAGGCCGATCATCCTGCAGGCCTCCCCCACCCCTTTGGCCTTGGTGGGAGCACCCTCTTGCCATGACAGCTCCCAAAGCCCGAGCCCCCCATCCGTAGCCCACAGCAACCTGGAGCCTCAGAAGGGCCCCGGAGCAAAACGTAAAACCGGAAAGGGCCAATCCAGCCTTGCGTGGCTGTTTACCCAGACTCCCAGAAGTTCTCCTTGGGTGGGAGGGAAGGGGCTGCAGGGCTCCAGCAAGCGGAGAGACCATCACCGGAGACGCTGGGCAAGGCAAGCAGCAAGGCCTTGGCCGACTGGGGCGCCTGCCTGCCTGCCACAAGCGAGCAGGTGCCCTCTGGGCCAAGAAAGGTCCTGGGTGGCAGAGCCAGTCGAGGGGCGTGGCCCTAGAGATGGGGGGTAGGCAGGAGCCCCTCCCACAAGGGCCAAACACAAGAGAGGGGTATAGATGGGCCTATTTGCCTGCAAGGGGCTGAAGCTATCCGGCCCTCAAAGGATCAGGCAGAGGTGATTAAAGGGGGTCCCTGCTTGGGGATCCGTTTCATCAGCCTAGAGAGCCCAGAGGTGGGCAAGGGGAACTGCTCCCTCCATTTAGCACTGATGATGTAACCTAGTTAGGAAAAGAAATGTCTGTAAGGAAACAGCTGAGCTCAGAGCATACCGACCCTGCAGGGCCTCCATTTACTCAGGTTCTGCACAGAAAACATCGACCCTTCAGCTGCGTTCACACACCATGGGAAGCTATCCCGCAAACATCTAACCCAGGCTAACACCAGTAAGGAAGCCCTGCTTGTCGTATGAAAGTGACAGGAGGATTCCAAGACGAGACCGGAGTCTGAACATGTCTGAAATGGCATAAGGTCTCCTGCTTGAGCAGGGGGGGTGGACTAGAAGACCTCCAAGGTCCCTTCCAGCCCTTTTATTCCATGTTCTTCAGTGACCCGTTGCGTGAGCCGAGTGTTGGCTGTAGTTTAATCAAATGTTTTTTGTGGGGGTCCCTCAGATGTGACCGCTTCTTCCAAACTTGTTGCATTGCCCGGGGCTACAGGAAGGACCAGGGTGTCGGTGGGAAGAACTGGAAGTGAAACAGAGGCATTTCGGACAAAACAGGAAGAAAGAATGGACTGGAAGGCTCCGTCTGCTTCCACGGAACTTTGCTTAGGCGTCAAGGGCAGAGATTAGAAAGGGGGCCAGGCCAGAAGAGGCTCTTCCAAACCCTCAGAGACACCAAGCCTGGGTTGGGAGGCAGGGCCTCCCTGGGAGAACCTCTGGCGGGCCTGTGGGACCCTCCGCCCCTTTCCGGGCACTGGGAGTTTCCTTATTTGGCAAAGCAGACGCCAAACAGAGGTTTCTTTTCAATGCACGCAGACTTCCTGCCTTTCCAGAACTCTCCAAAGCGCCAATCTGGGGAAGTCTTGTTCGGCCTCCAAGGGCGGCTGAGCTTCTCCGGATCCAGCCAGGCTTGCTTGCCTTCATCTCCCCCCAGGGACGACCCTCCCTGATCAGCCCTGATCGGCAGCTGCCCCTCCCCTGAGATGGGCTTGCTGGCCCTTCGGAAGAGGCCGCCTGCCTCACCTGTCGGAGGGAAGCCAGCCGGGACTCCAGTCGGCATCAGGAAAGCTTTTTTTTGTAGGGGTGCCCGCTCGACCAGGGGGTCCCGGAGGCAGCAGCCCCTCCCCTTTGCCCTGGTCAGGTGGGCCTGCTGGGAGGTTTCCTCCTGAAATGCACGTTGCATAGGCTGGTTCCATGGCTGTGCAAATGGAGGGGGGCGCCCCTGGCCCCTTCCCTCACAGGCCTCCCCTTCTCCCACTAGAGGAATGGCGGGGTGGGGGGGCTCCCTGCCTCTTCTTCCTTCCCTGACAAGGCTGCAATTTTCTTGCCAGAAACTCCCACCGACAAGGGTTCTGCTGGCAGCCCTTCCCTCCCTCCCTCGCCCCCACCAGGCAGAGCAGAGATTTCACTGTCCCCTTTGCAGGAAGCAGCTGCTTCCTCCGCCCCACCCCCCCCGACCCTGAGACCCCAAAGGAGCCACCAGCTTTCCAAGGGAGACGCTTCCTTCCCCTCCGGGCTCCTTCCTGGGTTTCTCCTGCCAGCTGCCCCTACCTGGAGGGCCTAGCCGGAGAAGCCCTGTTCAGCTGGGCACATTGGCCAGGATTTTATTCCACCTCTCAGGGAAAAAAGGGCAGGTTGGTCTAGTGGGCAGGGCGCCGGCTGCGGCACTTTGGGCCTCCTCAACTCAGCCTAAGTCACCTCCCGGGGGGGGTTGTTGTGGGGAGAATGGGAAGAGGAAGGAGTCCGGGGTGTGTGTTTGCCACCCCGGAAGGCACCCGTGGGCCAGTCCAGACCCTGGGGGGGGGGTGCTTCCTTTGGGGAACCGGCCCTTTGGCTGAGTCACCCTGGAGGAAGAGGGCAGAGTCTGCCAGCTGTGGTCTGGTTGGCGTCAGCGCTGAGGTTCCCCCATTTTTGAGCTGCTGATTCCATGGACGTTTTAGCACAGTGTCCTGTGCAGCTTCCTGTTGTGTAATCCCCAGCGTCTGATTTGGCAGCTGTAGCTATTTATCTCTGGATCGGAAAAGCTAAGCTGGGCTCCTTAGGAGGAAGAGGCCTCCAACTGAGACAGCCACAGGCTGAGGAGAATCAGAGCGGCCCCCTCCCTACAGGAGAGCCTGTTCTGGGCCCCCTGAAAGGGCCAGCTACCCCCGCCCCAAGCTGGCTGACCGGAAAGGGGCCTCCAAGCCCTGGACTTCCTTCTCCTTGGGGAGGTGCCCGAAAGCCAGAGCTGACCTGGTCCCTGCAGGGCCCATCAGCTTTCAGAAACGCCCCCCACCCATTCCCCAGGCAGCCGCCTCCATTGCGTCGCCCAGCAGTTCAGCCTTTCCAAGTCTTTCCTTGAGCCAAGAACCGGCCTCCCTTGGCTGCTCCTTTGCTTGCCCCCCCCCAACCCCCGGTTTGATCCCTTCTGGCTGGTTAAGGCTGCCCGGGAGGGGCCCGGGGATGGGTCCGGGCGGCGGCTGGGCTTCCTTGGAGGAAGGAAATCTGCAGAGCCGCTTTGATTCAAGGGAGCCTTTCTGTCCTGGGGCGGCCACTGCCCTCCCCCCCCCGGGCCAGGAGGCGTCCTCTGCCTGCAACTATTCCAGGCGGAGCTGCCGCTGCTGCTGCTGCTGCTGCCATCTTCCGGAGGGAACAAGCTTCCTCTCCGGAAAGACGCAGCCCGGCCCTGGCAGGCGAAGCGCAGTCGGACCGCCTAACTCGCACGGCCTGGGAGGACCTGCGATGCACTCGGCGGGACGGTTCGCTTGCCCTGCTTTCCCCAGAGATTTCTCCGCTGCTCCCCTCTTTTCCCCACCCGATGCGGCCGGGCAGGTGGGAAGAGAAATGGCGTCTGCAGCCCGGAGAGGGTTTCACGCGCCTTGATGGGTTCCTCGGAAAAGGCGCTGGCCGGACTGAAAAGGATGCTGGTGGGAAACATGCCAAAGAATACAAAGCTCTTAAGAAGCGCCACAGGCAAATGACACACATTGTGCCAGACGGAACAGGAGGTTGCAAAAAAGGGGGAAACACACGAGGACCGGCTCTTCGGGACAGCAGCATCACTGCTGGCCTGGGGTGGTGGTGGGAAAATGGGGGCCGGCCAGAAGCATTTCCTTCTGGGAGGGGCTTGGGAGAAGCCCAGGGAAATCGGGGAGGTGGGGGGGGATTGTGGGTAAGGCTGCCCCACATGGGGTTGGGGGGGACATCACATTCTTTCCCAGTTTGCATCACAGCAACCTTGCAAGGTAGGCCAGTGTGAGAGAAAACCCACAGGCCTTGGAGCCAGGTGCGGCTCTGCACCTAGAGCTTTGCCATCCTGGCCAATGCTGCTCTGCTCAGGTGTGCATGCCACACCCAATCACACAGAGTTTCTTGGCAGAGCCAGGCTTCCTTGTCGGCGTGGCTTTGCCAGCTGGTTCTGCTCAGGTGAGGGGGAGCAGAGACTGACTGTGCAAACAAACGTGGCAGCCCATCATCCTGGGCAGATTGGCTCACGGGTCTGCTGTGCCTCCCCAGTCCATCCTTTCAGCTGCACCGATTGTGCTGTCCATAGAAGCGCTTGCCTCTTGTAGGGTGGCCTGGGAAGGGCCACGGGGGCCTCTGTGGGGGATATTGGGCCTCAGCCATAATGACTGGGTTCCGTGGCCCATTGACTCTTTGGGGAACCTTCTCCCCAAACAACTGGGATGCAGAAGCCAGGAGCAAACCGTCTGCACAGGATCAGCCTTTCCCCGTAGCAGCAAGAGCTCCCTTTGTGCCTGTCCCAGGAATGGCTGAGGGCGTTTAGCAGCTCAGCAGGCCAAGCCAGCCAGGAAGAATTGGTTAACTCAGCTGTTCCTTATCATCCTGGGAAACACACCCTCCTCTCTGGCAGTCACCCTCAATTCAGAGAGAAGAGACTTCCTTCCAGCACATGCAAATATTTTTCCTTGGTGATTTGCAGAGAGAAAACAGTAACTTCCAAATCTCAGAGCAAGTTCAATGCTTTATTTAAAATACCAAAGACTTCCAGGGTGAGATAGGAATCCACGTTTGCTCTTGTGTTTTTGTAGCCGAAAGTCTTTATGCTGAGAACTCGTTTCATTTGATGGGCCTGCTAACTTTGCCCCACTGAGGAAGCAGGAACTGGGGAACTGAGAGCTGGGAGAGGAGGAGCCCATGCAGTTTCCACAGAAGCTTGGGTGGCTGAGTCTGTCTGAAGGGGGGGTGGGGTGTCTAAAAGAGAGGCTATGCCCTGATGCCCAGCCCCTGCCTTCTCCCTGGAAGAACAAGGACTAATTCAGCAAGGACTTTCAGTGTGTTGCGTGAATGCAAGAATAGCAGGAGACTGCAGGTACAGGAATGGCGGTTAAGGGCGGCTGCTGCGCAAGTAAAACTTCTAAAACCTTCAAAGATCCTGTGCTGCTTCCTGCCATAAGAGAGAGGTTGGGGTGGGGGCTCCCTGCTCAGCTAAGCGTGTTCTGTGCTCAGCCCGCGCAGAGGCCGAAGCGCTGCGGCTGACAGGTTCCCGTGCTAGGAACAGGATCTGGGGCTGGGAGGGTCTTCACAGCTGAGCTGCAGAGGAAGCCCCCCCGCTGCAACAGAAGGAAGGCCCCTGTACCTGGGGGGCTCTTTTCACCCAGCCAAACCCTCTCGAGATGTGGTTAACCTCTGAAGCGAAGGCCAGCCCTTCTCTGCCATGTTCTGCTTTGTTTTGGTTTTGCTGCAAGCTTTGGAAGGCAGCCCACAGCCGAGCCCAGGTCCCAGGGGTGGTGGTGGTGGTGGCGGCAGTGATCCCCTGGCTGTCCAAGCCCTGGGATGCCCAGTTGGTGAGCAGCCCCCTGCACAGAGCCCCAGCTGTGCCAGTGCCCCCCTTCTTCATCCCTGGTGGCTGGGGGTCCCTGAGGCCCTGGCATTGCTGACTCCAGAGCCAGGATGCCAGTGGTGCCTACTGGCCTTGGGAGACTCAAGGGGACTCTGAAGGACCCTTCCCAATCAAAGGGGGGAGGGGCTTCTCCTGCCGGGGCCCCCTACGTGGGGCTGTGGGGATCCGGTTGCACTGGGACTTCCGACTTTCCCCTCCTGTTTGTGGCTTTGTTGTTCCCCTCTTTTGAGGGAAGTGGGGGGGGGACATACATCCAGAAGAATGGGTTAAGTTGTCATCTAGGTGAAGCCTGTTTCCAACATGGAGCCTAGGCTTCCACCTCATCTTCTCTGTCAGGGTAGCCTTCAGGCTGACCCTCTTCACTGTGTACCCGTAACAACAGCCCTGTGAGGTAGGTTTAGGCTGGGATAAAACAGCCAGCCCCAAGTCAGGGAGCTCCCCAAGGGTCTCTGGCTGCCCCCAGGGAAAGTCACCCAGGGCGACCAAGAGTTTGGCACCATTGTGGGTGGGGGAGGGGAAGGCAGGCTGGAGAGGTCCAGGACTCTCCGCAGCCCCCCACCATGCCTGGCCTGCCTAACCCCCCAGCCAAGAGGAGGCCAAGAAGTTAATCCTGGCATTTAAGATTAAGGCCAGCCAGGCCGTCTTTGTTCTTGGTGGCACCTCCCAGGTCGGCCGGCTGTCCCAGCGGGGCCTTTGGCTACCCGACACGCAGGGCTGCCATGTGGCTCTGGGTTGGAGGCCATCATCCCCGCTGGGAGGCTAAAGAACCAGCCGGCTCCCCCCTGCAGGGCCAGAGAAGGGCAACCAGGTGTTGGTCCGAGATCAGGGCAGGAGGTGAGCCATTTGGCTCTCAGGCCTGGGCGAGCAAGGGTGGCCGATGCTTCTGGTGGGCTTAGAGGAGAGCAGTGCTGAGGGCAAGAGCCCAGGACAGCCGTGGAGAAAGGCCAGCCTGTGCCAGCCCTTTGAGGTAGGAGCAGCTCAGATGCAAACCCTCCTCTGTCCTTATGGGCAGGTTATAATGGCAGAATCTCCTTGCAGGTCCAACCGTCCGCTCCCAGCCCTCTTTTACTCTCTGGGAGAATTCCTCCCTCCCCCTTCCTCCCCCTCCCTTCCCTTCCTCGGAGTTTGGCGGCTCTTCCTCCTGCCTCCCAAGGCTCTTTGCACAGACCACCAGCATCCCTCCTGGCTGGGTCTCAGAGCAGCACCTTCTCGCCCTGCTCTCACCCACAAAAGGTTCTCCTGGACAGTGCCCAGGTCAGGGCCTGCCCCCATCCCTAAGCCTGCCCTTCCTCTCTTGTGAAAGCCAAGCCTGGGGTGGGGGTGGGGAGAAGGAATAGCTGGGGTGGCAATGGGCCTCTGCAGGGAGAGCCAAGCCTGACTTGGCACAGGAGCCAGAGGGAACCTGGGCCGGAGCCAGTCCCCTCCCAGAAGGAGCCAAAGGGCTGCCTGAGATGTGAACGTTTGCTCCCTCATCCCTGCTGGCCTTGGCCTGAGCCCAAGGAAACCTGACCCGGTTGCAGTGTGAACGGAGGACCAGAGAACTGGCCTTGTTAAAGGCTGCCTCTGCCTTGTGCAAGAGAGGCAACCAGACGCTGGCTTAAATCTGAGCTCCTGGCTTGCCTGGAAGAGCAGGGACATGGGGAGGCCAGCGGCAAAGCAGCTGAAATGTGCCCCACCCGGGCATTAGCAAGGGCCGCTGCCCATCGCAGGGAGGGAGCCTAGGTTAGGCCCACCAGCAATGGGGGTTCCCAAGCCCCCCCCTGCCCTGCACAGAACCTCTATGGGGCTTTTCGCACAGAGGGCAGTGGAAGACCTTGGCATGCTCTGTGGAGCAGCTCTGCCATTCCAGGCCTCTTCACTGGGCGCTGGCTGGCCGAGTTCTCCATCGGAAGCTCTCCCGAGACACAGCTCCCACCCACTTAGTTTCCTGCTGCTTGACAGGAGGAAGTGAAACGAGGCTGCCCCACCTTCCGCCCACGGCCCAGACCTGCCGTCTGTGCCCACACCAGCTCAGAACTGACACTCTGCATCCATATCACTATATTTCATCATCAAAAAGACAATATTAAAACATTCCATACTTCTTATAATTTTCGTACTTTCTCTTTAAATTATTAAAGGCTTTATTCTCTTTTCCTCTGTACCTCATTTACTTATTGAAAGAAAAATACACATCACTTTAATCATCAGTTCTGTGGAGACCTGCTGCAGATGCAGCTATTATCACCCAGCTCTGCCCAAGGGTAGCTGGGTGAAAAGGACCAGGAAGGCCGCGGGTTCAAGCTGTAGAGCTCCATCAGCTGCAGAAAAGTACCTGGCTTGATCAGGCCACGGCCCGCCTGTGATACCTGCTTTTCAGTTGGCACCCAGGGCCTCTCACGAGCCTGAACCCCCGAGACCTTCCCCCTCCACCCCCCATTGTTTCCCTGGAGTTTGGGGCAGGTCACCCTGCTGAGTCTTGACCAACAGCCCTTGTTTAGCCCAACCCTCCTGAAGTTAGCCCAGTTAGAGGCCATCGCCTCACCTTGTAACGAATCCCTTGTGTTAATGATGTGTTTGGGATTTAACTGCTTCCCCTCAGCTACCTGGGCTCAAGTCTGTGAGAGCTTCTGCCGGGGCTCAAAAGGCTGCGACTCCCAGAAAGGCCTGCGGAAGAGAGCCCTGGTCCCATGTGGCTAGAGGGGGAGATGCACCCAGCCGTGGGACACAGAGGTCCACATCCCCCCCATGATTAGCCAAGGGGACTCTATCGCCAGACTTGCCAGGAGAACCATAGCCAAACAGATCCCCCCCACCAAAGAAATGCTCCCCTGTCAGTCTCCCGGCCTACGCAGGCCATGCACCATTGCAACTGCCAGACTGAAACATGCAAGCTCCGCCTCATTTCTGCCATCCGGGTTTTGGTGATGCCAGGCAGGTCCGCCAGTTCCTCTGCACGATGCCAAAGAAGCCCAGCCTCCCCTCAGACGCAGCCGGCGTTTTTCAGCAGGCGCTCCAGGTCCAGCTAGAACAGCTGGATCCCAAGCAGAGCAGCAGAGGGGACCCCTTAGGTATGAGGTGGAGATGCAGTGGAATTGGGGAACCGGGGCACAATCTAGGCACAGGGTGGCTGAGGGCCAGATACACCTCGGCCCCCAATAAGGAGAGGAGGTTGACTTCTGCCAGCACTCAGCTGCCCCCTCCCTCCATTCTAGTGACCAGCAGTCCACCCCCAGGCCCCCTTCAGTGCAATTCTAACTCAACCCCCCACCTCCTTTCTGGCCAGAGAACTTAGGCCCTGCAAAGCCCCCGCCCCACATGACCTTCCCTGGGCTAACTGAACAAAGGGCAGGCATGGGGAAGGTGGAGGGGCCCCGTAACTGCAGACCAGGGGCCGGAGGAGGAGGGCTCCCAACTGCAGCTTCTGAAGATCCACTGGCGGTTTGTTCCCCAGAGCTGAGTCTGCCTCTTCGTTGCGCTGCCCAGACAACAGGAGCTCTGGGAACAGCCACATCTGAGCAGAGGGAAGGGTCTTGGATGACATCAGGAACCGAGGGGCAAAATTGGCTGCCAGGCCTCCTCTCTGCCAGCCAAGGGGCTGCCACCTTCTGCACCGGCACTCACCCGCTCCCAGAGCAGCTCTGGGCCTTAAACACCATGGCTACACTTGTTGCAAAAGGTGTTGTCTTTTGCATTAAGTAACATTGCACTTTGGCTGTGCAGTACCTAAGACGGACGTTTGGATTTGCAACACTTGTAGCAGAATTGGTACTCCTTTATCAATTCTTGCCGTTGGGTCAGTGATTTCGCTGCAAACCCCTGGCACTTGTTCAGCGAGTATCAAGTGTGGAGCAAAGGACAAAACTGGCTTCTCTTTGTCGTTGGAGTTCTAAAGTGGGTTGAATGTGATGAGTTAGCGTCCAAACTCTTTATGGGTGAGGAGTTGATCTCAGTTTTATGGACAACCATGAAGGGTTTTCCCCTTGCAATGGGCGTAGGGCTTGCGGACAGTATATAGTTGCTGTTGTATCTTTTTTCATTGGGAGGACTAACAGCTCTGAGTCTGAGGGGCCCTGGGAGTGTTGCACGCTGTTGCCTGGTGGGCCACGAATTCTTCGAGAATGGTAAAGGGTACCTAGTTGTGGTGACCCTTGGCCATGAAGGCATCCGACAACTGGAGCCACTGTTCAATTAGCATCTTCAGGAGTTTTCGAACGATTTTGCTTTGCATGTCGACGTGGTCAAGACAAGCGAGTCCCGGTAACCGTGGATCCCTTTGTGCTGCTTTCAGTTGTATAAGTATATTAGAGAGTTCCGTGACCAGGTGAGTCCTGTCGATAGGAATTTTAGGAAATCTGTTGGGGCTGTTCAAGAGTGTTGATTCTACCGCTGTGGAAGCGCTGTACAGTTTGTCTTTTCCATGCCAACTGTAGGGCAGCATCTGGGTCATCTAAGTGGGAGGTATAAAGTGCCTTCATTGCTTTGGCAGACCGCGGCCCTAGCCACGCTATCAAGTGTACGAGTACTTCATCGGGTTTCAAGCATACATCCTGAATGGTGCGTAGGAAAATTTTCTTCCAGAGGAGATATTCGCCGCCTGGCTTGTCAGAGAATTTGTATACCCCATTGGCGGCCAAATCTAGCTTTCCTCTCCTGAGCGCCAACTCACTCCAGTAGTCTGCATCATCTGTAGAGCTGGATTGGGTAAGGGGCATTAATGCAGAGGGTGGATTCGGGTTGTATGTCAATGAAGGGTCATAGTGTTCCTCCCAGTGCTTACGGAGGATGTCATCCTGCCATTCCAGAGACAATGGTAGAGCTTTATGCTGCTGTGTAGGCTGGCCGCGGTTATCTTGTTGCACCTGTGAGCTCGGGTAGTGTTGAGGTTGTGGCTGGAATGGTACTGCCTGTGGATTGAGTGTGGCAGGTGCCGTTGGTTGCATGTCTACTTGTCAAGAAGTCGTCGTGATCACTGGTGGGCTAAGTTGCTTGCCCGGCAAGCCATGAGATGTTGGAGTAGGGTTGCTGATTCTGGGAAGAGAATCTCAGACCTTAGTACGTACAACATCAGTTGGGGAAGATTTGCTGTTGGTGGGAAGTGAATCTCGTATTTTAAGTCTTACAACGTCCGTTGTGTGACTGAGGCATAGAGTTTGAGGTTGAGATTCACTCCTATGCTTCTCTGGGTGTGGGAGACTGCTAGGCAACTGAGGCGGTTCCATCTGCTAGTTTCGTAGCGAGTGCTGCTCATCCACGTAGGCCTTGATCCAAGTATCTGGGCTGTCTTCTCCCAACTTTTCGAGGTCGAAGTTGAGGGAGGCAGCATTGGTTGCTTTCTGCCATGCTGCAGCCCGTGCTGTTTTCGCTGCCATCTCTCTTTGTTGTTCAAGTAACTCCACTTGGGCCTGAGCTTTGGCTATTTCTGCCTGTTGTTTGGCCTGAGGCCATTTCTGCCTTCTGCTGTATCATCTCTGTCGTAATACGTAAATCTGCTTCTGCTACTGCAGCTTCAATTTGAGCTTCTACAGCTCGGCCGGTGTAACTTGCTGCTTTGGAGTCCCTAGATGCGTCGCTGCGACAGGAGGATGCTCTGGAAGGATGGTGAGAGCCGGCAGCAGAGAATTGGCGCGAGACACTGGAACCTGCTTGTGATTTAGCCGGTTTGGGATGGAGAACGAGGCGTTCTTAGAATGGTGGGAGGAGGCTGCTTGTGATTGAAGACCTATTTCAGATGTGGCTCTCTCCCTTGCTCCTTGTTCCTTTTGAAGCACATTGAGGAGCGCTGCCTGGAGGGCTTTTTTGCTTTCCTCAATGCAGTCTTCGCATTCTTTGTGAAACTCCTCGAAGCATTGGACATGTGCTTGGAGTTTTGGGTCACCCAGTCTTGACTGGATGGACTTGAGTTTATCTTTGCTGTTTCTCCACCGTGCGAGGACATCTAGATCATCTAGCAGTGTGTGGATTTTCTTGGGGGGGCAGCTTGTGTTTTGGGGCATCACAGATCTCCTCTAGTTCCACCATGAGTCTGCGTAGTGGTGATATTGCCTCTCTCAATCATCCCTCAAGTGTGCTTCCATGGGTTCAGTAAACTTCTTCTTTCTGAGATCCTAGGCTTCGTGAGGTCCAGCTGCCTCTGGGTCTTGGGAACCGGGCTCCACATTTACATCTAGGGTGGGTGGAGCGTTCGAGTCCTCTGGTACTTCAAGGACATCTGTCATGGCTGAAGAAGTTGCCATGCTTCAAATTGGCAAAGGTGAATTTTGGAAAATTTAGTAATTTTCCTTTATTTTGCTAGGGGCGTGGTGTGCATGTAAGTGGCGCTACACAATATGGCTGCTTTTAGGGTGCAGTGCATACTTGCAACACAAGTGGGCGCTATAGGAATTGTCGCTGAGTCTGAAGACGTGAGAGCAAAACGCAGGGTTGCCTGTTAGTGTTGCTTGCTAGGTCTGGAAGACACTGTTGCTAAGCACAGGTTAGGCTGCAGGTAGTACTGGAACCTTGCATTAAGTTGCTTAATGTTTCCACAATAATTACAAAAAAAGGAATTTTCATTGGTTAAATTTGGGAAACTTCCTATAGTTTTTATAAAAATTTGTGAACAAGTTCTTATAAAAATTCGCAGACAAGTCTTTGAATTCTCTGGGAAATATCTCGACCACCAGATGGTGCTGTGGGCTGCTTTGCTTAAGTCTGTAGGGGAGCTGAACCCCAAAGGAATTTATTGCGTAGTCCCTGGAAGAGAAATTCATCAAACAAATACAGCACTCCAAAGGCTGCATGCAGTTATACTTTTTAAATTTTTTAGTAAAAATGGATAAACTCTTAGGTTTTTTTAAGCAAAAAAGAAATTGCTCCTTTGTTCATATAGCTGCTTGAATTAGCCTTGTATCTTGGGAGGGTGCGTGTGCTCCTTTGCGTTGAAGACGGTCCTTCAACTAATGAATTATGACCCCCCAATAAAACAGCCAGAGTGGTTGTAAAAAATAACTGGAGAGGCTTCTTTTATTGCCTCTGAGCTGGAGCATAGAGCTTAAGAAATGCTGAGCTTTTCAGTTTGAATGAGCAGAGCAGATTTAGCTTTTCTTTTTAGAACACAAAAAGATACTACTTTTGACTCTTCATCTGCATTTGAAAGGAGTTTGTAGGTGGTAACTGAGGAAAGACAGGGGTACATGGGTAATATCTGGCTCCTCCCTTTGTTTTGCAAATTGGTTCTTTCTGAGTTAGGAGCTGTAACTTGAGACACAGCACTTTTTGCTGAAGAGAAAAGGGGGGTGAATTTGCCCCTTCCTGCAGCCAGGATGGGAGGTTTGAAGGAGAGAGAACCTAAGTACAAAAGAATAGCATGCACATTTACTCCTGGCTTCAAAATATCGTCTTTATCACAAAATTCAAATTACTTTTGCTTCACTCTACTTCTTCCAGGAATCAAGATAAATTATCTTTCTACTGTTCTGCTTATTACGCTCTGGATGGGTATAAAGCAGACAGAGCAACTCCACAAAGCATCTATACAAAGTCTTTTTTATTGGTTCATCAGGCATCCTATCAACCCACATTTATGACGAGGTTCTTATTGTCCAATCCTTTGCATATCTGAATTGTGGTGTAGAAAGATAATAAACTCTCATCCCCATGATGATTAAATCAGCTGCATGGCAGTGGATCCAGGCATGAGTGACGGAGCCTCCCCCAACCCAACAACGGTCAATTTCATGACCAATCAGGGTTACAGATGTGACCACATGACATGTACTACATTTCCCAGGATACCTTAACTAGTTACCATGATGCATTCCCTTAAGGGAACAGCTCTCAATTCCTAACTACCTATCCCAAATCCCATTAACTCTAAACTGGCTGGACAGCACAACAGGCCTCCACAAGGGGGCGGAAATGGCCAAAGTGTGTCCTTAGAAAAACCTGGGATTCGGCTGGAGGGTCCGGTGTTGCTACCTGGCCCCTTGCTTGCCCTCCTCCCTGTTGGCTGCAGGGCTCCAGCAGTCTAATCAGAGCTGTTGCCCACAAAGGCCCTGGCTGTGGGCACCATCCCTGGGGTCTTCCTGCTTCATGAGCCAAGCAAAGTGGGCTAGCAAGGGGCGCCCAGCTCTTCTCTGGCCCCTGAGGTAGCTTCTGCCAGCCCTTCCGGGAGGAGGAGGTGGTCCAGGGCATGAACGGCAGCTGGCCCGTGGCTGGTCCTCCTTCCGTGGCCCTCCTGGCTACCTTGACTGGGACAAGCAAGTGGGTGTAAGCAGCGGGTGGCAGTGGTCCTCACAATTTTATTACACAAGGGGAGAGAAGCTGCAGCATCCCCCCCTTCACCACCTCTTCCTGCCTGTGGGGGGGGGAGGGGGCTAGGCAGCTACCACTGATAACCAGAGAACCCTCTCCACGCACCCAGCCCAGGAACCCAGAGGCAGCTCCAGCCAGGAGTTCAAGCCGGCACTGGCAGAGGGTGGCTGAGGACGAGACGGGATGGCGGCTCAGGGTCCCCTCCACGAAGGCGCTCTGAGCATGAAGCCCAGGGGCCTCTTCGCCAGGCACAGGATGCACACACTCGACCATCCCGCGCACAGGACACTCCCCCGCATGGGCCCTGCTGCCCAACACCCCCCCAGGCCCCCAAGTCCGAGGGCCAGGCAATGGCTCCTTCCATTGGGGAGAGGAGCACATGGCCCCCGGCCACCCCAGGGCAGGCGGCCTGGGCTGCTGCTGGACTGTTTCTCAGAAGGCCCCTTCCAGTCTCCTCACTGCTGCCCCTCAGGTCCAACCTACGGCAGCCCCCTACTGCCGCCCCCACAGCAGCCGCTACTCCGCTGGGATGGGTGTGTTGCAGTTCCCATGGTAGATGCGGACATGGCCGTCGCAGCGGAAGTAGCGCTCAAAGACGTCGCTGTAGCCATGGTCCCGCCACCAGGTGCAGAGCTGGCGGTTCCAGGTGCAGTCCAAGACGTGGAAGAGCTCGGGGTGCTCCATGCCCACCAGGGTGAAGAAGTCCTGGTCCCCCAGGTGGCCCTTGAAGTGGAACTTGCTGGCCAGCTGCTGCACCGCCGCCGGCTCCAGCAGACGGTTGTAGCGCTCCGACTGGCGCATGGCCTCCAGGTCCAGCAGCAGCACCCCGCTGTTGAAGCCAGGCAGCCCGTCTGGAGGCGGCTCCCCCACCTTGGTCCCAGGATGCTCCTGCCGATACTGCCAGAAGATGTGCCTGGGGTGTGGGGGGAACAGCAAGAGAGGTCAGTCCTGCCCACAAACAAGACTCTGAGCTAGAGGAGGGAAGCGGACACGGCAGCAAGCCTTCCTACCTCCACGGAGCGGCCGTTTCCGAGCTCTCGGATGCCTCAACCTGAGGAAGCCACTGGAGCACCAGGAACAACCGCTGCCCCCTTGCAAAATCACGTCCGCCTTTCTCCCTCCCCCTCCCTCTCTCGCCCGCAGGCGTGGGGGGGGGCTTCATGCCACTACTTGCCAGGGGACAACGTCCTCTGGCCACAGGTGGCAACTGCCCTCAGGGAAGGCAACCAAGCCTGGAGCAGCTCCAGAAAGGAAGGAAGCCCTTGGTCCATTCGCAGCAACCGTTTCCTTGTGGGTTGAAGCGACACATCTCTGTGCCCCTCGGCAGCGATGGGCACAGAATGGCATGCAGCCCGACCCTGAAGATACATTGCCATGAGGACCGGAAGCTTTAGACAGCTTATTTTCCAGGACACCAAGGCTCTTTCTCTGACTGGCCCACCCCTCTATCGCAGGGGTGCCTTGGGGGCGGGGGCAGGTCATTGGAGCATCCAGGGAATTGCAGTGTGCCCCAAGAGGCCTCCATGGGTAACGGGGCCAGCCAAGGCTTTCCCTCAGGGTTGCCACAGGACCCTGCTCAGCTGCGGGAGGCAAGTGACCGAAAGCCTGTGGCAGCCCCAGGAGCCGGTCTTCCCCCTGGTAGCTGCCTTGGCCTCAGCCTGGCCGCATAATCACCCTTCCATCACCTGGCCCTGGTGCCAGGCAGGATCTCCACCCAGCCTTGTCTGCAGGCTGTGAGGCAGCCTCCATTTGTTGGGCAGAGGAGCCATCGAGACCCCCATGCCCTACCAGTGCCCAGTAAGACCTCCCCCTGCCCCACAGCCCAACCTGTGGCTGTCACACAGACCGCCTGCCTGCCCCACGTAACACCAGGGTCCCTCCTGCCCTGTGGGCCTTGGCTGACTTCCAGCAGCCCACGCAGTGCTAGGACTGGCCTGGTCAGCACCCTCCCATCCACAGGAGCCCCTCAGCAGGGAAGGGCCTGGGGAAAGGCACCATGCCAGGTGTGGCTACATACCGATAGACCGGCTGCATTTCTGGGGCGATGCCAATAACTGCTCCTTCTGGGAAGTTGTCAAATTCCTGAAACAGTTCCCGGATATTGGCCCGGTACTCCACATCCAGGTCCACCTGTATGACCCGTGAAACTTCTGGAAGCACAAAGAGAGCAGGTAAGACAGGGGCCTCTGCTGCATTCAGCGCTCCCGGTCGCTAAGCATGGGAGCCCCCCCATCCTTCCATCCTCTCGGGGTAGGTAAATTGAGGACCCAAGATTGTTGGGGGCAATTAGCTGACCTTGTAAAAATGCCGCTTAGTAATAAGCAGGCATATACAATGGAATGCTGGCTATTGCTAAGCGCATTGGGTTGTATCCCAAAAATTGTAAGCTGCCCTGAGTCTTCGGAGAAGGGCAGCATATAAATGTAATTAAAAAAAAAAAGGCAGGGTCAGAAGGGTGGGGCTCGAAGGGATGGCGACTCGGCCTCCAGATGTCCTTTCAGCAGCTGGGCCAGGACTTCTGGGGGGCAAAATGGAGGGCGTCCACTGGGTAGACAACAAGGGGCCTGCCTTTTCTCCCCCAGCCCCTTGAAGGCCCTTCCTGCCCAAAGCCCAACCCCATGGCTGCTTCTCTACCCGCAGAACCCCAGAAGTGGCTGAGCTGAGGAGTCCAGCCTTGGGCTCTGTGGAAGGAGGAAACACTCTGGCTCTGGACCTTGCATGTCCAGTACCCTCAGCCGGGTCTCCTGAGGGGGGCAGGGGGGCTCGGTGGCCACCTGTGCCCTGGCTGGTCTTCTCTGGAACAACAACCAGCAAAGTAGAAAGCATGGTGGAAGGTCAAGCACGCCGACTCCCTCTGCGGAATACATTTTCCCAGGAAAAAATGGTCAAAATGTGGCCATGAAACATTCAAGAGGATCCAGGTGGACGGAAAAAGCCTCCAGGCTCCCAGCTGCCGAGAAGACCTTAACAGGCACTTCCTTAGCCACCTTTGTTCAGCTCCAGTGCCTTAGGATTTCTCCCCACCCCCAGCACCTCCCCAGCCTCGGCAGGGCCTTCTTTTGGGGGGGGAGGGGAATCCAGACTCTGCGATGCTACAAATACTTCTTCAAGTTTATCCTTCACAGCTGGTTAGTTCACAAAGGTCCCCTGGGCACCAATACCCCCCAGTGCCCCTCACCTCTGGGCATGAGGTGGTGCATGGCGACCGAGAGGAAGAAGAGCGAGTCCCCGTAGTAGCTGCCAGCCCCCGCACTGAAGAGCTGCTGCATGGCCTCCACCGTGGGCTGCAGCTTCTGGGCCAGCACCTCAAGGTCGTGGAAGACCACCTGCGGAGGAGGGCAGAGGATCTCTCAGGGCAAAGGGGGGGAGCTCTGCGCCAACAGGGCACGCCCCCCCCCGCTTCTTTCAGTGCTGTCCAGATGCCAGTTAAGCTACAAGCAACAACAGACTGAGACACGGAGAGAGACACCTTGGGGGGGGGGGAAACGAGGCCCAAGGGAGGGGACTTGCGGGGGGGCGCGGCGGGGCTCCTCCGGTCCGTCCAAGGGAGCCGTGCCTGCGGATGCCGCTCCCTCCCTCCCTCCCCAAAAGCCAAACTCTCCGCCTGGCTGAAGGGCCAAACGGGACCCAGCGGAGACCACCTGGCCGGGCGCGGCTGCTGGGACAAGCCGAGGGGCCGGGGCTGAGGCCGAGGGAGTCCCCGCTCCCGAAACCGGGAAGAGCCGCCCCGGCGTCGGTTCACAGGGTCCCGCCGGGCCGGCGGAGGGCCGGCGAGCGAGGGGAAGCTGGAGGGCCGGGAGCGAGGCGAGCCGGGGCCCCCCGAGGGGCGGGCGGGTAGAAGTCCTCCGCGGGGCCCACCTTGTACTTGAAGGCGGCGGGGCGCAGCGCCTGCTGGAGCAGCTGCCGGGCGGCACTCCGGCTGGGCCCGTCGCAAAGCAGGTGCAGCGCCAGCGCCTCCCGCGGGCCCAGCTTGCCGAAGCGCACCAGGGAGCGCAGCGCCGCCGCCGCCTTGGCCCGCAGCGCCTCGTTGCGCTCCGCCTTGGCCAGCACCGCCAGCACGTGCAGCTCCGCCGCCTCGGCCCGCAGCAGCAGCTCCTCTTCGCCCGCCTTGGCCTTGCTCTCCGGTGCCAGCTCGGGGGGTGACGGGGAGGGTGGCCGAGGGGGCGGCGGCGGAGGGCCGGGCCGAGCGGGGCCGGAGCCCGCGTAGTAGAGCGCACAGGCCAGCGCCATCGCCGCCGCCGCCGCCAGAGCGCAGGGCTGGGCGCGCAGCACCCACGGACGACGCGCCATGGCCGCCCCGAAGCCCCGCCCCCCACGAAGGAGAAGGAGGGTCCGCCCCCGCAGGAAGGGGGAGGGACCGGCGGGGAAGGGTCGGTCTCGCCGCCTGGACCGGGAGCCGCTCCCGAGGCAGCCGGGGGTCCGCTCGCCGCCGCCGCCGCCTTGTGCGCCCAGCCAGCCCTGACATGCAGAAGCGAATGGAAGGCATCGCCCTACGATGGGCTTCCGAGGCTTTAAGCGGGGAGTCCCCGACTCCCTCCAGTGGCGAGCAGCCCACCTCCAGCCTTTCCCGGGCCTTCGCGAAGGGAAAGGGGGCGGTGGGCTGCAAGTAAAAACCGCCAGCCGTGAAAGAAACCCGGGCAATGCCAGGGCCAGGAGGCGCTTGGGGGGCCCAGGGCAGCCCCGGTGGGTGGGTGGGTGCAAAGGCCCCCCCTGGCCCAGGAGAAGATTGGGGGGTCCTGGGGAATGCCGGGGGTGGGCTGCACCCCCACCCCCTTTTCCCAGAGGCTGCTCCCGTCCAGGCTCCTGGAGCCCCGGAACCTTCCCCAGGATGCCTATCACATTCGGCAGATCAGCTGGTAGGAAACCTGGTCCTGAAGGCCAAGAGCCAACGTGGTGGGAGGGAGTGCCAATGGTGGAGCCCAGGAGGACGGAGCCCCCTTCCCATCCCAGAAGCGACTGGCTCTCTCTTGCCCGGGTGGGCAGTGGGGTAGAAGCCAGGGGGTGAAAGCACAAGGAAGGAGGCCTCTGGAAGGGCCTGTCGCAGTGGGGCAGGGAGGCGCTGGCTTCTTTGCTGGAGAGGCGTCCTGGGGGGCCCTCCTGAGGAGGGAGCAGCCCTTCCGACTCTGGGTTGCCAGGTGTGCCCTGCGGCAGACTCCCTCTCAGTTGCCTCCCAATCGCCTCCACCCAGCCCCATCAAAAGCAATGACACGTATGCGGTCGAAGCAGGTTTATGTATAAAAAGGGGGAGGGGGGAAATAAGGATACATTGGAGGGGTGGGGTGGAGGTCTCATTCGTTGCAGCCCTTGGGCCTTTCAGGGCTCCGGTGTGTCCGGTGGCTGGAAGCGCTTTAGCTTTTCTGGATTATTGGAGGCCATCTGGGAGAAGTCCCGAAAGATGTCCTGGTAGGTTTCATCTCCTGCGAAAGGAGGAAAGACGCGGCAGCACTGAAGAGACGCCCATGCCTTCTCCCCCCACCGCGAGGGCCCTGACTAGGCCCCCCCCAGCCTGTCCTGGGGCAGAGTCCCTCGCTTGAGCTGCCCCTTGTGCTCCCAGCCAGCCCTCCCCCCAGGAGGTTTCTGCAGGCCCCTGCCAGTGACCTCCAGGCCACTCCAGAACCCTGCAGTTCCCCGCCTGGGATGCCAGGCACTGCAGCACCCAAACTGCGGCACTTGGAGATTCAGCATCTATTTGGGCAGGTCCAGCTTGGGCAAAGAAGAGCAGCAGCCGCCAAGGCCAGAGCACGAGGTGGCCTCCAGGGGTGGGAGAGGGGCTGACCTTCCCACTCCCACCCCTCCTGGCTGACCACCTTCAGTTGCCTTCCCTTTGGAGAATAAGTTGAGCCCCTCTTCTCTGGGGCAGCCCCTCAAATATTGGAAGGCTGGTCTTTGAATTCAGGGTGCTCCCCCAACTGACAAGGCCCAGAAGCCCCTGGGCTGGTGTGGGGCCGGCGATGCCCAGTCCCTCAGCAGGGCTGGGATCAGCCCCAGGGCAGGCAAAAGTGGGGGGGAGGCGGGACAGGTGCTGGTGCTTGCTTCATCATCAAGAAAGGCTTTTCCCCCTCAGAACCTCAAACACCCCCCACCCAAGGAACTCCAGAGGGCCCTTCCCGTACTGCCTCTCGGCGGGGCTATGGGCAGGCGGACCTGGCTGGCCGTAGAGGCCCTCCGACTCCCGCATCTCCTCATTCATTCTGGCCAAGCGCAGCCTGTGGAGAAAGGGAAAAGAGGCTCAGGCCGCACCGCCTGAGGGCCTCCCCACCTCTGCCCAGCCTCCTGCCAGCCTGGTCCTCCTCATAAAAGGGCAGGAGCCGCCCAGCCTCTTCTCCAGCCCCCCCCCCCCCCGGGAGACCATGAAGCTCCATCCTTACAGGGTCACGATGTCGGCGTTGGCGGCTTCTATGGCGACGCTCAAGGGGTCCTTCCCGTCCTCGTCCCTGGCGTGCTGGTTTGCCCCCCGTTTCAGGAACAGGCACACCTGCCTGTTAAGGGAGCCAGCACAGCGGTCAACCCTGCAGAATGGAGCCTGCACGGGGGGAACCTCCTGAGGAATCTGGCAGGGGCCCAGAAGACCTACCCGGTGTGCCCCAAAAGGGTGGCATGGTGCAGCGGCCCTCGGCCTTGCGCGTCTCTTAGGTTCACGTTGGCCCCGTTCTGGAGGAGGAACTCGCAGGTGACCAGGGAGCCCTAAGGGGGAGACGCGGGAGATCCAGCCTGAGCTCTCGGCCGGAAGTGGGCCTCAGCCCTCCCTTCCCCAAGCTTGCAGGACGCAACCCGAATCCTGCGCCCTTGAATCTGGTGGCCAGGGCAGCCAGCCAGCTGGCGGGCAGGGCAGGGCAGGCAAAGCTCACCCCACGAACTGCCTGGATCAGCGGAGTGAAGCCGTTCTTCTCTTGGTTGCTCCAGTTGACGTCTGCCCCCTGAGCCAGGGCTTCAGCCATGTGGGGAAGGCTCTTCTGGTAGGCCGCCTGGTACAGCTGCAGCCCTGCGACCTGCAGCCTGGCATCCTGGGAAGCAGCAGCAGAGGCGGCCTCCCCCTGGCTTTCTCCCCCTGGAGCAGGAGAGGCACTTCCTGTCTTGCCGCTCTGCCCTCGGCAGCAGCTTCCCCCCCAGCTCAGCTCAGCTGGAGGAGGACCGGCGGCCCAGCAGCCTTCTGCAAAAGGGGCTCAAAGGCAGAAGCAGAACAAGCTGCTGGCCACCTCATACCATTCACTTCAGACATTTTAGCACACACACGCACTCTCGTCCAAAACATGTTCCTGCTTGACTCTCTCGGGCAGCCCCTGGGGGGGAGGGATGGGGATCCCACCTAAGGAGAGAAGACGAGGGTCCCCACACAGCGCCCCCAGCAGGAGCTCCTACCTGGTTCATGGAAGACACCGGCTGGGGCCACGGCTGCCAAAATCTCTTTGATCTCCCCCTTGGCGGGCTGGGGGCCCTGGTCGCTGCTGCTGCTGCTGCTGGGGGCTGTTTTAAGGAAAGGCAGCCCTTAGCAGTGGCAGCAGCCGTGGGGTGGGACACACACCTGTCTTGGCAGACTGGCAAGTGCAGGGAGTGCAGCCATGGGCACCTGCCCTCGGCTCGCCCACCCCCAGAGCCTGGAAGACAGCCCTCAGTGCGGGTTCTTCCTCCCCGGGGCAGAGGGCAGAGGGCCGACAGCAACCCCGGAAGTTGCAAAGAAGCCCAAAGCAGCAGCCGGGGCGGCCATGCACTGCACCAGAGCAGCACAGCCAGAGCAGTCTTACTACTACGTAGATTTGAGGAGGAGTCAGAGTAGAAGAGCAAATCTAATTCACTGAGACAGAAGAGAGTCCCTGGGGCGTGGCTCGGTGGCAGGCAGAGGACGGGGAGGAGGAAGAGAGCGGCTGGCCAATAGCGACAGTAGGCGCAAACCCCGTGGCCTTCTCTGCTTCCCCCTGGGCTTTGGGAAGCATGAAGTGGGAGCGTTTCCCAGGGTTGGCAGGACGGGATTCTCCCCCCCTCCTTTTACAAGAGAGAGAGAGAGAAAAGGGGGGGCCCGAGAGGGAGACGTCTCAGCGAGCAGCCTGGATACCTTTCGAAGGGGCTGCTGTGGTTTCAGGGCTGCCTCGCTTCACCCCCTCTTGGCTGGGGGTCAGGGCTGGCTTTCCCCCTGGGTCAGCAGGGGACACAAACCGGCGGTCCACATACTTGGCTCTGATGTACTCTTCCTTCTCCTGCCTGTGTACAGAAAATACACCAGGTGAGCTTCCACTGTGCAGGTGTGGCGCCCTCGTGAACCAGCCCCCTCCCTCCGGGCCACCCGAGGGGCTGAGGTTGCAGGGACCGGCTGGAGCTTCCAGCCTCTTGCCCTGGAAGCAGCGAAGGGCAGTGGGATGGGCGTCTCGTCCGCCCTGCCCACAGGTAGGAAGCCGGCATCCAGGTCGACTCGTCGTTTCCTTAACTGGACAGCCCCTTCCCCACAAAGACACACGGCGGCCCTTCCCTGCCCTAAGGTGGAAAGTGGGGGGAGGGGGGGAACCTGCCAGGCCCTGATGAGCGCTTTCTCTGAGCATTGGGGCAGGAACGCAACCAGCAGCAAAGCCAGCATTTATTGGCTGATTGACCCAATTTGTACAGCCGCCCATCTCGCCAAAAGCAACTCTGGGCGATGGACAACAAACACAGCTTCGTCATGCCAGACTAATATTATTACTGGTTTGACACATTATTGCTTTAGTAGATAGCGGGAATGCCAAATAGTATCCGATGGCTTCAGTAAAAAAAGACCAAAAAAGGTTTCCCATGATATTCTTACTTAAGAAAAACCATGAGTATGAAGTAGACGATAGAACTACTAGATGGATGGACAATAGCCAAGGAGTGGTCATAAATGGCTTTCCAACCATGGGGGGTGGGGATGCCAAGCGAAGTGCCCCACCTGCACAAGGAGGCTGGGAAGCAACTCTGCGGGGCTGCCAGGGAGTGGAGCAGGGGGTGGCCTTGTGGGGGCTGCTGCGCTTCCCTTCCTGGGAGAGCCTCAGCTGGCCTAAAGGGGCCTCTGCCTGAAGCAGGTCTAAGGTCTCTTCAGCTCTCCAGCCTCATGGGGAATCAGGGCCGTGAAGGGGTGAAGGGCAAAGGCAGCCCCTGTGCTGCAAAGTACCTTTGGCTTCCAGGATGGGGCTTCTTGGCTCCCATTTTGTCTCTGTTGGCTTCATACACCCTGTTTATGACACTGTTCCCCAATTCACACATCAGCTGTAGGAAAATCACAGATCATCAGAACCTGAGAGACCTTAACCCTGTGCTGCCTCTTTGGGCGGGGGGGGGGACCGAGGCCTCCGGGACTTTTCCCTTCTTCAAAGGCCCCGATGGCAGAATCCAAAAGGGGTGCCCACCTGGGCTGATCTGAGCAGAGGTCCTGCCCTGGCTGGGCCTCTGCCACCCCTCCCCCCCCCACAGAGGCGGTACCTTCAAAAGCTCCGGCTCCCACGAGTCCAGCGTCAGGGACCGGACCTTGGAGAAGTGGACGCCCAGGCTCCTGCGGGGCAGGCAGAGGGCACCAACTTAGGAAGAAGGCAGGGAAGGAGGGGAGCGCCAGGGGCCGCACCCGCTTGCCCACCTGTGAATGCCCGAGCACTCGATGCACAGCGTGATGCCAAGGTTGATGCTGGCCCAGCGGGGGTCCGCCAGGCCACAATCGCAGCATTGCACGTTGCCGGCAATGGCCTGGACCCTCTGGAGGGAGCCTTCCCCCTTCAGCGACTTCTCTCTGGACTCCTGGCTGCACTCAGGGCTCCCTGTGGAGGGGGGCCGCTTCCTCTCCACCTGCAGGAGAAGCAGGAAGGTGCAGGGGCTCCTCCTCCTCCTCAGCCCCCAAGACCCTCTCCCGTCCGTCCCCAATGGCGCCTCGCCTCGTCCCAGGCTGACCACTCCGCTTGCAAGCCCCAGGTGGCGGCGGCAGCAATGGCGGCAGCAGCAGCAGCAGAGGGGGCTGCTCAAGGCCTCCAGAGGGACTGGGGCAGGGGCGGGGGGGCACCCACCTCGGCCTCCTCCCCCTTCTCCCTGTAGGCACTAGCAATGCTGGTCTGCACAGCCTGGATCCACGCCTGACGCAGCTTCTCCGAATCGGCCTGCAGGATGCAGCTCCTGCCCAAGAGAGCCACAGCCAGGCAAGTGAGGAGAGCCCCTGGGGGCGCCTGGCTCTGGCAGCACCTGCCCCCCTCCCCAAGAATTAAGGGTATAAATGGGGTATCAGTTCACACCTTGCAGCCTTAAAGTCAAAGCCCCCCCAATTTTCCCAACACAATCGGGGGGGGGAGCTAAACAATGACATCCAGAAAATTGGGGGGGGGCGAACAAAGGATGGAGGGGGCTTTGGGAGGGGGCTTCTTGCAGAGTTAGAGGTCCTGTGGTCCTGCTAAAGGAAAGCTGAGCAGGTGTGGGTGGGTGGGGGTGCATCTCCTCTGCCCAGAATCCAGAGGGAGGAGACCTGGGCCCGGTTCAGCCAGGCAGACTCTGGGAAAGGACTCCTTAACCTCAGCTGAGCATGAGAGCCGAACGTTTGGTTTTCAGGGGGGTTTCAGGCTCCTCCCCTCAATGTTCGTCCCAGACACATTTGTACGGTTGCTAAACATGGTCAGGTTCGATCTTGGCTGGGAAGCTGGTTTCCTTTCTGGCTTAGCATCCTGGGCAAAGTCAAAGCGGCCAATGGGGTTTTTCAAAAACGGCACAAACTCAGAAAGGGACCCGTTCGGCAAGCGAGTGATATGGGACCTCCGGCTGGCCCCAGGGACAGGCCCGGGGCAGGGGGGTGGGGTGGGGCCTTCGGGCTGAGTCCTCCCACTCACTTGGTTGGGGAGACCACTTCGAAGCAGAAGCGCCTCTCTAGGTCCTCACAGGGCTTCACTGTGCACAGGCGCAGGTCTTCCACCACCACGGTGGGCGCATCCTGGGGGAGGAAGCTGAGCTGTCTGCATGGCCTGGTCCCCACCTGGAGCCCCCCCCCCAGGGAGAGTGCTCTGAGCGAGGAGGGGCTTTCCCTGGGCAGCCGAGAGGGAGGCCAAGGAGGGAGAGGCCTGGGGAGGCCCAGGGTGCCCGAGGCCAAGCTGTGCCCAGCCGGGTAAGGGAGGGAGGGGCCGTCCTGAGTCAGGCAAACCTTGCGTATGCCACTGGTGGGATGGGTCCCTGCCCACCCAGCCCCACCCCTTCCCTGGGCGGGCAAGCGAGGGCAGAGAGGGCGCCAGCGTCCCAGAACGACCTTCCTTTTGCCCTCATTGCGGAAGAGGACCATGCCATGCCAACAGCAGCTCCAGGTGGGCTCCCCAGCACTCCCTGGGACTCACCCTGAACTTCTTCTGGTAGACGAGCTGGTTGTTCTGGATGGAGAACCAGCGCCTGCGCAAGGGAAGGCAGCAGAGTCAGCATCGCCCTCAGCACCTGGAGACCGAGGCTGAAGGCATCCGGGCGAGGGCCTCCGCCCAGGGACTCCCCTGGAGACCTCAGGCTGGGCACTCCATTAAGCGGTGTACGTGTGTGTGTGTGTGTGTGACACACACGCAAGGGCCTCCGCAAAGCAGCTGGTGGGGGGCCCCTGCTGTGCTGCTCTAACAGCGAGGGAGGGGTGGGAGCGCTGGGCTCAGCAGTCCAGGGGCAGCAGCAGCTCCTGGGCCCCCTCAGAGCCCTTAACCCCAAAAGGGAACAGGCTGGCTGCAAATCTCTGGGACCTGGTTTGTGAGCCCACGACGGCTGGCCGGGATCCAGAGACCACTTAGAAAAAGGGCCCCAGGGGTGTGGAGGGGGGAACCGAAGGGGCGGAGAGTGGGGGGGGAAATGCTAATGGGGGAGCTGCGCCCCTTTACCTTTGGGTTCTCTTCTGAATGCCCCCCCCGTGACAAATGCTGGTAACTCCAGAGATGTGCCCCTCCCCCCCAATGCAGGCTGAGCCACAGGCGCAGGGGCCCTCCCCACTGCCTACACCAAAGGGCCCTGCACCAGTAGGATGTTTCACCCTCAGAAGCAGCTACCCGGCTGGCATCCATGCCAGGCCCCGCTGCCCAGCTCAGCTGGTACTGGGCGGCCACTGCTCTCCACCGTTCCAGGCAGACGCAGCTGTGCTGGGATGACGTCCCAGGGCTCTGGACTAGCCAGGGCAGGGCAGGGATGGGGGGGGGCAGAGACCCTCACGTTACAATAACTGGCAAATGCTGGGCACTGAGCTCTCCCCCACCTAAGGAGGGCTTCAACCCCACACGCTGCATCTCGGGTGGGTCATGTGGCATCTCTCCGGGCAGGAGAAGCTGCCACACAAGCTGAGAGCCGCCTCCATCAAGGGCTGCTCTCCCAGGAAGCAAACTCCGGCCCAGCCGGGGGCTCTTGCAGCCTTCTGAGAGGCACCAGGCACCCTCAAGGACAGGGGAGGGGCAGCCAGGCACCTTCGGCCCCCAAAGAGAGAGAAATGGCAGAGGCCGAAGCGGCACAAATGGAACACTGAGGGGAAGCCACAAAACCGGCAGGCAATGTGCAGCAATAAGGGGGAAGGTGCTACCAATGGGAGAGAGAAGGGGGAGAAGGCAGGGAAGACTGGCTCAGAAGGCATCACCTACCTTGGGGATGGGGGTGGAATGGGGCGGAGGGGACACAGCTGCCATTTGGATTTAGCTTGGAGGTGGAGGTCCCCTGCCCATCCTCAAGGAGGTGGCACAGGAGCAGGGATTGTTTCCTCAACAGCCACAGGGCGGAAGGGTTAAGCCCCCGTGACCCTGACCCTGGGCAGCACCTCTCCCCTCTGGTGTGTCACCCCTGTTGTTTATTTATTGTCAAATTTATGTGGGGGCCCCCACCTCACAAAAAAGGGGCTCTTGGAGGCATACAAGGAAGCTAAAAGCAATAAAGGTATTCAAGCAATTATTAATATTACTATTGCTAAAAATCTTTGTAAAAGGCGTAAGCTACAAGGAACAAGAAAGCTCTTATGGGGGAGCGAGGTTACTGACCCTGGAGCCACAGAGACACCCGGAGAGTTAGAAGGGGGGGGGAGAGCCAGCCTCGCCTGTTAAGGGACGTGGGCAGCAGGCATGCCCCACCCCCATGGGAGGAGAGGCGGCTGCTCCTGCACCCCCTCCAGCTGAGGAGGAGAGGAGGAGGAGGAGGCCCTTCTGGGCCTGAGGAAAGGCCAAGCGAGGAGGAGGAGGAGGAGGCAGGCCGGGGGCGGAGCCTTGGCTGGCTGGCATGCTTGGCCACAGAACTAGGGAGGAAGCGCCAAGGGGGCACAAGCCGAGAGGTACCTGATGCCACCGGGGGGTTTCCTGTCATGTGGAGAAAAGGAGGGAGGGTCAGAACAGAAGAAGGAGGAAGATGGGTGGAGAAACCAAAGTCAAAAGAACCAGGCAGGAAACAAGCCGGGCGAGCGCTGGAGGTGATGGAGCAGAGCTGAGAGAGGAAGGAGACAGCTGCCATCTAAGTGGCTCAGCTCTTGGGCACGGGCCCCTCTCCCCCCCAAATGGCCTGGCAAGAGGGGGCAGCCACCGCAGCCACTTCCCATGCGAGTCAGCCCCGCCAGTGCCCCCAGAAACACCTGGGCGAGAGCTGCGACATCAAGCGCCGGTAGCACAAGGGCACCTCGAACTGCCTCCCCCGCGTACGCAAACTCAGGAGCATTCAGAGTCGGAGGAGTTGGAAGGGACCCCGGAGGTCTCCTAGGAGGAGGCAGCTCTAGTCTCTCCTTGAAAGCCTCCCGTGATGGAGCCCCCACTGGTGGGTCCTTCTCACCGATAGGTAATTCCACCTTTGTTCCAGGTTGCTCCCCTCCTTAATAATTGGTTCCCACCTGCTGTTTCTTGTCCTGCCTTCAGGTACTTGGGAGAATAGGTGGACACCCCCGTCCCTTCTTTGGGGCAGCCCCTCAAATTTTGGAGGCCTCCTATCCTGTCCCCCCTGGCCCTTCTTTCCACTACACCTGCCCAGCTCCTGCAACTGTTCTTTGTATGTTTTAGCCTCCAGCCCCCACCCACCCCCCACCCCGCCGTCCTCCTTGCTCTCCTCTGCCCCCTTTTCTAGAGTCTCGGCACCTGTTTCACATGGTGGCAACCAAAACTGGATGCCAAGTGTGGCCTCACCAAGGCACGTCTGAAGCCTTGGCACTAGAGACAAGGGCCCCTTCCGGCTGAGCTTGGAAGCGAGGCTGCCCCCTCCAACTCACCCCAATGGGTCAGCGTTCCTGCCTCGGGCACACAAATCCAAGGACTCCGCAAATACAATCCTGGTGCTTTGCCTTAGCAACGGGCCGAACCTCAGAGCAACCCCTGGGAAGCTCCTGGCGATCTTCAGTCCGTCTGTCCCTTTGCCCCAGGGAGCTGGTTCAGGCCCCGTCGTCATGCCAGCCACAGGCACCCCAGTGGCCCCCGGCACCCTCCTCAAGCTGCTCTGGTTCCCTGAGATCTGCCTTGGCCTTTGCCGCCCCCCCCCGAGGGGCTCCCTCCTTTTGCCCCTGGAATCCCCCTTTTCTTCCAAGAAAGATAGATGCCCACTGTGGGGACAGGAGAGAGAAGCCCCCTCTGCCCAGCCCAGAGCAAGGCCCCTCCGGTTGCCCTCTCTCCTTACTTGCCCAGGAAGACAAAGGCGTCCTGCCCTCTTTCTGGGCCAGGCAGAGAGAGGCAGATGCCTCCAGGTAATCGGGCCAGCACACCACCCCCAACCTCCCACCCACCCACCCCCCGGTTCTTTCCCCAGGCGTAACCAGGCTGTGAGCTGAGTCCTTCTCCCTGATCTTCTCCACATGGTCTGACCACCCTCCATCGTTACAATGTGAGAGAGAGAACTTTGAGGTTATCTACGTTTGAACATTAGGAGTTCCGAAAATCCCCATCGATTTAACAGGGGGCTCCCATAAACTCCCCTCCACTCACCAGGGTCTCCCTTCTGCCCTTGGGGCTCTTTTAGCCTCCTGAATTTTGGGCCTTTGGGCCATTTGCTCCGAGCCCCCCTGGGCTCTCTGTTGGAAGCTGTCTTTCCACACTCTTGTTTTCTTTGGAGCAGAACTTCTGTAGTTGCTTAAAGGGAGTTTCTCTCACCTTGCTCATTAGCCAGCCTGGCATTTGCTCCCCCACTTCTTTTTCCTGGGTAGTCCTGTGTGGCTCTTTTTCAGCAATTCTCCCACCCACCACAGGCATTTCCAGTTCTAAGAACCCTCACCGACCCCTTGCAGTTCTTCTCTGCACAGAGGGACCTCCTCCCCAAGGAAGGAAGAGATCTTTGCAGCTGCCCCTCTCGGTCTCAAAGATTATCCCATCATCCTGCTTGCTAACTGCTGGAGGACTGTGCTGGGATGCAGCCCGGAGGGGCAGGAGGGAGGGGCTCTTTCCCAGGGAGCCAAGAGGCAGAGGGCCCTGGAATCTGCGGGGGGCAGGAAGAGGGCCCCTCCCTGGCGCTCCACAGGGTGGAGCTAATCTTTATGCACTTACGTGCTTTAGTCTGGCACGATTCCTGCCTGTGGGCGAGCAACAATCAACAAACTGCTCTGAAGGAGCTCCCTGTTCTTGATTCCTTGGGCCTGACAAGGACACCCCAAAGCCACAGGGCTCCGAGTGGCCACCCACGCAGGGTGAGGAAGAGCCCCTGGGCCCTGGAGGGGGCTCGGGCTCAGGGAGTCAAGAGGCAAAGACTATGGCTCCCTCAGGGAACAACCTTACCTGTTCCAGGTCTTGAAAGCATTACTGGCTCGCTTGAAGAGGTAGCCCTCCATGACAATGCCGTTCACCGCATCAACGTTGTACTCCAGCTTCATCTCGTCGCTGGAGAAGTCCTGGCACAAAGAGAGACCTCCTGTCAGCCTCTGCGGGGGAGGGCGGGGGGGAGTCCAAAAGCCTCTCACCTCACATCGCAGGGAGGGAGGCAGGGCAAGCACCTGCTCCTGGCCCCCCCACCCCAGGTCTCCCTGCAGCAGCCTGAGGAAAGGGCAGGGAAGACTCGGGTGCCCGGGAGCCTCTGGCTCGCTGCTGGGGGTCCTCCACATGGGTTCCCCATGGGCTCCCACCCCTTTCGAACGCCTCGTGAGGAAGACATCACCTGGTCAGGTAAGGAAGCCTGCAAGCAAAGCCCCCACGCTCAGCGCACCCGGAGGAGGACTCCTGCGCTACAGAGATTCCCCTCCACTGGTACCAGAGCCTTGGCTAGTGGGGAGAGTCCCCTCCCAGCAATCGCTTCAGCATCACCCCACAGCTAGGGAAGTACCTGTGGGTGAACCGCATCACACCCGGGTGACCCTGCAAGGCTGCACTGGCTCCGGGGGCTTCCAGGGTGGGAGTGAACAGAAGAGTCGGTTCTGTTGGGTGCCCTCTGCACTCGAGCTTTTAGGAATCTGCCTACCTATCAATCTTCCCTCTCCCCCATCTACCTATCTACCTATCTCTTCTATCATCTTTACTTTGTTTTATTGTCATTGCACCTCGTACACAAAAATTAAATGCCATCTTCAGTGTATATAACTATAACTATAAAAATAAAACACACACATTCTTCACATTCTATACAACTGAACTGAAAAACCCCTGATGTTGCATTAACATTGCACTGTACAGTATCTATGTTATTCAACCTGTTTAATCTCACTTTGAAGAGTGGTTTATAGGATTAAAAGCAGTAAAGCCATAAAAGGTGCACATTGGATCGTAATAACTTTGGATTGTACTTCTATTTTTATTGTTTTTAAAAATGTTTATCTTTTATAGTTTTAAGTCTCTGGAGGTTCTCGGTCCTCCAGGCCACGGCAGTCCCAAAGGAGTTGCTGGGCTTTCTTGGTTTCACTTCTCATCCAAGCCGTAAAACTTCTTCAAGGAAAACCGGGAGTCCAGTTGCCTTTTGGAAAAGCACCTCCGGGACAATCCTGACCTGGGTAACCGAGAATCCTCTGAGATATAAAACCATGGAAGGTAAGTATTTTTTAAAAAACAATAAAGGTAGAATTAAAATCCAAAGTTACAGTTAGCAGATGGGGAGAGAGGCAGCAGGGTGCCTGGGGGCGGGGTTATTTCCCCCCTTAATCCATCCAGCCCCCTCCACTGATGCTCCCCCATTGGGGCCGCAGGGCAGCCAGCAGAGGCGGTCCTCAGGCCCTGGTGGAAGGTGAGGAGGGTCGGATCTCACGTTCCGGCGGGCAGGAGCCACGGCAGAGAAAGCCCTTCCCCAGACCCCAACAGCCAGGAGAAGGGCCCACACACCACGGCCGAGAACCCGAGAGAAGAAGCCAACTGAAGGCGTCCAGGGAGGCCGGAGGGCAAGCCCAGGAACAGTGGCGGCTGGGCTGCCCCCTAAGGGCCCCTTCAAGACCCTTCCAGCCCATCAGCAAAGTCAGTGAAACCCCCTGCAAAGATGGACGGTTCAAAAGTTGGGCTCCTCCTTAAGATTAAAGCTGGTTTTATAACCACCCCACACTACATTTTCCTTCCTTTAGCTTCTCTCTGGAGGGTTATCCCTTCCCTTTCCCCATTTCCAGTGCTTTATGGATCCCTGCATAAACACTTTTTTTATCCGCCAGCGAGGATGTATCGGCCGGGATTTCCCTGTTTGACCCGGCATGGTGAGGAAGAGGGGGGATTACAGTTCTGCCTTCGGGGGCAGCTCTTGGGGGCAGGAGGGGAGCAAAGAGCCTGCCCCACCAGCAGCCCTTGCTTCAGGGTGGGACCTGAGGACACCCTCCCTCTGGGGAGCACAAACCCCCGGGGCAGAGGCCTTTCGGGCTGAGCCCCCGGACCAGGCCGGGCTCCCTTCTCCCTTGAGGCCCCTGGAGAGCAGGTGCGATTCGCTTGGCATCTCTAAAGGGACATTCAGGCTCCAAAGGGCCACGGCACCCAGTGGCAAGGGGGCGGCCTTGGGGCAGGTAACCTGGGCGATGGTGGAGGCTTTGCCTGGCCACCCCGGCACCGCAGGCACTGCAGGAGGCAAGGCTCCCCTTTCCTCCACCCAGCTGCTGCCCCATCCCCACCAGCCCCACTGAGAGCCACCTCCAACAGGGCGAGGCCGAGGTTGTGCTTTGTTGCAGCCAAAGGGGCTGGGGGGCGGGGGGCTGTTTCCCAGCCAAGTCTGCTCTTCCATGGACCTCTGCACCACTGGGGGCGGCTGGCCCTTGACCCTCAAGAGCCCACAGGTGGAGCAGGTACCTTCTGCTGGATGGTGGAATGCTTCTGCTCCATCTCCTTCTTCTCCCTGGCCGCATCCAGAGCCAGATAGTCCAGCTGGAGAAAGGACAAGGAGGGAACCCACAGACGCTAGCCTCCACTTCATGCCCCCGCGCCCGCGGGGAGCTGCTCTGCCCCAGAGCGAGGCCCTGCCTCAAGCTCTGCCTCCCTCCCTGCCTTTCTCCGGGGTGGTGGGGAGAGAGACCGTGTCCAGGGAGCCCCAAGGTGCCAAGCTGCACATGTGGCTGGACTGGCACATTGCTTTGGGCTGGAGGAAAGGATGACTCATGCGTAGCCTCAGCGGCAGTGCTGGGCTCTCCCCACGGGGCAGGAGGGACAGTTGAAGCTCCTGCCCAGCAGCTGAGGATTCGGGGCCTCGTGGACTGACATCAAGCCCCCTCACAAAATCCTCCATAGGGTGGGAGGGCAGAGGGGTCCCTTGGCCTCCGGCTGCATTGGATACAAGGAAGGGGAGCCGCTCAGGCAGCACCCACCCACTTACCCCTGCTCTGCCTCTAGCCAGCAGGGACCCCTCTGGAGGCACCCCCTGGAGCAGCCCCCCCCCTCCTTACCTGAGCGCCCAGCTCCTTCATGTAGGGCCCCAGTTCGCTGAACAGGTCATAGCCTTGGTGGAAGAAGGCCAGGTGAGCACACATGACGGAGAGCATCTGCGGGGGGTGGGGGGAAGGGGGAAGGTGAGGGCAGGAGGGGATGGGACAGTCTGGACCCGGGGGGGGGCACCTGAAACACCCACACCTGTGAGCCCCAAGGCTACCTCCACCCTTACTGAACCCCACTTTGAGCACTTGGGGGATAATGGGCTAGGCAGTGCCTACAGGCCGTCCTCCTGACCATCGCGGCCATAAATGAGGTGACCCACTCAGCCAACCTGAGTTTATGAGCTTTTTTGTGGCAATTATAAAGCGTCCACCACTGTGAAAATGACTGAAGAAATTTCAAAGAAGAATACGATATATGACTTACGGGTAGATATGTAAAGTAATGTAGATAAATAAGTATTGTACCTTAACAATAGTATAGTAAGCAACTAGTAAATTAGCTACAGATATACCTATGGTAAATGAACTTGTTATTAAAAGACATGTACACTGCTATGATGTTGCTGTAAAATGTGAGAACTTGTTTCTCTTTTTTAAATTTTTGAAACTTTGAATAAATATTTTTTTTAAAAAAGCGTCCACCACTGTCATTGCACAAACCAAAGGATCGGTGGCAAAACCACTCTAAACCACAGACCAGGGACTCTGGGACTCTGCAAACCACAAATGTGGCCACAAGGAAGCGTGTGCGTGGAGGGGGGCAGTGTCCATCGTAACTTCAGAACTGGGCCGTAAGTAGCCCTGGGGAGGCCTGCTGCACCTCTGGACAGGCACTAAGAAGCTGGTTGTAAGCCGAGGACTGCCCTGCTTTCCTCTGCTTTCCGGAAGGGCCACCTACCGATTTCAGGATCTCCGATCTCCTCTTGGATTGAAGGACGTTGATCTGGGAGAGAAGAAAACCCCTTTGCTTCACTGTGTCAGGAAAGGAGGGAGCGGGAAGCCCCCCCCTCACCCCCCCCGCCAGGTGGAGGTCAGGCAGCCCCTGCTTGGTTGGATGGGGAGGCTGGGGAGGGGGCTGGGAAAAGTTCTCCCTTGCACCCAAGGGAAGCTCAGTGGGCAGTCCAGGCTCAGGCGAGGTGGCGGTCAAGCTTCACAAGGGAAGGGAACCGGCCAGTCGGCAGGGCTGCTCACACCCCTCCCAGGACCCCTCGTGGCAAAGACCCCACCTCCACCCGCCCTGTGTGGGACGGGCCCTCTGGGAAGGAGGCCTTCCTTCCTCCGTTACCAGCCCCTCCCCAGCCATATCGAGCAAGACACCCCTGCTCCCCCCGGGCAAGGCGGCCCCCGCCAGGCTCACCTGCAGCACGTAGTCCAGAGCGATGTGCCGGAAGCATTTCCGGGTGGCGGTGAGGATGTTGGCGGCCTCTTCGACTTCGTGCTGCTTGTTCCTGGGGGCCTGGGCGTTCTTGGCCAAGGCGTTCTCCTTCTCCTCGCTCACTTTCTCAAACTGCTTCTTGGCCTCCTTGAACTTCCGTATGTCTCTAGTGCGCGAAAGAAGGGAAGAAACTGCTAGGTTCCCTCAAGGGCAGAGCTCTCCGCCCCCCCCCCGAGTGGGATTCTGGGGGGGGGGGTTCTTTTCCCTAAGAGGGAAAAGCAGAAGGGAGCCTGTAGCTGTGTGCAGAAAAGGGAGGCAAAGGGGTTTTGGTGCAAGCAGGATGAGGAAACGGTACCTTCCAGACCCTCCAGAACGGGCTGAGCCACAGGCAGACTACTTGCCTTCCGGACACGGCCACTCGCGCTCCCCGAGAGAAATATCACACTACCTCCCACCCCCCACGATGACCTGGAAGACTCCCAGCAAGGCCAAACCCTGCATAAAAGGGTCCCCCGACAAAGAGAAAACCGAAGCAGCCGGGCCACTGTTGGCCTTGCTCTGGGACCACAGCCGGCACACCCAGAGGTGGATCCCGAAGCAACCAGCACCAGGCCACCAGTCTTTGGCAACCCTGGAAGTTGACTTACTCTTTAACGAACATCTGGAGTTGCGCTTTGATGGACCTCTGGGTCTGGTCAAACAGGATCTGAAAGGGGAAAGGATGTGGCTCAAAAGCTCAGGCAGAGCTCCTCGGCATTTTGCATCCCCTTCTCTTAGGCAGAAGGTTCCATTACTCCCCATGTGGGCAACGGCCCAATTTTGTTTTTAAAAAAACCCCAAACTACGTATCCATAGCACTATGATTCGCCTTTGTTAATGTGTCTGTTGTCATCATGTGTTGCAACATCTCTTCACCTATTTGGCTTTTACACGATTTTCATGCCAGCAGCCTCCAACGTGGACGGCAGGGCGATCAACAGAGTCCCACTTACGGGATGCCATATGTTGAAATCAGCCAACAACCAAAGTGGACCTTTCAGCCGTTCCCTCCTGGGTTGCTGGGACCACCTCCGGCCACAAGGGTTACTCGCCCCCCTCCACAAGCCCGAAACCCTGAAGGTCAACGGAGACTCTCAAATGCAGGGCACAGCGTGGGGCCAGGGCCAGGGCGCAGACGCGTCCCCTCCGCCGGTGGACCTGACAGATGCTGAGCTGCTCTGCTTGGCCAAAGAGGGACAGAACGGCGGCCAGCTTAACTAACATGACTCACTCTGGACCCACCAGGGATGCGGGAGAGGCCCAAGGCACCTTCAGCCAAGAGGGGAATGGGCTTGCGGGCAAAACCCCACTGAATTGACTCAAACCCCCTCCCCCCCCCGGCCCAGTCTAAACTCTCTCCCCAGGCAGCTCCCCACTCCACAGAACCTCCTCCATGTTGGCTCCACTTGGAGGGTGGCAGAAGGATGTTTCCTGTTAATGGAGACTCAGGTGGGATTCCAAGCCAGTTTTCTCAGGTCCAGATTTAAGAGCCATCACTCCCCCTGCCACCAAATGTGGCCTGCTTGGGCTCTTGCTCCTGCCTACATCAAAACTGCTTCCTCCTTCACGAGACCGGGGCTGGCACGCAGGGCAAAAATAAAGGAGCACTCCTTTCCCACAAGCCCACCTAATGAAGGAGGCATTTCAAAAGTCTGGCTGCCTCCCCCCCACCGGGTCCTATGCGTTTTGGAAGGGAAGCCACAGCAGCAGGAGCCCCGTGCCAAGAGCACCGTTCCAGGAAGTCCGCTGGAATAATTGAGTTGCCCGCTTGCCATAGGAGTTCAAGAGCCAAAGGCACAGAAGGGTCCACGAAGGGCATCCAGACGTGGTTGCAGCCAACCACGCACTTATCAGTTGTGTTTCAAGACCCACGAAGAGGCTCTGCCTCAATGAAGCTGCTTCCAAAACGTACCGTGTGGTAATTGATCATCTCCTGGAGGCTGTCGGAGAACTTTGTCAAGCTGCCCTGGAAGAGGGAAAAGGAGGGGTGGAAAGCAGCACCCAACTGAACATTTCCTTCTGGAAGCATGGCACCCCAGGGACTCCCCAGCATCCAGGGTGACAACTGCACTCAGGACCAGGACGCCAGGGTCTTGCCAGGCAGTCGGAGGAACCCCGTGCCACTGAGGTGGGAAGCAGCAGCCATACCAACCCTGGGAGCCAAGGAGAGGCTGGCCTACCTCACCTGACCACCCTGGAGCTCAGCTTTTCCCCCACCGGGGCTCAGCACCTGGGCCTTACCTCTACCAGGTCATCCTTGCTCGAGTAGTGGGCCAGATCCCGGAGGCCGTGGATGAACTGCTTGTTTGCCAGACAAAAGGCCTTCCCAGTATCAATCATGGCAATGCAGAGCTTCACCAGCTGGAAGAAAAGAAAACAGCCTCACAGGCTCTGCCTCTGAGGGCCGAGAGCCCGGGGCGATGCTAGGCCTAGGCGGGCCAAAGGGGTGTGTGTGCTCCTGAGCCAGAAGGCCTGCATCCAGAGGGGACGCCTGTGTCGCCCTCTGCCTCTGCTGGGGGGACTGCTTCCCCCTTTTCCAGCCCTTCCGCAATGTTCCCCCTCCTGGGCAGCTCTCTTATTTATCCTCCCGGCAGGAGATCCCTCAGGCCCACCCTGGAAGGCCCAGCTGAACTGGGGTCCTCCCCGGATCTCTGCCTCCCCAGAGAGAAAGAGATGTCAAGACCACCCCCACGGATGGAAGACCCCAGGGGCTCGCTTCCTGAAGCCCTGCCCCCCCCCCCCAGGGCTAAGCCCGGCCTTTGGCTCCATTCTGGGCCCCATCACCATTTTCAAGGAAGAACTCCTTTCCTGCCATTCTTTATTCTGGGGCAACGTGACTCATCCATCTGCCACAAAGGGGAAGCCAAGGCCCAGCTGAGCTTCATTTGCAAGGGAGAGCGCCTTGCTTCCCCCGCCCCCGGGGTCTCAGACCCTGTCCAGCTCTGACCCACCTCACACCCCCAGGGCCCCGAGAGGAGGCTCCTGGGCTATAGGGCCAGCCAAGGGCAGGGGACAGGCCAGGCAGGATGGCGGTGGCTCTCTGGCCACTGAACTACATCGACTGGGGACTGACCACACCCACTTGGATGAGGCTCGGGGACGCCTCCAGTGGCGGCCAGCCAATCTGGGGATTCCCATGCGCCCCCAACCCCTTTCAAGAAAGCCTTACTCCACACATTTTGCCCTGCCAGTCCAGGAAGACTCCTTTACTCCAACACCCTCCCTCTTCATGCGTTTGTGGATTTTAAAGTCTAATTAGGCCTCTCTCTTCTGCTCTAGAGGATTTATTTTTTAAAACATCTCAGTTTTATTGTTTACAACCCTTTTTAATTGACTACATACATTTGTTGACTACATACATTTGTTGTACCAGATAACCACAAGATGTTTTAAAAGCTGTTGGGGGCCGTGACCTTGCCTGTGGTGGTCAGCAGGGTCTCTCTCCCACCCTCCCTCCCAGCAGAAGCAGTCCAAGTGAGGTCCTCCGTCAACCAGCAGCCATCCTGCTGCAGCTGCAGCAAAGTCCAGGACAGCCCCAGAGTTGAATAAAGGGGACCAGGCAGTTGACCCATGGCCTCTTGCCATGGGTTTCTGGATAGCGGTTCAGGGTCTTATTGTTGGACTGTGATAATGCAGTTCACTTGCTCCTGAACGACCCCAATTCAGCCACAAACCCTCCGTGCTGAGGGAGGAACGGCAGGGAGGGGAAACAGGAACGAGCCAGGGGCCAAGGCCAGTTAGGGGACAACAACCAGCAACTCAGCCCAGCCCACAAGCGATTTCAATCAAAGAGAGAATGTCCCAATTAACTCCCTATAAATCAAGGCAGGAAACTCCTGTCAGTTTCCACCGTTGCGAATATACACGCCAGACAAATACTTGGAGGTATCTGGCCATAACTGGGACGATACTTGCTCGCTTGCTAGAGCTCCTGCAGCTGTGCGGGACTCCCTATCCCTCTTGGAAACTGTACAGAGTAGCTCAGCACCCGAGGAGCTCCCTGGGGCAGGGACAGCCTAGAGACTTCAGTAAGGGGAGGTGGGCAAAAATCTCGACCATGGCCGCCTCCCAGATGAAACAGAGCAAAGTGGGATGGGCAATGCCATCCCTGGACGATTTGCCTACCCGAAAGGAGTCTATGAGGACTCACCCCGGCGGAGGAGGAGGAGGCACCAGCGGCCTCACAGGCCTCTGTCCTGGCCCAGGTGCTCTTTGACAGGTTTGTACGTGGGAGACAAAACCCTAACTTCCCTGGCACCCCTACTGACTTCTCGGTCTCTTGACCAGGATTGACACCTCCTCTCCCCAGTATCACCCAGCTGAGCGCAGGGCAGCCCCTGGAACAGCCCCACCCACAGCAGCAAAGCCTCTCTGGACCAACTCCTGGGGGGCGGGCAGAATGAAGCTGCCTGCATTTCTGAATGTGTTCCACTCTCTCCAGACAGCATGTCAGGTGCCAAAGCAGGGCAGAACTACCGCCAGTGTCTTCTAAGCTTCCTAGAGTCTAAGGATGGACTTTTTGGCAGTACGACTGGCACCGCTGCCAGCTCGCCTACTTCTTGGCAGGTCTGAATGGTGGGACATAAAAGCCCTGCCACCCCTGAGGGCAAAGACACCTTATCCAAGACTTGTGAGTAGCACAGAAAGGAGAAGTGGGGAGAAACTCCCTTGGAAGCTGCACTTCCACGGGCCTGGGCAGAAGCCTCTGCCTGCCTGTCTGCATTTACCTCCAATCCTCAGACCTCCAGCTGGCCTGCAGGAAGCCCGGGGGAGACCAAGAGTACCCAGAACAGAAAAGACAAAGCTCAGTATAAAAGGACAAGATGAACGGCATGGCATGTCCCTCCAGAGCCTCAGCCAAGGCTGCCCCACCTCCACCCCTGGGGTCCTCCTCATACCTCTTTCTCCTGCACACAGGAGCAGCGACCCCCAAGGGGCAGAGCAGCTGCTGGAGGGCAGATCTCACAAGCTGGAGGGGGGCCTCATCCATGTGCAGAAGACAGCAGACGTTACTCAGGGTCTCCACCCTGGATTGGCTTGGAATCTGAGCTTCTTCGGCTTTGCACAGTCCATATCGGATCTGTCCACCGAGAATGTGCTAAGAGGGTATGCGGAGGGTCCCCACATATGGAGAAAGTCAATGAGCAGTAATTTGGAAATGAGAATTCCTTGGAGGGGTTACCCTCCATGCATGGGCCTCATGGAATTTCAGTGGCATTGCGTAGTACATTTGTGTTAACTGCTGCTTTGCTATTGCTGCTTTACTATAAGTACCGAAGAGATTGGTTTGTTTGTTTGTTTGTTTGTTTGTTTATTTATTTATTTATTTATTTTTATTTTATTTTATTGGACTTATAGGCCGCCCTCTCTCCCAAGGGACTCAGGGCGGCTTACAATAAAAAACAAGAATACAAATATTAAAATAGAATTAAAACTAAACTAAGCCCAATAAAATTTAAAACCCGATTAAAACTACGAATTAATAAAAAAAACCCACCCCCACCCCATTCAGTCCAGGTTGGCCTGTTGAAACAACCAAGTCTTTAGTTGCGGCGAAAGGAACGGAGCTCAGGGGCCAAACAATTGAACTGTAATTATGGTCATGAATAAACCAAGCACCTTCTACCCATTTTTTAACTGAAAGGGCACCAGATTTTACAGAGGAAGGACTTGGTTTGCAAATACTTCCCACAAATGGCACTCGGGGTTGAACAGCAAGAAGAAGGCAAGCTTTGAAGATATGTCAAGAATAGGATGCATGGGCCATGTCCAACTCTAAACGAGGTATGGAAAGTTCTGCCCTCTGACCATAAGCAGAGTACCGATGCTGCCAGCATGCAACTTGCCAGAAAGGGGTTCCTATCTCTATCTAGCCTTCCTTTCATCCATCCATCCATCCATCTATCTTATCTCTCTCTCTCTCTCCCCCCCTCTCCCTCACGGCAAAGGGGATTGCCAACCTGACCAGCTATTTCATGATGCTACTACATCTTTTCCAAAAGAGGATTCACAACTGATGAGTGCCAAAGGGAGCGGTTGAGCCCAGCAAATAGCTCATCCCTTTGCATAGAGGCTTTAAGGCCCACAATTATAGAGTCACAAAACTGAAAGAGAAGTGATGGTGGGCGGCTTACCCGGTTGGGCTCCATTGCCTCCAGCAGGCGAGGAGGGGAGCCCCCTCGACTCTGTCCCAGAGCACCCCAAAAGGACCTTTCAATTGGGGGGGCGCCTGAGCCAGGTTTGCTCACCTTGTCCAGCTTCACCTCCAGCTCCGAGACGTCTCCTTCCACATCTTCTAGGGCAGCCCTGCAAGATGAAACAGGAGATCCCACAGGGATCCATTCGTGAAAGTCTTCAGAAAGGGAAACGCAGCTGCACTGATTTCCTAAGCAGAGGGAAGCCACCGGCGGGCCGAGACAGAGCCTGGTGGAGATGGCCGGGCACCTTCCCTCCGGGGCTCGGGGGCCACTGACGCCCCAGGCCCAATTCTGCCCGGCGTTAAGAGGCAAAGAAGCCGCCGGGGCTTCAGCAGCGGCTTCTGGTCTCCGTTACTCGGGAAGCGGACAGTTATCGCTCAAACCGGAGGGAGGAAAGAAAGAGGCTCCCCGGGGCCGAGGGAGGCCCGAGAGGCCCGTTTTCCCAGCTGGAAAAGGAAGGCACCCGAAGCAGGACCCTCGGGGGGACTCGCGCCTCCTTCCCCCCACCTTTGGAGAGGCCCCAATTTCGGGTTGGGGGGGGCATCGGAGAGGGGCCGAGGCGCTCGGAGCCTTTGGGGCCGGCGGCTGACCCTTTGCCCGCTTTGGGTCCCAGCCGGGGCGACCCCGAAGCAGCGACGTCTCCCACGGAAGAAAGCGGGCCAATCGGCGCCCCGGCCCCGCCGAGAAACCTGGGGACGCCGAGACTCCTCAGGTCGCGCCGCACAGTGGGAAGCGCCTCCCTCGCCCCGAGCGGCCCCGCCGCCGCCCCTTCTCCAGCCTCGGCGCGGGACGGGACACGGGGGGAAGGCTCTCCCCAGAGGAGGCGCGAGCGGCTGCGGCACCAAGCCAGAAGCGGCCCGGGTAGGGAAGGCGCCTACCGGAAGCGGGGCGAGTCCTTCAGGCATTCCTCGAAGTCAACCGTCACCCGCATCCCGAACGGCCTCGTCCTCGCTTCCGGCTTCACCGGGCTGGACGCGGGGCGGCAGAGACTGCCCCGCCCACCAAGGAGAAGGCGGACGCCTCTCGAGAGCCAATCCGGGCCGCTGAGCCGAGGGCTTTTGCACGCCGCCCTCTCAAACCATGACGGGCGTCGCAGAGATCCAATCACGCGCCAGCCCCCAATCCTTTGCGCCAATCCCGGGCGGTTTAGGGACGACTGTCCAATGAGCTTTGTCCAAAGCGCCGTCAATCCACGAGGAGCGTCGTCAACGGCGAGGCGGGGGCAGCAGCTAGGACTTCCAATTTCGGTCGGTAACCTCGCTGCCGCCCCCCCCCCCCAGCTGCGCGTAGTCGGCTGCGGTTCAGGCGCACCAGTCCCGCGAGTTCCCTTCGGTCTCCAGCGGCCGAGGGCGGCGACATCTCCCCATTCCCGCAGCCCGAGCACCGGAAGGGGAGAGCTCGCCCAGGCTGGGCGCCAGGTTGCAGCTCCCCTCTGGAAGGGTAGCTTTGTGGACCCAAGCTCAGGGCTGTGGCTGTCCGGCTCATTGAGACCTTAGGCGCCCCCCTCTCCCCCAAGACGATTCTACCCCCGGCCCTTTTCTTAAACGGAGCGTTCAGTTTGCTTCTCTTGCACGTTTCAATGGCCGAGTTAACTTTTTAGTGTTTCAACGGAACCCTTTTATTGTCAGAAGGGTCAAGATACGCCATTACAGCAGCTCAAGTTGCTTGGCAGCAAACAAATAAGCTAAATCCAGGCCTCCCACCACCCTGAAAACTCCACTTCCTCCTCACAAAGGGACCCGCTTCTGCCAGGAGTGCTGGGGGGGGGCAGGTTAGGATAATGGGGAGAAGAACCTCCAGGTTCCCCCAGACCTGCAGAGGCCAGCAGCAAATCAAGAGGGTGTCTGGAAACCAGCCGGCCAGGTCTACCCCAGTGGCCTCCATTCAGGCCCAGGGCTCCCAAGGCACCAGACCAAAGTCCGGCTCCAGGAATACGGTTCATTGGGGCCGAGCATCAGAGCAAGGTTACGATATGGGGATTCTGTCACCATTTCGGTCAAGTTGCCTGCCCCAAGGAGGAGATACTCACTTGATCTGCTTGTTGCAAAATACATTTGGTGGTTTCTTTACTTCAATAAAACAGTTACATGGAGGAAACAAGCCAGTGAAATGGAACCCAGAAGTGAAGGAGCAAACTCAGTAGCACAACCTGGGTGTTTTCTAGGCAACTTCAGCTGGTCAGAACATTCCAAATCATTTTTCAAACTTTAGCTGACCCACAGATGCCCCTCCCTCTTCCAAGGCTTAAGAAAATCACAAAGGCCAAACTACAAAACAGCTGTTTGATTCAGTTTCATTCATGACATGGGGAGAGTGGAGAGGTTACCGAAGAGAAATCACAGGGCAACAGAGGGCTGTGGGAATGCTGCCTCTTCTAGCTAAGCAGCAAAAGCAGGTGGCTGTGAACTCTCTCTGTGCCACCACACCAGAGTCTCCTCGGAGGATCTCTGCCTGCCTGGTGCTACCATCAACTGGGACTGCTGGAGAATGCCGCCTTCAGAAATTCTGTCCGGTAATTGGTGTCTCCCCACACATCCATAGATCCATGGATATATATATATATATGAGCGGAAGGCCAGTTAGGCTGTTCCATAGGCTCCGCCAGAGAGAGAAGGAAAGCCAGCAGGCAGCACGGGGATTGTTCACGGGGGTGGGGGTGTTGAACCTGCTTTTATTTTCTAGAGGCTGGCAGACCTTTCAGCCACGGGGAAGGCACCCGGAGAAGCAGAGGGCCTGATGGAGGAGTCCCCTTGCAATGCTCCTGATCCCAGCCCACTTGAAGTGGAAAAAAAAGCTACAGCAGCTGCCCAGACGGGTTGATCGTCTCCCGCTTTGGAACACTGCAGCTGGGAATGCCCTCCAACTGCTTTTTCCCTTTCGGCAGGCCGCCGAGCCAAGAACTGCCGGCCTCTCAGAACCAGCTAGATACAAAGTCTGAGGGAGGGGAAGGGGGAACTCTTCCATTAATCCCTTTTGCAAAAGGCCTCGTCGGGTGCCAAGGGGCTCGTTCTTTTTCCTAGCTGCAGTACAGCGTATTCACATCAAGCCCTTACGGGGACATTTGTGTGTAACTCAAATACTACAGCATGACAAAAGAGAAAACAAAGCGTCCAGGTGTTCTGCAGGTTCAAACCAGAGAAAGGAGTGACACTGATGGGCCTGGCTCACTGGCGCTGCCCCGCGCTGTGTCCTTCAGCAGATGAACAGCGAAACCATCTTCTGTGACCACTAGAACCAGCCACATCAGCAACATTTTCATTGCCAAACAGAAAACCTTGAGATCACCACCATTTTCGTCAAATACCAAAGTGCAAGCCAACCTGTTGAAACAGACCTGCAGAAGGGTGATGCGGCAAGGAACACAAAAGGGTGGCTTTGGGAGCTGTTACAGTCCTGAGCAGACTTCTTCCAGGCTGTGTGCAACGTTCTCACGCGGGTCGCTAGGAGCAGTTACTGTGGGGAAAAAAGAGACGGGGGTGGTCACAGCAGGCAGCCCAGGGCATCCCAGCGGTGGGCAGGCATTGGTCATTTCTGGAGCAGACCAAGGGGCTCCTTGCTGACAGCACGGGACCCTGCTGGGCTTTGGAAGAAACACAACACATTAGGTTTCAACGGCACATTCCTAGGTTTTGGATCCTTAATACTTGCTGTGGAAATCAATACTTCCATAGACTTCTCAGTCCTTCGTGTGCCAATTCCTGAAATGAGATGAGTATCTGGTTTTCTGAGAGCAAACTCAGCATCCCTAAGGGCCCCGTCCTGCCCTTCACAACCATATCACTACTTGAGATTTTCAGTGGGGGTTAAAATGGCCTTCTTCCCAGTGCCAAAACCTGTCTTTTGGACATGGCTCTAGGGGATTAAAAGATTTGCTATTGCCTGACTGCAGCATCTACTCTAAACTGCTACTCCAGACAACCTTAAATGGCAGAAAGCATACAACCCACCACCACCACCGTCTGCTGTTGCCAATCCCACAATTCTGACCCCTCCCCCCACTCCCATGGACTAGGCCTACGTGAGGCTCTGCTTTGATTTACTGACTATCCTGAAGCGCAAAGGAGGCCTCGCTCCTGCAGGCAGAGCAAAGGAGACGAAGGACAGCTCTGCTTCAGTATTTTTCTTGAACATTTTTTTAATCCCAAAATTCAAAATATCCATCCAGGTATGCTGTGCTGTAAGCAGAGACAGCGAATTCCATTTACTAACCAATTACACATGGATTGTTTATCTTTGTGGCCTGTCACCTAGGGATCTCTCCAGTGATCACTCCAAGGAAAAGGAGAGTAAGTGCTTTGATCCCAAAAGAGAAAAGGGCTTTTAAAAGCCCTCCCGGAGGCTCATTGGACCTTGTTGTATCCTGAGCTCTTTCTAGAAGCGTTCGGAGGAGAGCAGAGGCCGAGGGCCCTTGCCCGACTCTCACCAGGAGGAGTTAATGAGCAGAAGCCTGTGACATCCAGGGAGGTGGGACCCCAAATTTTGGACTAATGAGTAGCTTGCCAGCAACTGTGAAGAGACTGCAGGTGGACAGAGGTTCTCCTCCTGACACTGAAACCTGGAGAAAGAAAAATTCTGCAGCGAGAGAGGCAGAGGAGGAGAAAATAAAAAAAACCCTCTGGGTGGTGTTTAGCTGCAGCTCTCACAAGCTGCACTGCCGTGGCCAGTGGTGAGGAGGGACTGGAGCTGTGGCCGAGGCCCTCTCTCCGCCTGGAAGCCGTAGGGGCTTCTGCTCACCTCTAGCTAGACTGAGTGGTTGTTGGTTTTAGGTGCCCCGGGTTCAGTTCTCTGCCATCTTTAATTCTGGACAGGGTGCTGCTACTCTAAACAAAACGGGGGCAACCTAGGAGTTGTCCTGGACTTATGACTGGAACAAGTGGCAGCCATGGCTGGGAGGGGTGGGGGTGGGGGGCTTATGACATCCCTTATGCCCCAATTCTCTCCTGGGTGGGTGGTCTCTGCTGCCTAGGTCCTCTCCAGAAGGGCGTCTTGCGTTTCACATGAGGCCACCCTTGAAGAGCAACTGGAGGCTTTAGCTGGATCAGCCCAGGTGGGCCAGGTGGGCAGTTGTGAGCGCGCCTCAGTATGCCCATGCTGCCTACCCTCTGTGAGCTGCACTGACTCCCCAGGTGCTTAAGAAGGCAATCCGTGATGCTTGTTGTCATGAGCAAAGCCCTTCACAGCACAGGGTGGGTAATTAACCTGACTATTTCTACCTGCCCCTCCATTCCCAATATAGGGGCATCCTCCAGGTTCTGGGGAGTATCATCGGGTAGGCCTGAACAGGCAGACCCTTTCCTTCAAGATCCATCTCTGCTGCCATTTTGGAAAGTCTCAATCACACAGCTGTTCTCCTGCGAGGCTAATGGAGCCTGGGTGAGATGGATACGGTCTGTAACAGCCACTGACTTTGGCTGCTGCTAAGTGTGTATTCGTTACTATGGCTATTGATTGGTTTCACTGATTCCATGCTAGTCAGCCAGGGTTGCTATTTCAAGATAGCACCATACCATTTTACTGAAATAGTTGGGCAACTTTTGGAGGGTCCCTGATGAGCTGGAGCCCAAAGACCCCCAAAGAAAACCTCTAGCCCCTTCTCCACTCTTAGATGAAGCGTAAAGCAAAGTTCTCCTCCAAAACCAGCATGGTCAAGACTGATTAGGAATGTTTCAGCGGGACATCAGAGTGCTAAGATTTATGGAAAGTTCAGTACTCTGGGTTTTAAGTTACATTTTTCTAGACTTGTTAGAGCAGCTGAATTCTATGATATATCTGGGGCAGCCAGCCAGCCATATTAAACATTTAAACACCTGTAAAAGACAGAAAACCCGAGAAACCATTTCTGGCAGACTCGTAACAAAGCCTAGGTCACCCGAGAAAATCGAGAGTTATTGATCAGAAAAAGCCCAGCAAGAGACAAAATGGAAGGCTGCTAGCAAAAGAATAAGTAAAACTGGGTCTTCCTGTCCCTTCTGGAAGAGCCAAGCGTGGGTCCCCACTTCTACCGAGAAGCAGGAGGAAGATCCCAGCCTTTCCCTATTGGTTACTCAGACCGATTCCACCTCACTGGGAGTGCCCCCCCCCAACACTACCTTGGCTTCCCCACAGCACAGGCTAGGATTGCCCGCTGCCCAGAGGAGCTTATCTTCCCTCGGCTTCCCTCGCAAAGAAAAGCGAGGGCTGCCCCACTCTCCTCTTGCTCCCTGCCTGCTATCTGTGAGGCTATTTTTTCTTACACCTTTGTGATTCAAGAAGGCTTCTCAACTCCAAATGAGAAGTTCAGCTGATAAGACTGAGGGTGCAAATTTATGCAACTAGAAGTGGGCAACATTGGACACCCAGGTTTCCTTTTGAATTCCTCCGGCATTCACCATTCTTAGAACTTCAAAGAGAAGCGGTCAATTTATTCAGGTGAAGAACAGCCCAGCCAAGAGAGTGTCTCGGAGGAGAAAGCTCTTTCCCTCTCCAAAATGAGCTCCCTGGGAGGAAGGGAGGCCCCTCCCCGGGAGAGGCCAACAGGCTCAAAGGAAGCTGATGCAGAAGGAGACACTCTGCTTCTGGCATGCTGCTGCATCTGGAATGCAAATACAAAGGGGAAGAAGGCGCATTCAGAAGGCAAGCCCGCCAGCAGCCTCTGGCTGACGGTTCGTCCACACCACCTCGCAGCGCTTCCTGGCACAAACGGAAGCTTTCCTGCAAACTGAGCGATGACAAGAGGGGGAAAAGCCAGAAGACCTAACTGTCTACCTTGCCCACCACTGTTCTCTCTCCAGCTCAAGGAGGAGGTTCCCCCAGAAGGGACAAAGGCCATTGGAAAGAGATGGGACATGCCAGCAAGCAGACATCAAACCAAGGCTTCCAGCACTTCTGGCACAAACCGAGAGGCTCTTCCACACTGCACAGAATCTGGACACGTGGCAAGAGGCTTCCAGGTGGCAGCGGCGGCAGCAGGAGGAGGGAGGGGTGGCCAGCCCAAACCTCCAAGAGAAAAGGACTTTCCCCGTGAGTCCCAGGACTCACCTGATTCTGTACTTGTTTTACACTCATCCTGCATCTCATCCTCATCGTCCTCATCTTCTTCCTCATCCTCCTCACAATCCTCCTCCTCCTCCTCCTCAGCAGCCTCGCCGTGCATTTCCTTTGCGATCAGCTGCCTGGCCAGCTTGATGTTCTGCGCTTCGTTGTAATGCATTTTCCTCTTCATTTCAAACTGCCTCTTTTTCTCTGTACGAGGAGAAACAGAATACACAACATAACATGGCACCAGCCACAAATTTCACAAGTTTCATTCCATTTTACATGCATGAAATTTTGTAAATTGAAAACCAGTGCAATCAGATTGATTGGAGGGGGGGAGAATCTCTGCTAAGTCACCCCCACTTCGCATAACACGTTGCAGGAATGACTACAAGCTAGGTTACATACAAGGGTTGCCTGCTTTTTGGATGCCTGCCTTTTCTCCCCCCTGAAAAGCTACCAAGGGGGGGGGGGTAGAGGGAGCAGGAAGATCCCTTCATCAAATCAAAAAAATTTGTCTCCATCAGCCCTTGCTGACGTATGCGAAGGCCAAACAGACCAGTTGTCTTGGCAACACTGACACAGAGCCTCCAGAAGAAGAAAATACCTCAGGCCTGGAAAGAAGGTGGAGGAGAACCAGTCCAGTTGCTCTGAACTGTCCGCGTTGTTTTGCATATGCAAGAATCACAGAGCCTTTTTTCTGAGAAATAAGGGAAATGCCGCAGAGAAGCTCCACCTGCGCTCTCGCTCCCTCCCCTGCAGCGACCAAGGTGGGGGACATGAGAGCAGGGACCAGGCACAACCAGCGCAGGTGGAAAGGCACAGGAGAAGGCAGGCCAAGGCCAGAAAGAGGGCCTGCCATATTCTCAAGACTCTGGTCAAGTCCAATTGGCCATTTCTCTGGCTACGTAGGGACTACAATACAAACACAATCTGCTCCAGCCCTTCCTTCCCGGGGGGAGCTCTTGCTCATGGCCTCACAGCCTGGGTCTTGTGCAGGGATGGGCACCTGAGAAACTGGGCCTTTGTGGAGGGCTGCCAACACTGCACCGATGCTCCACTCCCTGCTGCTGCTGCTGCTGCTGCTGCCTCCCCCCTCCCCCCACCCCGGTTGGACTGGAGCCACCCATGGGGTGGATGTGGCCCACGGCCATGAAATGCCTGGGTCTGGTCTAGCGTTATAAAATCTCAAAGCCACACGTACCCAATTCTTCTGGAGTCAAGTCTACCTCGTCATCCTCCTCCTCCTCATCACTGCTGTCATCCTGCCTTGCCAGGATTTTGGGGCCCTGCCCTTGTGCTGCAGCTGCCAACCTGCAGAGAGAAAATGGGAGAGCAGAGGATGAGAACAGGGGTCTCCTGTCAGATACGGCCGCGCGGGCGCTGATGGGAGTTTCCTGATACTCCCATGTTACACCCCTCCTGCGCGACCTGCATTGGCTGCCAGTTGCCCTCCGGGTGAGATTCAAGGTTCTAGTGTTAACATTCAAAGTCCTGCAAGGCATGGGTCCGGGATACTTACGGGAGCGTCTCCTGCCGATATCGAGTGCCAACCGCCCCGTACAAGCGCACAGGCAGGGACTCCTCGGGGTGCCGTCTGCGAGCCAATGCCGGCTGGTGGTACCCCAGGGATGGGCCTACTCTGTGGCGGTTCCCACCTTATGGAACCAGTTACCCCTGGGGCTCCGTTTGGCCCCTGACCTTCGCACCTTCTGTCATGACTTGAAAACCTGGTTATTTAAACAGGCTGGGCTGGGCTGACTTCTTGGGGGTGGTTTTAAAAATTATATAAATTGTATAATAATTATAAAAATTATTTAAATTGTATAAGCACATTGGGGTTTTAGATTAATTGGGCTTGTAATTATTTAATATTGTTTTAAGTAATTAATTTATTGTTGGTTTTTAGTTGTGAGCCGCCCCGAGTCCTTTTGGAGAGGGGGCGGCATACAAGTCCAATAAATAAATAAATAAATAAATAAAATGAGGGTACAATGAAATGAGTGATGTGGTTCCCTCAAACAGGAAAAGCCACAAAGATGAGCAAATGCCATTCACCCACAAGGAGTTCACTGCCGTGTATTTAGTTCAAGATGTAATGTGCTAACACTGGAGAAGAGCTCCCGGATGAGGAGCCCTGAAGCCCCTCTGGCAGTTGAGCTGAGGGGGAACCCACTCCAAAGTGTTTCAGTTCCTCCCTGCTGCTCCCAGGCATGCTCCAGTCTTACGAGTCAAAATAGGAAGCCATTTTGGAATTAAAAATTAAAAAAACCTTATGCATTTTTTTGCGTTTAGCATGAATAATATTGAGAAGTGCTGGTCACGCAAACAGCATTGTACATTGGATTTAATTTGTTCAGAATTAGAAAGTTCTCGTTGCTTGTCAGATTAGAAATCCTGTAGCACTTAGAAGCTGCTACTGCCACCTTCATGAGACGGGAAGAGGGAGGACTTCTCTTGACAAGAATTTACAAAATATCACAAAGAAGAGATTTTAAAAAATGATGTGGAAGGTACTCAGGTACTCCCCCATCCTTCATCAGTTTAGATTTTAATTTAGAACTGAAGTCACCGAAGAGATTTATAGCTTCCGTGGCATGGACACCCACCTGCTACAGACCAATTCATTGTACACATATTGTACTCTGACAATAAAGGTAATAATAACTTATTGAGGAATAAAACTTGTTGCTGACAAAATGGAGATCCTGAAGGTATCTGCATACAATTCCTGGATAAAGTTCATAATTATTCCTGTATTTCTTGCGTGATTTCTTTAAAAATACATGTTTAAATAACATAATTATGAACATTTTCATTGTTAAATTCCCTGGAATTAAAAGTCTGCCAAGAGGTTTTATTTAGAAAAATGAACGGCGCTATGCAAATTTAATAAATAAATATCCCTTATCCCATTTCCCCAAAAGAACACTCTGGGAGTCAACCTTTCTGGAAATTTTCATCTCTGTGCTTTTAAAAAATGAAAGTTCTCTTTTATATATAGATTACAACAAACAGAAGCGACTTCCAAGGAGTAAACCGGTATACACCACTCCAGGCAGAGCCCAAGTGTGTTCCCATTTTAATGAAAGCTCAGAGAATCAGGACCATATAAACCTCCTCAGGTAGACGGCTATTCCACAGGGCAGGTGCAGCTACTGAGAAGGTCCCACAAGATGACTAGGCTTTGCAACTGGGAAAAGAAACATGCCCATGCTTCCTAATCTTATTTCTTTAATATAGCAACACTACCATATTTTCCAGCAACACAGACAAAAACAAATGTTTCCTAAGCTCCTTACATAATGAGAGAGAAAAAAATGAAAGAATGCGGACAAATGTAGTTGACATACCCAAAATTTCAATTCTGTTTGAAAATGAAGATTAAGATGGGTTGATAAACCCCAAAAGGCAGGAATCTTGGGGAAACTTAGACAAGGGTCGTGAACCCCAACTCTTGGAGTTTATGAAAGGTGATTTCCAAAAGCTTAGGCATGGGTAAAAGTTCAGAAAGAAAAAATTTCAGGTGTTGAAGTCAAAACGTCTTCAAATGGGAAAGTTGAGACCATCCCATGGTGAAGTCCATGGGGTTACACTGAAAAGGCAGATGGAAGGAGAGGCATCTAAGCAAGGAGGAGCTCAACAGGGTTGTATCTCAGACAACAGGTGAGAGGCCAGGAAAAATGTTGTTCCCATGTTGAATCAACATAAGACGTTGGATCCAGAAAACTGCCACCCAGTCACCTTGAAAGCCACACTTTGTGAATTTTGTGGAATCTCTTCCAAACCTCTCTCCCTCTCTTTCCAGAGTCACGTCTTTTTTCTGATGCCTTCAAGGCCGTGCTGATCTGGACATGTCCCAGCACTTTTTGTTAGCAGGATTCCAGAAGTGGTTTGCCTCTTTCCTAGGGCTGAGAGGGTATGACTGGCCAAAGACCATCTAGCTGGCTTCCTGCCTAAGCAGGACTAGAACTCAGAGTCTCCTGATGTCTGAACCACTACACTGATACAGTCACTGGTAAATTACAGAAGCACAACGAACAAAATAGGCCATCGCTAAGAATTAGCTTAGTGCCTACTATCCTCTGAATGCTTCTTAAGGACAAACTTGAGCACCGTCTCAAGCCTTTGCCTAATCTTGTGTGGCCAACATTTTTCTACAGATCAGAGAAGGGAGCAAAGGGCCGCTTGTCAAGTCTGCAAATGCAGTCATCAACCATCGTCAGAGAGAAAATCGGAACTCCAAAAAGGCAATGCTCAACAAAGAGTAGAGTTGCACAGCTTTCAGATACAAAAAACAAGGATTCAAGGGCAGGCAAAAAAGGACAACCAATCGTGTGATAAATGTGAACCTATCACGCAGTGTGATGCGTTAGTAAACATGCAGAACTGAATGAGATTAAATTTCACATGCACCAGCAGGCATGTGGTAAATACATGCAGCCTGCTATTAAGGTAAATAGCTGGAGCTCTTACCCAGGCCTGTTGGCAAGAGGAGACAAACAAGAGACCTCACACACAAGCACATTGTTTATAATTAAATTTCACAAGACGCACCACACCGCATCCCTGGGCATGAGTTTTGTTCTATTCTGCCTCCTCATTGGCAGGGGGTCTTTTTTAAGAGCACAGGAAACAGAAGCAGACCCTTAGAACCATCAGGAAGGCGAATGGATTAGACATGGGAAGCCTGTGCAGCTCAGGAAAGAGAACTTTCAGGCGCAGCAGAGTCTTCAGCTATCTGAAAGAACTGCATCCAGGAAGAGGAGCGCATTCTGCACCGGGGAGCCTAACCAGAGCAAGGAAATCAACCTCAAACAAGGAGGGGTTTTTTTGGTTAATTGCCCCACTAAAGAAGATAGATATGCCTAAATTAAGGTGGTTGAAGACAACCCTATATAGGTGCTCAGGGAGCTTTTTAAAGTAAAAAGATACTCATATCAGTGGAGATCTCTGAAAGAGAATTTACAGAAACAAAGGACAAAAGAGAGGTAATCAAAACCATGGAGAACTTTCTTACAAGCATTAAGTTGCCTTTAATAAGATGGGCAGTCATATAATTTTGATTAGTAAATTTATTTTATTTATATTTCATATTCCTTCACCAATAAAGTTGGTAAATAAAACTAAGTTGTTTCTTTTGAATAAGAAGGGATAAAATGCTATTCTGATCAGGGAGGATCAAGGTGAGAGACTTTCATCAGTTTTGGATCAAGAAGGGAGGAACCAGAGGCCAAAGCAACCTGTGACCTGCTGTGGGAGCCAGTTCAAGCCAGAGGCAACTGCACAGGGCTGGCTTGCTTCGCATCCCTCGCAAAAATCGCTCCCAAGTGTTTGGTGGGAAAGGCGACAGCAATGGAGATCGACCTCACCCCATTCTTGCAATGAACGGCCGGTCCGCGGCGTGCAGAAGCAGCAAGAAAGCCGCTTTCCTGCCCCAGACACCGGCGGGGCCCCAGGGCTGCCCACCACCCGTCAACCTCAGCCCCGACGGGAGCAGAGACCGCTCCCCTCCGCCCTGGAGCGACCCGGGCACCAGCCTTAGTGGGCGGAAAGCCTTTCGGCCCCAGGAGGGAAATGCCCGCGGACAGCCTCGGGAGCCCCGAGCTGCGGGTGGCGCCCGATCCGACCCATCCGCGGAACCGAGGGAACGGAGGAAGCCCGGGCGGGCGGGCGAGGGCCCTGCGCCGAGGCGTCACCTACTTTTTGGCGAGGACGTCCGCCATGGGCACCGGGCTGTCCTCGGCGTCGCTGCCGGCGTCCTCCTCCTTCAGGCTGCCGGGAGAAGAAGGGAAGCTCGTCGGGGGCTCCGTGGGGCGGCGACCCTGCCGAGCGACCCCCCGCCTCTCCTCCTCCCCCTCCCCCCCCACCTGTGGTAGGGCGTGCTGGGCTCGTCGATCTTCATCAGCCCGTAGTCCTTCCCAGCCGGGTGGTAGGTGGCCAGGATGTTCATCTCGTCCCACTTCTGCGTCTTCTTCCTGGCGGGCGAGGGGGGAGAAGGAGGGCCGTGAGCGAGGAGAGACAGGCGCCCCACCCCCCGCCCGGCCGCCCGCGGCTCCCCCAGCCCCGCCCCGCCCACCCGTGTTCCTCGCCGCGGCTTTCGCTGCTCGGCTGCGCTTGCAGGAGCGGCCCGGCGGGCGGCAGCGGCGACGCCTGCGAGAGAGCCTCGGAGTCGGCCAGGCCCCGCCCGCTGCTGCCGCCGCTGCCGGAGCGGTTCTTCAGGATGCCCTTCACGGGCCTCCCGCCGCCCGCCGAGCCCCGCGCCTCCATTGCCGCCGCTTCCCGGCCCGTATGCGCGACCCGCGCATGCGCGACCCGGGCGCCTGCCGGTGTCGTCACAAGGGCAAGGCGGGGGCGTCACGCGCGCTTGAGGAACGCACCCCCGCCGGCCGGGTTCGGGTATGGGCGGGGCTTGGCGGCTGCCGTGCCGGGCGACCGGGTCCCGCCTCCGCTGCCCCCGAGTCCTCGGTCGCCTGGAAACTCGCCGGTGTCGCCCTTCCCCCGCCTTCCTTCCTTTCCTTTCCTTTCCTGGGAGTGGAGGGGTTGAAGCCCCCCGTTCAGACGGGGAGGGGCTTCAACCCCCCCAGACACGCAGCCAGGCGAGCGGGGGGGAGGAGTGCGGGGCCCTCGCGGAGGGGGAAGCGAGCCTTCAAGGAAGGGGCTCCTCGAGGTGCTCTGGCTGCTCCCAGAATTCCCCGTCGTCGTCGCCCATTCCCTGACTGGCTACGTGCCTGGGCGGTTGTGGGAGTCTGGACGGGGAAGGGAGGCGGGGCAAGAAGTGGGGTCCGCCGGGGGAAGAAGCCCCGTGGAGTCTCCTGGTTGAGGGCGGATAGAGAGGAAAAGGAGGCGGCCCCCTCTGCCCTCTTCTGGCGCCGCGGCCCCTCGCCCCGGAGCTGCGTGACTGGGGCACCCGGGAGCCAATTCTTGGCCTGGGACAGGAGCTGCGGCGCTGCCACCCCACGGCTGAAGGGATGCCAGGCAAGACTGGATAATCTCCGTGGCTCCTGGCGGGGAGGGGACGGCAGAAGGCAGCCCATCAATGCAGTTTCCCCCTCCCACAACTCATGGCTGCTTCTAGCAAAGCCCCTTCCTAATGTGTGTGACGACAGAGGGGTGAGGAGGGGTGAGGTATGCACCATCCCACCAAAAAGAAGCAGGGTTTCCCCCCCCCCTAGATTTGGCTTCACTTATAAGCTGGCAACCATTTCAGCCAAGCTTCAACATGTTCTGCCTACTTTTGCAATCAACCACATGCGTGGGTATGTATGTACTTCTCTAAATCCTGGAACTGAAAAGGCCACAGGTCATAGTGCCGAAGTTTTATTTCTCTCAGCAGCTGAATTAGTCCTCCATCCCAAAGAAGCAGAGACATGAGTGGGGGGAGAGGCCTTCCTGGCTGGACCTCTTCATGATTAGCAGGTGGGGGCCATGCTCAGTGAGGCAACTCATGTGTCCTGTTGCCCAGGTTGTTAGCAAAGGTGTTGAATAATGCTGATCTCAAGGCAAAGCCCTTGGCTGCCGGGCTCCAACCTGAGACAGAGCCACCAATGCTGGCTGAGTGGGTTAGCCAGCCAGCTCTGTGCCTTCCTGAGCAAACTTTAATGCTGAAATCTGTCCATTTCTGTGGCACCTCAACCGAAATTTGTTCAGTAAAGCAGTCACTTTGTTAAAGGAGATTTAAATCTCCCTTGCATGACCAATTTTTGGCAAAAAAGAATAGCAATCACATGCATATCTTTTATCAGCTCTCCTTTAATGCAGTGACTGTTACACCAACATAAAAGAGTGGCTGCCAGCACAATCTGTGGGAGCATGTGTTTGTCTTGGTACTTGCAAGGCCTCCTTCGAAGGTTCTCACCAGACAGGTTTCTCCCCTTGCGGAAGGGCTACGCTATACTCAACAGATCTGCAGGAGATGAAAAGTCCAAGATGCCAAAACTTGTGACTGAACCCAACCGGCTGGACTGGGCTGAATTCAACCTGCAGGCAGTCAAGGGCCACTGCCTCTCTAGACCTCTTTCAGCTTGGCCAAAGGTCTTCAAACTTGGCAAGTTTAAGTCTTGTGGACTTCAACTCCCAGAATTCCTCTTCCAGTCATGTTAACTCAGGAATTCTGAGAGTTGAAGTCCACAAGTCTTAAAGCTATCAAGTTGAAGACCCTGATTTTTTTCCTGATCCTGCCTTTCTGCCACCAAGATGGCGCGCCTGCTACACGAGCTGCCAGCTAGTGTGTGTGTTTGGAATGATGTGTGTATGGATGTGTGTGCACAGTGTAGAGCAAGGAGCAAAATTTGCCTACACATGCGTAGAGCTGCTAAACGTCAGGCTTGCAAGTCATTCTGGGATTACTCAGCGATTTTCAGCTGTCCCACAACATACCGAACTGCATAGCGAGGCTTCCAGGATCTCCATGGATTGTCGTTGGGTCAGGGAGCTGCTGGCGAAAGCGAAAGCGAAAGAAACGAAAGCATGGCTGTAGAGCTGGTCTGTTGGCTCAGCTCTGAAAGCAGCCCCATAGACTAGCACTGTCAAGTGTCTTTTTGAGCAATGCCAGATCCCTCGTCCACAAAATTGATGACTTAGAGCTGCAGATGGCAGCAACCAGGCTTCTATATGAAAGCTGTGCCATGATTGTAACAGACCTGGCTACACCCAGCTGTGCCCAATGTGACTGGAGTTGACAAGCCGAGTCATTTATCACTCTGGTACAAATGGCGACTCCAGTAAGAGCAAGCCTGTTTAAAGACAGATCTCCCTAAGTTTGTGCAGTACGTGCAATTTTCCACCAGAGGGAAAAACACTTCAGACCATGTGTACCCTAATCTGAAACAGGCATATAGAGTAATCCTCCTCCCCCACCTGGGTACATCTGACCAGCTTTCACTTCTGTCATGCCAAAAGTATGTCCCTCTCAGGAAAAGAACTCAGCCAGTCATGAAAATGGTTAAAATCTGGTCAGAGGGTGCTCTCAGTCAGCTGCAGGACTGTTCTAAAACCACTGAGTGGACAGTATTTGAACATCAAGTCCTGCATGAATACAGTGATGCCGTACTGTCTTACATCAAAGTGTGCACTGACAATGTAACAACGGACAAGTGCATCCGAGTCTATGGGAATTGTAAACCCTGGATGACTGCTGAGGTACAGACACTTCTGAGACTCCGGGATTCTGCCTTTAAGGCAGAGGACAGGGATATATAGAGAGAGGCCAGGGCAAACCTTAGAAAAGGCATTAAGACGACAAAACAACAATACAAATATAAGGTGGAGAACCACCTAGCAGATAACAATCTGAAGCAAGTGTGGCAGAGACTGTAGCACCTAACCATAAGGGCAGCACGAGGAACAGTCAATGCTGACGCCTCGTTGGTAGAGGAGTTGAACTTTTTTTTTTAATTACATTTATATGCAGCCCTTCTCTGAAGACTCAGGGCAGCTTACAATTTTTTGGAGCGCAACCCAATGCGCTCAGCAATAGCCTTCATTGTATATGCCTGCTTATTACTAAGCAGCATTTTTACAAAGTCAGCTTATTGCCCTCTTGGGTCCTCAATTTACCTACCCCGAGAGGATGGAAGGCTGAGTCATCCTTGAGCCTGGTGGGATTCAAGCCTGCACTAATTGCAGGCAGCTGGAACTTAAGTGCTAGGCATTTAACAGCCTGCACCACCAAGGCTCTTTTAATTTTCACCCGCTATGAGGTGAAAAGGCCAGACTCTGTAGCCTCCGCCTGCCAGCCTTCTGATTCCCAGCCACTCACCCTATACGAACATTAAGTGAGAGTTGCACTGAAAGCTGCAAATCCCAGTAAAGCTGCAGGTCCAAATGGGGTGCTGGGGATAGTGATAAAGACTTGTGCCAATCAATTAGCAGGGGTCCTGACAAGGATCTTTAACATCTCTTTAACAAACAAAATACAGGAAAAGCACCAGGTCCAGATGGCTTACCGGCGGAATTTTACAAGACTTTCCAGGAAGTGTTAAGCATTCCCCTTCTAGAAGTGAGGAATGAAGTGTTTCTAAAAAAGAGAATACCTGAGACATGGTTAGAAACTTATATTACCCTTAAACCTAAAGAAGAAATGGACTTACAACAAGTTAAAAATTATAGACCTATCTCATTGTTGAATTCAGATTATAAAATTTTTGCTTCAATATTGGCAGAAAGGTTGAAAAGGTATTTAAATGAATTTATCCACACGAATCAAAATGGATTTTGCCAAAATGACAAATTAAACAAAATGTGAGAATAATTTTAGATACTTTGGAGTACTACGAAGCACACCCTGAAAAACAGATGGCATTGATGTTTCTAGATGCTCAAAAAGCATTCGACAATGTGAACTGGCAGTTTATGATATTGCAAATGATGCAAATGGGCTTTGGAAAAAACTTCATACAGGCTATTGAGACAATATATAATAATCAAACAGCGAAGATATTGGTAAACGGAGAGTTGACAGAATCTATAGGGATAAGAAAAGGAACTACACAAGGTTGCCCTCTGTCGACCCTGCTGTTTGTTTTAACACTAGAAGTACTGAATAGAGCTGTCAGAGAAGATGAAGAAATAAAAGGAATGAAAATTTAAAAAGAAGAATATAAACTACAGGCATTTGCAGACGATTTGGTATTCATACTAGAGGATCCACTTAAATCAGCACCTAAGTTGATAGAACAAATAGAAGAATATGGAATGGTGGCAGGTCTAAAAATGAATAAAGACAAAACAAAGATCCTAACAAAGAATATGTTAGCAAAACATAAGATTTAGAAGATTTATTAGAGATACAGATTGCAAATAAAGTTAAATATTTGGGAATATATATAACATCAAGATGCAGTACATTGAAAGAAGATAATTATATAAAACTCAAACAGCAGATAGCGACAGATCTTGAAAGATGGGAAAATATACAATTATCTCTTATTGGTAGAATATTGACAGTTAAGATGAATGTATTACCTAGAATCTTATATTTATTTCAGACAATTCCAATTAGACTTGGGAAAGAGTACTTTGAGGATTTAAATAAAATCACATCAAAATTTATATGGCAGGGCAAAAAGCCAAGAATTAAATTTAAGCTATTACAAGATGCAAGGTCAAGAGGGGGATTTGCACTACCTAATTGGGAATTGTATTATCAAGCTGCAAGTTTGATGTGGGTGAAAGAATGGATAACATTGAGAAATAATAGATTGTTAACTCTAGAGGGTCATGATTTATTACTAGGATGGCATGCTTTCTCATGGTATGAGGGAACTAGAAAACAAGGATATGTTAGAAAACACCATGTGCAAGAAGCTTTATTTTTAAATTGGGAAAAAAACTAGAAAACAACATTATATACAAATTCCATTATGGGTATCTACTATTGAAGCTTTTTCATATCCAATAATATATAAGAAGGAACAAACAATTAGATATGGAGAGATTTTAAATGAAAAGGGTGAACTCAAATCGATGCAAACACTACAAGAACAAGGTGTAAAAATGAATTGGTTTTCATATTTGCAAATACAATCTAGATATGAGGATGTTAGGACTGAAGGTATTTATAAAAAACCAACTGAACTAGATAAAATTTTGATGGGTACGAATGAAAAAGTGATTAAAAAACTCTATGGTCATTTATTAGAAGTTAGAATGGAAGAGGAGCAGGTTAAGGAAACAATGATTGCTTGGGGGGAAAATTTTGGTTATGGGATAGATTTAGAGAGATGGCAAACACTGTGGGATCAGAATTATAAAATGACAATGTCAACTGCATATAAAGAAAATTTGTATAAGATGTTTTACAGGTGGCACCTATCCCGAGAAGGATCGCAAGAATGTTTAAGGACAAATCGGATAAGTGTTGGAAATGCCATCAGATACCTGGCTCCTACTACCACATGTGGTGGACTTGCGCTGATGCTAAAAGATACTGGACTAAAATCCACATGTGGTTGGAAAAATGACACAACAACATATAGACTTGAAACCTGAGATATTCCTATTGGGAATTGTACCAGAGACACTTAACAAAGAACTGAAATATTTGATTGTTAATGTACTGACAGCTGCCAGAATTGTATTTGCTAAAAATTGGAGAAATGATAAGATACCTACGCAGGAGGAAGTGATTAAGAAGAGTTTGGACTGTGCCGAAATGAGTAGATTAACATTTGAAATTAGGGATCAAGAAGAAAAGCAGTTTTATAAGATATGGAATATGTTCTATCAGTGGTTAGATAAAAAAGTTTGGTAATATATGGAATATAAAGATAGAACTGTTGAAACAACATAGAGATTATAATATGGTAGAGAATTAATAATAATGACTATAGTTTTTCTTTTCTGTAATAGTGAGTATGAATAATGAGGAGAAGGCACTGTGATTTTTGACCGACCGACACACTTGGAATTGATATGGATTTATGTGTTGTATGTTTGTTTGTTATGTTTGTTCTTTTTTTTTGGAAAAATAAAACCTTTTAAAAAAACATCTTTAACATCTCCCTGCAAACGGCCTGTGTTCCATCATGCTTGAAAACAGCCACTATTGTCCCTGTCTCCAAGAAAACAGCAATTAACTGCTTAAATGACTATAGACCTATTGCATTAACGTCAGTAGTGATGAAATGCTTTGAAAAATTGGTTCTCCAACACCTTAGGACATGCCTCCCACCAGACTTTGAGAAACATCAGTTTGCCTACAGGGGGAACAGGTGGACAGAAGACGCCATAGCTACTGCCTTACATTCTGCAGCGAGCCATTTGGAGAAACCCGGAAACTGTCAGGATGCTTTTCATTGACTACAACTCAGCCTTCAATACTATCCTGCAGAGCATCCTTATTGAAAAGCTGACTGACTTGGATTTTCCCTCTTCCATCTGTGACTGGATCAAAGACTTTCTGAGAGACCAACCACAAACAGTGAGGGCTGGGTCTGTCACATCCACCTCCCTGAAGCTTAACACTGGCTCCCCACAGGGCTGTGTGCTCAGTCCCTAACTGTACTCACTGTACACACACGTTTGTGTATCATCTGACCCATCCACTGTGATCATTAGTTCACAGATGATACTACCATATTGGGTCTCATTACAGGTGGAGACTAAAGAGCATGGGGGGGGGGAGGTTCAAAAATTATCCTAATGATAGAAAGGTGAAGGAAGCAATAAAGCTACTTAAAGGGCAGTTTAATATGTTGATGGCAGACCAGGTGGCAACCAATCTACAGTATGCCAAACACAACACCTTTTGTAATGCTAATAAACCGGGTAGATGGCTAGCCTACCTGCTAAGGAAAAAACAAAAATTGCGTACTATAGAGAAAATAGAATATAAAGGAAAAGAGGTATATCAGCAAGATATTATTAAAAGGCTTTCTCAGAATTTTATTCCAAATTACATGCCAGTGATACAATTCAGGGGTCAGATATAGATAGATATTTACAGGGGATGAATGCTCCTTTACTGACACAGGAACAAAGGGAAGGACTGAACCAATTAGTAACATCTGAGAAATTATCTCAGCAATTAAGCAATTAAAAGTTGGTAAGGCTCCAGGGACAGATGGCTTGACAGCTATCTATTATAAGACTTTGCAGTTCAAAATGGTAGAACCTTTGAAGGAGGTATTTAGAATAATTTAGACAGGAGGAGAGACACCTCCATCATGGAGGACAGCCTTCATAACACTGATTCCAAAGGAAGATCAAGACCTTAGTTAACCGAAGAACTATAGGCCAATATCTCTGTTGAATACAGATTATAAAATATTTGCAAAGTTATTAGCGGATAGATTAATGCAGGTTATGCAACAGATAATCCACAATGATCAGTCAGGATTTATAATGGGAAGGCAAATGAAAACAATGTAAGACAGGTAGTTAACTTACTGGAATATTTGGAAAGAAATAACCAAGTCCCTGCAGCGCTGATTTTTTGGATACAGAGAAAGCATTTGATCAACTGAATTGGCAGTTTTTGTTTAAAGTGATGGAAAAGATGGAATTTGGGGATTTTTTCTACAACCTATTAGAGCAATATATCAGAAGCAAACAGCTCAGATTATTGTTAATGGTAGTCTAACAGAAGCATGCAAAATAGAAAAAGGAACACGACAGGGATGTCCACTGTCACCATTATTGTTTATTCTAACATTGGAAATATTGTTGATTAAAGTACGGGAATCGAAGAGAATAAAGGGGATTAAAATAAGACATCATGATTACAGACTAAGAGCGCAGATGACTTGGTTATTACATTAAGTCAACCAAATCAATCAGTGATAGAACTAATGGAGATAATCACACAGTATGGACAAGTGTCAGGATTTAAGATAAATAAGCATAAAATGAAAATTATAACAAAAATATGACTATAAAGCAAAAGGAGATCTTAGAAAAGTAACGGATTTGAAATAGCTAAGAAGGTTAAATATTTAGGAATACATATTACAGCTTCAAATAAAATTATATAAAATAATTACGAATCACTATGGCAAAAATTCAAAAAGAAATGGAAAGTTGGAAAAAGCTACGGTTATCTTTGCTGGGAAGAATTGCAGCAGTTAAAATGAATGTTTTGCCAAAGTTTCTTTTTTGTTCCAAATGATACCAATACTCAAGAAAGACACAAATTTGAATGAGTGGCAGAAAGGTATTAATAAGTTTATTTGGGCAGGAAAAGACCAAGGGTTAAGCTTAAGATAATGCAAGATGTACGGGAAAGAGGAGGCCTTAAAATGCCCAATCTGAGATTATACTATGACGCAGCTGTGTTATCAACGATCAGTGATTGGTTTAACATGACAGAAGAAAGAATATTGAATATAGAGGGATATGATTTATTATATGGATAGCATGCATATTTATTATATGATAAAAAGGTGGACAATGCTTTTAAGACTCATATACTAAGGAATGCTCTGTTGCGTGTCTGGAAAAAATATCAATATAAATTAAATTATAAAATACCAATATGGGCAATACCTAGACATGCGATAGAAAACATAAATGTGGAACAGAAGCAAGATGTAATTACCTATAAAGAACTTTTAGTAATGGAAGGGGGTATACTGCGACTAAAATCTATTAATTTATTAAAAGAGGAACAGATAGTTCAGACATGGTTCCAGTATGGACAGTTACAAGCGAGGTGGAAAGAAGATCAGAAAATTGGTATTATGAGAACCGATGAAAATTTAGTAAAGCAAATTAAGGATCAAGGTCAAGCACATATTAAAAGGTTATACAATGCATTGATTGAAATTGACTCAAACAGAATTAGTTAAAGACTGTATGATAAAATGGGCACAGAATATTCAGGAGCCAATAACAATGGATATGTGGGAAAAATTTGGGTGAGAAATGAAATTTACTCAAGCACAAAATTTAAGAGAGAATTTTTATAAAATGGTTTATAGATGGCATTTAGATCCTAAAAAATTAGCATGTATGTACCAATCAAAACCCAAATGCTGGAGATGCGTAGTGATGATGCAACATATTTTCATATGTGGTGGACATGCAAAAAAATTAAGGCTTTTTGGATAAAAATATGGTGGACTACCCAGAAGATTTTAAAGAAAAAGATAAGTTTTAAGCAGCTGTTTTGTTGGGTATTATTACAGATTGTACTGTTTTGGAAACTAAATTAATGTTACACTTAATAACAGCAGCAAGATTGTTAGTGGCACAACATTGGAAGAAAGAAGACGTACCTACTATAGAAGATTGGATATTAAAAGTATGGAATTTAGCAGAAATGGCAAAGATATCAGCTTACTTGAAAGAACATTCACAAGAAAGATACATTCGGGACTGGAGAAAATGGATAGATTATATCCACAATAGATATGGGACTAAAAAGTTTCAAATAGCTTATGAATGAAGATCAGAAGCTAAGAAGATATGTTAAGAGATATGTTATTATTATTATTTTAGTCTGTATTAAGGGAGTTAAAGTGCTGAAGGGGGTATAAGTGTTTATAGTTTGTTAGTGTATGTTTGAATAAGATTGCCAGATATACACCCTGTATTTTACTCTGGGAAGTCCGGGGGGGGAAGGGCGAGGGAGGGGTGGGGTGGGGGCTATTGTTTAAAAGTCTTTTTTGTAAAACTTTTCAATAAAAAAAAAATTATCCTCATGGTGCCTAGAAAACAACCTGCACCTAAACATCAGCAAGACAAAGGAGATGGTGCTAGACTTCTGGAAGAAGAGGGAGGAACCCGCCCCACTTTACATCGAGGTGGACTGTGAGGAGAGTTTCCTCCTTTACATTCTTGGGAGTCTACCTCAGTGAAAATCTCACCTGGAAAATCAACACAACCCAGGTGGCCAGAAGGGCCCAACAGAGACTCCATTTCCTTAAGGTCTTGCGAAAGAATGAAGTGGAACAACGACTGATGACCTCCTTTTACCGGTCCACAATAGAAAGCGCCCTCACATATTGCATGACGGAGTGGTACGCTGGCTTGACAGCCACGGATAGAAAGACATTACAGAGGTGGTGAGCACAGCACAAAACCTCATGGGCTGTTCTATGATACCACTAGATGACATCGCTAGGGCCCACAAGGCTTAGGAGACTGAGGAAAATCCTCAGGGATGACTCACACCCTGGTCAGCCCTTCTTCACTCTCCTGTTGTCGGGTAGGAGATAGAGAAGCATAGCCAGCCGCACCAACAGGCTGAAGAGCATTTTCTACCTGTGGGCTGTCAGACTCCTGAACGGAAAATAACTTCATGTCAACATAGTAGGATAGACTTGCAGGGCCAGCGCATTGTGCAACAAGGTCACCTGGTGTAATGAGATTGGGGCTGGTTTAGGGACTTCTGTCCTCACTGTGAGTTGTGTTGGGGGGGTGCACCAAGGGAATCACAGCCAACCTCATTGTACACATTTTGTACTCTGACAATAAAGGTAATAATAATAATAAAGACCCCTGAGCTTGGCAGTCAGCCTCTTCTTGTTTTGGGGAATTGCCAGGGGCTGTTAAACTGGAGGAACCACTCCTCTTCTACCCCGATTCCAATACACCCAGTTAATTCCTGGAATTAGAGGGTTGGAAGAGACCATAGAGATCATAGCGTAAGTGAGCTGTCTGAAGAGCTCTGGCAAAGGAGAACTCGCTCCTAACAGAAAATGTATTTACAAAGAACTCAAGGCGGTGAACATAACAACCTCCTTCCTCTTTTCTCTACAACAGCCACCCTGTGAGGGTGACTGTCCCAAAGTCACCCAACTGTCTGTCATGGCTAAAGTGGGAATGTATAGTGTAAATATTAAAAACTACTTTTTAATACAGCCCAATATAGCTCTTGATATTTTATCCCCGCTGTCAGAACAGCATGGGACCCTGAGTGGGCTCAAAGGGCTGGTCCCAAGCAGTTCCTGGAGCCTTGTGCGAGTGGTGGGTGGGTGCGAGAGGGAAGAGGCACCATGTGGCTTGCCACAGGCCAAGACGCGCTGGAGGCCCTTTGCGAGGGGGCACGGCCATGCCTGGTCAGAGCCCCGGGAGACTCTCTGGAAGCAAAGTTGGAAGGAGGAGGGCCAGCAAGAGCAGGGGCACTCTAGGGTCTTGGAGAAGACTCCGGAGAATGCTGTGGAGTAACCGAAGGAAACATTTCCAAATGTTTTGGAAACATGCAAAGGCCCAGGTGTAATGCTGGGACAGTTGGAAGGAAAGAGAAGAGGACAGCCAGCCTCAAGGTGTGGGGGAATCTTAGGCTGCTGATGGATGCGCTACTGGAAGACCGGGAGGACCAGATTAAGGACTGATTTTGGTGGTGGACAGAGTTTGCTGTCTGGTTTCCAAACGTTTCGCCACCATGCTAGGTAACATCATCAGCAGAAGGTCTATGGAGATTCTCAGTCTTCCAGGTCATGGATGTCCCAAAGGTGCTTTTTTGGTAGGCAACTGGACTCTCTGTTTTTTTCTTTTGAAGAAGTTTTGCTTCTCACCAAAAGAAGCTTTCTCAGCTCTGACTGGACGGTGGGGAAAGGAAGGATTTATACTCCTTGCAGGCAGCTGGTCACTTGCATCTTTTTAGGGGGTCATTGAGGCCACTTGGAGGTCTTGCCTGTGTCTCTGGGTCACCTGAGTGGTGCAAGTGCCTGTGGAGCCTTCTTGGCTGCAGGATGTTTTCTGCCCTGTTTCTACTACTTGGGTGGTCCTGAGGACAGCAGAGCTTCCGTTAAAGCATCTTCGTTCAGTTGCCCTCTGCTTTTATGTGCTCTTGTGGGGTTATGGAATCGGTGGCTGTGGGATCAATGGGTCAGGAGGTGCAGAGATTGCCTAGGGAAGAAGTCATCCTGACTGCAGGTGACATGAGGCCGTGTGATTGAAGTCATGGCATGCAGAGGTCACCTGGGGGAGAGGTGACCCTGGTTGGGGGGGGCAGGTGTCACGTGAAGCGCCTGTCTGTCTGTTGGTGATGTGGTCAGTGCTGTTGCTGGTGATTGCTCGATTGATCTGAGTCCTTACGGGCTCCTAGGCTGGTTCTGATTTGATACGTTTGTAGATTGATACCCGTTCATTGAATGGACTGATAGTCCTGGAGAAGATCTACCCATGTGGTCGCCAACTTGATAGCACATAATCCAAAAAAATGTCCAGCAGGAGCCATGGGCCTTCTCTCCAGTATGTGCTGCATTGCTAATTGAGGCAGGACTGGGGCTTCTTTGGGGGTCGGCTTCGTGAACCTTGAATGCCAGTCAGTCAGTTCTCCAGATGTGAAGCGCTGCCTGTACACAACGGCAAGAAATACCAGCAAATCATGGGAAGACTGCTGTACTAGAAGGATAATATAACATTTATTTGGTTCCATGCTAAATGAAATCCCTAGTGTTAAAAGCCCAGGGGATGGGAAGCCACGGTGCTTCTGTGCTGCACCAAGGCATCTGAGATCAGCTTCATGCTGGTGAAGACCTCTTCCCAGCTGGCGGATTTGACTTCCTGCAGAGATTCCTGCACTCGTGGGAAGGCCTACACAAAGAGAGAAGCCTGGATCAGTCCACCTATGCAGGGGAGAAAGCCTCCCCCAAAGTGAAGACAAGTCATAGTGTTCCTTTCTGGAAACAGGGTGGAAGCCATGCTTTTATCGCCGTGAATAAGTTGGAAGACCCTAGCCCAACCTCCTACTCAAGCAAGAGGCCTTATGCCATTGCAGACATCCAATTTTTCCTTAAAATCCTCCATTATTGGAACACACACATTATTCTGGAGTCAAGTTGCTGCACTGATTAACTATTCTGACCACCAGGAAATTTCTCCTGAGTTCTAGATTGCGTCTCTCCTTGATTAGTTTCCATCCTTTGCTTTTTGTCCTGCCTTCAGGGGCTTTGTCTATGGAGATTCTCATTCATCCAGGTCAAGAGACAACTGGATTGTCTGGTTTTTCTTTGAAGATGTTTGAAGAGTTGAAGAAGCTTCTTGGATGAGAAGCGAAACATCTTCAAAGAAAAACCAGAAAGTTCAGTTGTCCCTTGAAAACATGCATTTCCGGGACTTCAGCTGCTTTGGAGAATAGCTGGACCTCCTCTTCTTTGGGGCAGCCAAAATAGAGGAGGAACACTATCATGTCACCCTCAGTCCTTCTTTTGAAGATGCACTGCTCAGTGGTGCTGAATCAAGCGGGAGGGCGTGGATACCCTGTCAGAGAGCATCTTCAGGCCAGCCAGAGAAGCCGTGATCTGAGGGGAGAGGGCTGCTCCTTCATGGCTAGCCCAAGGCACAGGTCCCTGATGTGGCTTCTGCCCTGGTCTCGCTGGGCTCTAAGAAGGTCTTCGGTTGAGGTCAGAGCCACACACCTTGCGGGAGGCTGTGGCTACTGCCAAGCATTTTGCTGAAGCCTAATTCCACCCCACCATTCCCACTGATGGGGTAGGAAGCTCCATCTTGCCTCATGCCCCATAGCTTGGGAGGAGGAAGCCAGCAGGCTGCGGGGTGGGGGGGAGGCAGAGGATGAAAGCCAGCAGGACTCTAGCAGGGAGTCTCCAAACTAGGACCCCACCAGGCAAGCAGTGCTGCCCAAGAGCCAGCAGAGCCCGGGAGCTGCACCTGTCTGTCTTACCTGCTGGCACCAGGCCTGGCACAAAAGCTTCTCATGCTGAGCGGTGGGCTGCCCCAGGGAGAGGGCGGCTGGCCCTGGAAGGGGGTGCAGATGAGGCTGGTTTTGCAGGCACCTGCTTCCCATCCCGCCCCACCTCCTTCCTCCTACCTGGATAAAGCCACGGCCATGGCATAGGTGTCTATGGCAGCGTCTGCCACGCGCCTCAAGTGGAACTGCTTGTCTGGGGAGAATCCGGGAAGGGCAGGTCAGGCTCCTGGGTAGCCCTCACCCACCACCTCCTACAGCTTCCTCTGCAGCAACTCCTGGTGCTGCTGTGGGTCCCACAGAACATCCGTCCCGCATTTCCACAGTGGAAACATCTGTCTCTTCGGCTTGGCTGGGGCAATTCCACGCCCCCCCCGCAAGAGAATCAGGCTGGCCCAGGTCTCCCTGCAGCTCCGGCCCTGAGCTCCCTTAGAGGCCCCTGGGTGCCACAAAGGAGTGGGTACAATGGGCACCCAGGATGCCCGGCAGACCCGCTCCCATCAGAGCCTGTACCCGTCACTGCTGCGCCGTACTTCAACAGCAGGCTCTCGATGGTCTCTCCAAACAGCTCCACAGCTCTGGTGACCTTGTGGGGGAGGAGACAAAGGGGGGGATGGGAGGACTTCAGCTGAACATGGCCCCATGGATCGTAAAGGGAGGGCCCCCTCCCCCCTTTCTTGCTCAGCTCTTCTTCTTGTGCCAGCTGCTGAGCCTCAGGTCCAGTGGGGCAGCTGTGGGGAGAGGACGGGCATCGCCGGCTTCCCTCAGGGGAAGAGGAGGGGTGTAGGAAGGCCATCTTGGCTGCTTTCCTGGGGCCAGCCAGGAGCCACCCCAAGAGGAGGACAGCTTCTCTTCTAACTGGGGATCTTGGGAAGGGGTTCCACTGGGAACAGCGTTGGAGGGGAGCTCCATCCAAAAGGGCCCGGGGTGTCCCTGGACGAGGCCCCGCAGTGTCTGGCCAGAAGGCTTCCCAGTTGCATGGAGCTCGGGCGCCTGGAGCAGGGAAGGCTACTTGGCTGCCCGCCCTGCTGGGCCTTGGTGGATCTCTCACCAGAGCAGCACAGTCTTCCAGTTCTGGGTGGACGAGGCCCTGCAGCGTCTGCCCAGTGGGGACCCCGACTTTGCTGCAGGAGAGGAAGACAGTGGGCATCTGCTGAATAGGGGCGTGGCACCAGGGGGGGAGGGGATCAGCAGCAGGCCTTGGAAGTCCTGGGGAGGATCTTGAGGGTGGCTGTTGGGGTATGAGGGCGTCTCCTCAGACCCCGCTTTCCTCCAGGGGGTGGGGTGGAGCCTCACCGTTTGGCTCGCATCACCACCTCCTTGTAGATGGATCCCATGTGCAGCAGAGGGTCGGAGAGGTCCTTGCGCAGGCTGCTCAGGGTCTGCCCAGCATACTGAGAGCAGAGAACAGGTTCTGTCCTGGGGTGGCCTCCCCAATCTCCCCCACACCCCACACGCACACCATACGCACTTCAGGGCGCGGGGTGGCCGTGCTCCAGGGCGACAAATGCCGTAGCCCAGCAAGCGGGCAGGGACAAGAGCATGCTTTCCTGGGCCCCCAGGCAACAGGGGTGGGGGCTGCTCTGCCAGGGTTGGCAAAGGGGAGGCCACTGCTCGAGGGCCTCTGACTGGTGTGGGGGGGCAAGCGGTTGGCTGTGCAAACTGCAAAGGAGCAGAAAGGCTTTTGCTGGCTCAGCCGTGGGGAGGGCAAAGAGCCAGGTTGGCTCTGAAGTGGGCTGTCTCTCCGTTAAAGCCCCCCATCCAGAGCCACCCAGAAGCACTTCTCACGGAGGGCACTGCTTGTCCTGGGTGGGCTGCCCATGAGGACCACGCTGGCCTCCAAAGATGGCCTGACTTGCCTCCATGCCCGACAGAGCCACGAACAAGCGGAGAATGTCGTTGGTGCCCTCGAAAATGCGGAAGATCCTCAGGTCGCGCATGACTTTCTCCAGGCCGCTCTCCTGCCCAGGGAAAGCAGCAGCCTGCAGGGGGTTCTGCTGGGCCCTAAGCCGGCCTGGGCAGAGCGGCCCGTGTCCTGACCCAAGAGACTCCACCCAGCCCAGAGGGGACTTACCTTCATGTACCCCATCCCACCCAGGACTTGGATGCCTTCGTCGACCACAGTCCAGGCTGCCTCCTGGGGACACGAACAGCAAGGCTGACTGACCCCCAAGACTCCCCCAGGGCCCCCGTGACCATGCAGTATCCCCAGCTGTGGCTCCAAGAAGCTCTAGGGCTGCAGCTGAAGTCTGGCAGACCAGCCACGGAGATGTGGCCACAGCCAGCTGGGGCCTCTCGGCCCAGAGAGTGCCCCACTTAGGCAGTAGAGTGCCAATGGCCAGCCGCCTTGCCCACTTCCCTCCACCCGCTGGGGACCAGGGCAAGGTCTGCACAGGCACTGTTCACACCCTCCTGGAAAGCAGGGCTGCCCCCCACCAGACCCACTTACGGAGGCAAAGATCTTGCTGATGGCCGCCTCCAGCTTGTAGTTGGGCACCTTCATGTCCATGTTAGCACTCAGCACATAGGCCATGGCCTGCAAGGGACAGGACATGGCTGGGTAGCTTCACACCTGGGCCCTGCCCTCTGAGGGGGATGTGCCACCCCTCAAGGGGGGGGGATGCCTGTGACGGCCACCTGAAGCCCATCTTGCAGGCGGCTTTATATCAATCGAGGGACCATGGAGGGGAGCCCAGGACTGATGGGGGGGACTCGAGAGGAGGCTGGCCGGCCGCACTCACTTCGGTCACGTAGAGCAACATGGCCATGTGTGCCAGTTTCTCCTGAATGGCTCCAAAGTGGCTGATGGTTTTGCCAAACTGCTGCCGGTCTGCTGCATGATCCACCTGCACAGACCCAGAGTAAGGAACCTCGAGGGGTGGAGCCCCCTCGGCCCGGGGGAGGGCCCCCCACCGCAGGCACTGCGGCCTCCTTGCCAGCATACCGCCTTGAGGAGGACTCCGCGCATGGTGCCGGCCATTGCCGCAGCCATGCCGAAGCGGCCGTTGTTCAGGATGTGCATGGCCACCTGGAAGCCTTTGCCGAGCCCCCCCAGAAGGTTCTCCGCGGGCACCTTCACGTCCTCAAAGTGCACCTCGGCCGTGTTGGAGCACTGGATGCCCATCTTCTGCTCCGGAGGACCGCTGCATGGGCACAGAGGGAACAGGGCAGATCGCAGCTGCCTGTCAGAGCTGGATCCACTGGGCGGCCCTCCCTCTCCTTCAGATGGAGCCTCTTCCCACAACAGAGGGGATAGTGATGAGCTTCAGAATGGACGAGGAAGGGGAAGGATGGCCACTGGTGGCATTGCCAGCCCTCAATCTCACAAGGCCCCCTCGACTCACCTGCTCACCCCCCCAAAGGCTCGCTCCACGATGAAGGCCGAGATCTTGTTCGTTTCCTCCCCCGTGGTGACGTTCTTGATGCGAGTCTTGGCGAACACCGTGAACACCTCGGCCGTGCCCCCATTGCTGGAAGGGAAGTGAGGTGGACCAGGCTAGCAGCTGGCCACCAGCTGTGGAGCCCAGCAATCAGCTTGGGAACCACCCGTGCCACAGAGGCCCCTGCTCAGCTCCCCACCTGATCCAGATCTTGCTCCCGTTGAGCGTGTAGAAGCCCCCGCAGGGGCTGAGCTCAGCCACTGTCTGGATGGAGGCTGCGTCCGAGCCGCTGGAGGGTTCAGTCAGGCAATAGGCCGCATAGGCCTCACCTGGGGTGAGAGAGGGGAGCCCAGACTTCCTGGGAGACAGCGGCAGCCTTGCCAGGGGCCGTTACTTCCTATACCCCCCCTGGAGCCCTCCCCACCCTCCTTCCACCTGGACCTCTCTGGCCTTCAGGAGGCTATTCTCACGTCCATCCATGGGAGCAAGAGCCCAGGCCTAGCAGATGTCCCAGGCACGTACAGGCACCTCATGTGTGTTGAGATCTGGGCCCCCTCCTGCCCCTCCCTGGCTCAGTTCATGCGAGGCCCAGCTGTCCCTCCGCCTGGCCCCTTCGCTAGGGGAGCCCCTCGCTCAGCCACTGTGTGCGGGGGCGGCACTTGGCCTACCAGATGCCAGCCTGGGGAGGTATTTTTCCTTTTGGCTCTTGTTTCCAAAGAGGAGTATGCCCTTGAAGCCAATGGACTGGTGGGCACCAAGGGTGATGGCCACGCCGAGATCATGCATCCCAACCACTTCCACCATGCGAGCGTACTGGAGGAGGAAAGGCGCTGCCGTCAGGAGGAGGCTGCAGGTGGCCGCATCAGGGGGCTCCCTCCCTCCCCCTCCCCCTCCCTCCGACCTTGGGGGCTCTCTGAGCTTGGCTGCCTCTGACTAGGGAAGGCCTTGGGTGCTGAAACAGGGAGAGGCCTTTGCTCTGTGCCCGGGTGGGTGGGGGTGCGGCTGTTTCCTCCTGGGGGGCTGTTCCTTGAACTGCCTGGAAAAAAGCCCCTTCCAGAGGCAGTCAGGGCCCCCACCCCTGGCTGACCCCCCTGCCACAGGCCCCACGGATGGAGCTCCAGGCAGACAGACAGGCCACGAGAGGCGGCTCAGCCTAGGTGGGAGCGGCCCAGGCTGACCTGACAAGCCCTCAGGTAGGCCTTGACTGACAGCCGTCTCCTTAGTGACCGTTTGGAGTTACAGCAGCACTGAAAAACACTGACTTATGACCGTTCTTCGCTCTTACGACTGTGGCAGCATCCCCATGGGGTCATGGGATTGGGATCCGGAGGCTTGGCCTGTGTTTATGACGGTTGCGGTGACCCCACCCCTTTTTTTCACCTCCTCACAAGCGAAGCCAACAGGGATGCCAGATCCGCTTAACAACGTTTACTCACCACTGCAGCCATTCACTTAGCATTCGTGGCAAGAAAGGTCGTCCTTAACCACCATCTTGCTTAGCAACGGTTGAGCTGAATTGTGGTCATAAGTCAAGGACCACCTGTATTCTTGTCTGTGAGCAGAGAGCCAAGCCGGCTCCCTCCCAGTGCAAGAAAGCAGCCGAGCCCAGAGAGTGCCAAGGAACCCGCCCTCCTGGCCCCTCCAGGACAGCTCTGAGCTGCCCAAAAGCTTTTCTCTTGGTCACACACACACACACACACAGCAGCCATAGGAGGAGGGCCCCCACCAGCCTTTCCACCCTCGGCCGCTGGCCCAGGAGCCCGAGAGCCATGACGAGGGACCCTCCCACTGGGGCAGCAGAACTGCCTTTGCCGCTCCGGCATGGGAGGCGGACGATGCCCCCAACCCGCTGCGGTGGCTCTGGCCCCATGTCTGGGGGGCAGGGAGGGACAAGGAGGACCCCTTGCTTCCCTCCAAGAGCCTCCCGAGACCCTCACCTGGGTGTTGGTCAGCCCGATGCCCCCCAGCTCCTCCGGCACCTGCAGCCCAAAGCAGCCCATCGACTTCAGGCCTTCCACGGTCTCCTCTTCGATGCTGCCCAGCTCTTCGTTGGCAGCCGCGTCGTTGACTTCCTGCCGGTGTTCAGACAGAAACGGAGCCAGCACAGCCCTCCTGCCAGGACTTTCTCTCTTGGGAGGCAAGGGGGCCCCTCCAGAGGAGGGGAACCTCCACTGGCCTTACCTCAAAAAATCGGGCGCAGGGATCCACCATGGCTTGCAAGAGCTGGGCCTGCTCCGGCGAGAGAGCTGAGGGCAATGGAGAGGCTGCCAGGACAGGAGGTTCACTGCCAACCCCGAGCACCCAGAGGCTGGTCAGCGGTCCTGCCTGGCAGCAGCCTTCCAACCCTCCTCTGTACCCTGACCCCCACCTACCTGCGGGGAAAGGAAGGAGGCTTTTAGGCTCCAGCTGTCCGTTGAATAGGTTTTCCACAAACGATGTTGATTCCTAGGGGCAAACGCTCCTGTTTGGCCTGGCCTGCAGGTGGCTGACCCTGCGCTCCCTGCGCTCCCTGCCACCCACGCACCCACGCGTTGAAGTTCAGGACCCTGAGCTTGTGGGGAACGCAGAGCACCCCCCCTCCCCCTCTGGGAGATGTCGCCCTGGACCATTTGGCCCCCTGGGAGCTGCTGGGTGCTGCCTGAATCCTCCCCTTGGTTGGGCACACTGGGCAGCCGCTTCTGTGCTGGGAAAGAAGCTGGCAGGTGCAGAACGGGTCTTCCCATGTGGCTCTGCCACTACCAGGGCCCTGAAGCCTCCCCAGCCCCCACACTGCACCAAAGAGGTCTCCCTTCAGGTGGGGCCTCCGTGTCCAGGCAGGCAAAGCCGCTTCTAGAGGAGATGCAGCCCTCCTGTTGGCCAATTTTCCTTACCGTCTTGATGTTTCTAGAGTATCTTACTTTCTGGTCAGTCACAAAATAGGAAGGAGACAGTGCCCTGCGAAAGGAGACGCTGTCAGTCACAGAAGGTGGGGACAGGCCTCTGCCAACCCCTTGAATTGCCCAGAGCTTAGGATGTCCATCTGGCAAGGTTGGCACAATGCCATCTATGGAGCCCAGGGAGCCCAGCAGTGCCTGGAGAATGGCTCCCTCAGAGACCCGAACCACCCCCATAGGGCCCCGAAGAGGGGGCTCTCCACTGGGCCCTTGGCCAGGATGCCGGATGCCCCTGTCTTCCTCCATGGCTGCCTGGGGGCATCTTTGTGGAGATTCACTTTGGCTCCCATCTTCCTTGGTTTTATTCACATGAAGCCCCCAATAAGCCAGGCCCAGTTGTTGTGTGAATCCAGGCTCCCGTGTGTTTTGCAGGGTGCGCCCTTGGAACAAATTTCAGGGCAGAAATTACTGAGCCATGGCTGCTTCTGTAGGCCGGACTCTGTCTCCCCTCCGGGGCTGATGAAGGGGGCTATTCCACCAGCGACGGTCTTCCCACAACCCACTCTGCCAAGCCTGGCCAACCTTGCAGTGTGGTCCTTTTCCCTGGCAGCGCTCCCATTCCTTAGCTGGCAGGGCCTAGGGGTCTCTCTCAAGGGCAGGGGCGCATGCTCCCAATCCCCTCTGGCTGCACGCCTGAACACAGAAGTTGGCCCATCGAAGGTCTCCAGGCCATGGGGCTGCCTCCTGGTCTCCTTTGCTGGCTCACATCCCCTCTACCCCTTCCAAACAAAGCCCCAGACAGAGGAGAGCCCTGTCGGCCTGTGGGGCAGAGGGTCAGCAGTCCCGTAGCATCTTCCTGACGAAGAGATGTGCTAAAGGCACCTGGTGATAGGGGATTGGGTTGCTCCATGGCGGCCGAGCCGTAATACCTGAGCCTGGACTTCGCCATCGACTTGCTCCACAGCTGCCTCCACCTGTCCAAGGTCGCCCTGCTTTGCATCAGCCGTATCATCCTCCCTGCTCTGCTGGGAGAAGCCCAGGCAGGTCGCTGCCGGGAAGGAGGAAGAGACCCCAGGGCAGTGGGTCTCTTTGCAGAGCCTCCACCTCCAGCTGCCCCCTTCCCAGGTTACCCTCTGCAGCCCTGAAGGGGGCAGCTAACCCCCAGCCCCCCCACTTTCCCCCAGGGCGGCAGCAGCAGCAACCTCTGTGCCCTTCAAGGCAGAGCAGATCAGCAAGGGGACTCCGCAGGCCGGACAACAGAAAGACACCTTATGGGGAGGGTCTGCCCACAGTGGTTCCCTTCTCCTTAGGGGGGTGCTTCACCCATAAACAGACCCCAGGCCCCTTCTCTGAGGTCCTCACAGCAACACGGCCTGAACTCGCTCAGGAGGAAGAGCAGCAGCCCCCGTGGCCTCCGACCTGCTCTGTGCAGCAGGCTGCCTTCTGCTGTGTGACATCACTGGGTCCTGTGGGATGGAGTTCTGTGACATCATGTGGAACCGGGCCTGGAACCTCCCTGGCCGGACGAGGCCTTTCATGGAAGGGGAAACGTGGGCCGTGGGCTCGGCTGTACTGAGAAGCCGCTACTGACGGTCCCGAAGGAGAAAGGAGGTGAGGCAGGGGGAGCGGGGCTCACAGGAGGAGGCCAGGCAGTGGTGGGGAGGCATCATGAACCAAGGTTGTGGCTCCCCCCACCACACCTTCCAGAGCACCCAGAAGCTCTTGCCTCTTACGGAGGCCTTTAAAACCCTCCCTCACTGCAGCCTTTTCTGCCTGGGGCTCTGCTCGATCTCTCCCACTGGGAAGGAGGCCAGAGAGACAAGCGACCTGCAGTTTGATTGTCAGGTTCCTTCCGAATGATCCTCAGCCTTTTTCCCAAAAATGGCATCCAGGATCCGCATTTCAGGGTGTTCCCACAGCAACCCCCAAGGGGGCAGGAGGATGTGAGCGCCTGGTCAAGGAAAAAGGCACAACCCCTATGTTGAGTTTGTCTTGTCTCGGCCATGATGCTCGTCTTCTTCTTCGGGAGGGGGTCCTCCAAGCAAGGACAGCTTGGCCCCCGCTCACCCCCTGCTCAGCACAGCTGCTCCTCACCAGCCCCCCAGCTTCGGGGAAGCCTGGCAAGAGCACCAGGCCTGGGGTGACGAGATTGCCAGAGCCGTGAGCAATAGGGAATCTGGTTCCCCTGCCCCAAACCCCACCTGCGATCCCCAAGTGGCGGTGGGCATCAGGCCAGGCCACAGGAGCCACCCGCCCTCCTGCACGGAAAAAGCAGGGCACAGAAGGGTGCCCTCCAGACTCTCAGGTTGCCCTTTACCACTCAGTGCCCTGCCAGGCACCTGCCTCATGGGCAGCCCTACTGGAGCAGAGAGAGGTTGGCGGGCTGGGGCCAGCCTGACCCACGGCCAGAGGAAAGACAGCACGGCTGGCTCATCCCGAGTTATAGGTGTATCCTGCCTCCTATGTACTTCCTTCCATTTTCGGCAAGCAGGAGCTTCAACAGCAGCTTCAACCCTCTTGGCTTGGCAGGCATGGGCACCCTCCATTCCTCCACTGACTGACCGAACTAGGCTGCCAGGAAGAGCCAACAGGGCCTTACCGTACTCGAACTGTTGTTGGTGCATTGCAGGAGGAAGATGGGTCTCCTTGAATCCCAGGGCAACATCACCTCAGCCACTAAACGCTGAACTCCAGCTGGGTCCCATTTCTTTGCAGAAGCCCCTGGTAGAGCAACTGGAGGCCAGTAATCTTAAGTCAATGGTCAGCCTGGGTTTTGTCTCCCGTCCACCCTGCTGGGCTGACATCCAGGCAGCCTGAATCTCCTCCCTGGGAGCCTCCAGCAGTCTCTCCCCCTCCCTCCCTCCCTCTTTACAGAGCATTCCTCATCCATCGGCTGCCTTTTCCTGGCCTCCACAAATTAACTCGGCCTTTCGAGCACTGCTCCTGCCATCTCTCCCCCAAACTGGTGTAAAGGCCAGAGCGGAGCAGGCTGATGGGTGCTGGGAACAGGGAGAGCTGGGAGTGTGGGCCATCTCCTTTAGGCAGAAAGGAACAAAACCAAAGTGAGCTGGACTTACGGACAGATGGACGTACCTACCAGCCATGGATCAGCCCCTCCTCCTCCATGAGGAGGGGGATGACTTTTGGGAGGAGGGAGAACAGCAAAGCCAGGGGACCCACCTGCCCTTCACACGCCCTGCCTGCGCAGGAAGACCCTCCTTCCCTGGCAAAGGAGGGATGGGCACATGGCAGCAAAGGCTCTGCCAGGGTAGATCAAGGCCTGAGGAGGGCGCTGTAACCTGGGTGTAAAAATGAAATGGGCTGGGATGTGCCCTGAGCCCCCAGCAAAGTCTTCGGCCAAAATGGCAGCTGCAGAGATCAAGATGGGGGGGGCTGAGAGAAGACCCCCCTCTCTGAAATATTCCCACCGCCATAAAGGAACTGGGTCTGAAATGCTGTCCACACCCCAGAGAGGCAGCCAGCGAAGGTCTCTGGCCAGCTCCTCGCTCCCAGCTGTGGGAAGGCAGTGGCAGCGGGGAAGGCAAGGCCCAAAACCTCCACCAAGGACACTGCAGAGGCGGGGTCCAGAAAGTCATGGGAGTCCAGCCTTGACCGCTCGCCCTTTCCAGACCCTTCTGGAGATGGCGTCAGGAGGAAGCCCTGGGTCCCCTCAGGCAACGTGGCGGGAGGCCCTGCAAGGCTTTTAGGGCCCGAGCAGACCCAGCAGGGACCCTCTCCCTCCTTAGGGAAGATGGCGGGGTGCCATTGCTGCCGTTGCCCGAGGGAAACAGACTTTGGCCTTGGGGGTTTATGGCCCTTCCTTGGCAGCGAGCTGGCTGGGGTCTCCTAGCAACAGCACAGCTGGAGGCACCCTGGGGAGGTGCAGACCCCAGGGTGGCTGTTACAGAGAGGAGGGGCTTCCTCTGCCCCCCCTTCCCCCCTCCCGAGCTGGCAAGGGGAGGCCCAGTCTGGGCTGACTCAGAGGAGGCTGAGGAAGGATGTGAGAAGAGTTATGCTTGCTTTCCTGCAGGACGATGCCAAACAGGGAGCGAGACTGGGCCATGAGTCGCCATTCGCACAGCAGGATTCACCCTACGGAAGTAACCCTCCGCTGACTCCACAAGCACACAACAGCCCCCCAAGGGCTGCCGGAGTAACCCAGCTGGTCGCATTATGCCAATAGAGCCCCCAGCTAGGTCTGGTTATGATCTGCTGCCTCGGGTGCCAAGAGAGCAGGGAGGCGCAAGAGGGGAGTCTGGGCTCCCCAGTGCCCTGGTGCCACCTGCACCGGGTGGTTGGCTGCCTGAAAAGGGCTCACAAGAGTGCCCCCTGGTGGAAAAAGGAAGCCAAGTTTAACCCTAGAGCAGGTTTGGGCCTTTCCCAGAGCTGTCTTTGCCCAGCAGGCCTGGCCAGGTTGGAATGCCAGGCTCAGGTAGTGCCAATCCTGGTCAGTTCATGGTTCGTCGTTCTGTGTGAACTGATTGTGGTACATTCAGCACTTTCAAAGATGCAGTCAAGAGTGTGGAGTACACAACTGCTCTACCTGCAAGAGACAATTTCTGACCAGTGACGTATCTCTCTGACATAAAGGAACTTTAAAAGGGCACGGCTGGCATCAGAGCATGGGCAGAGTGCTCCCTGATCCAAGAAAACAGTTGAAGTAGGTGCTGCGTTGAGGGTCCAGCAAGGAGGGGGGCAGGGCAAACATCAAGCCAAGTGTAATTGAATCTAAAAATTGAGTTTAATTAAAATATATAAAACACTATATAAAAGATGTCTTGATGTTGATTATAATGTATAAAGTTTTTATTTTATGTTTTTAAAATTTCAAAACTTAATAAAATTTAATTAAAAAAATCAGTTGAAATTACATATACAGCTTGGACCACATATACAAGGCACACTGTCTGCAGGCGACCCGATCCCACCACGGCTCCCCCCCCCACAACGTTTCCAGCCATGGGGACTCCCTTCTTCAAGCAAGGCCGGATGGTGTTCGGGGTTGAAGGGTGAACCAGGCAAATGAGGGTTTGCAACATCTTCTGGAATGTTCCTGCTTCTGAGCGGGGGTTGGACTACAAGACCTCCAAGGTCCCTGCCAACTCTACTATAAGCGGGTGTCTCCCCCCCTGCCCCCCCCCCGGCCTAAGCATCTTGCACTAGGGAAAGTTCTGAAAGCTCAGCACCTGCCTCTGTCTCCCGACCCTTTCAGTCACGCTGATTAAGAGAGATTGTGGCTCAATGGATTTGGGGGTTTTTCCCCCTCACCTGGCTAACTCGGCTACCAGGATTGCTTTTAATTCACCTGGATGCGATTCTGCCAACGGCTTCTCCGCTTCACCCGGGGCTGCCTAGCTGACAAAAAGCCAGTCGGCCAGGGCGCTGGGCAGGTGGGTTGCGGCCTGCAGACGGAGCCACCAGGAGGCCTCCATGGGTGTGTAGCGGCTGCAGGGGCGACGTGCGGCAAGGGCTTCCGTCAGGGCGTCCAGGACCGGGGAGACGTCCTGCAGGCCGCTGTGCGCAAAGCCCTTCATCCGAGAGAGCTTCTCCTGGAAGTCGGCCTCTCCGTAATCTGCCCGGACGGCCTCACTGGCCCCACGCCACATGCACTCGGCCTCGGCCTCGATGCCCTCAGGGGTCAGGATCCCTGTGGCTGCAATGAAGTTGCTCGGCTCGATGGCCACCACTGAGACGCCCCAGCGATACATCTCCTGCCGCAGGCAGTCGCTGAAGGCCTCCAGCCCAAACTTGGAAATGCAGTAGGAGGAGCGCATCGGCCTGGCCATCCGGCCCAGCATGCTGCTCATGTTGACAATCCGCCCTGCAGGGGAGCAGAGACCAGAACTGCTCTGGGGATATGTGTGTGTGTGTGTGTGTGTGTGTGTCATCAGTGGGAAACAGCAGCAGCAGGGAGGGAGGGAGGGCGGGAGGGGAGCAGAAAACCACTCAGGCCACCCAGCTCAGGGTCTGGCCTTGGTCAGAACTCTCCAGAGGCTCCACCAGTTGCTCTCTGAAGGGCCCCCTTCCCACTGGGACGTAGTCATGCCACATCCAGAGGAGGCTGCTTGGTCAGTGTCTCAGTCAATTTTTGGATCTCATTATCCCAAAATGGGAGATCTGAACGGGGTAGAGGCTGCATGTCCCTGGCAGAGGCTCTGGTTTCCCCTCCCGCTTCCTCCTCTCTCCGTGCCTGCGGGTCCTTCCTCTGCCCGCCTCCCTCCCCCATTCTTGCACAAGGGATTGCTGGTATGCCAGTATTACACAGGCAAGGCAAACTCTTGCACATGTGCTCTGTGTAACTGCTGGCCCCTCTGCGTTGGCAGTCTGAATGCACATGAGAACAGAGCCAGCCAGGACATCGGGTGAGCCTTGCAGGACACCTGGCTGGTACAGGGGGAACTCTGCTGCCCATCTACTCTGTGCCCACTCCTGGGCAAGATGCTTTGCCCACAGGCTGGTGCCCCCCAACCCCTCTGGACCCTCTTTCCTACCTCTGGCCCTGCGGATCAGGGGCAGAAAAGCCTTTGTCACCCGGAGGGTCCCCCATAAGTTGATATCCGCCACTCTCTGGTACTTCTCCACACTGGTGAATTCCACATCTCCAAAGGAGGAGATTCCAGCGTTGTTCACCAAGCCCCACAGACCTGCCCCGCAAGAGAGGAGACTCTTTGTGAGGGGTCGTGAGTGCAGGGCAGCCTCCTCCCCTTCCCGAGGAAGCCCATCTTCCAGCCACAGGAACTGACCTGTCCAGAAAGGCGAGACACTCACCTTTGGCGACACCGGTGGCCAAAGAGCTGGATGCAGCCAAACCGACCCAGGTAAACCCAAGGGACCCATGCATGGGGCCCTGTACAGCCCCGCTGGGGAGCCTGGTGAGATGCACTCGTCTGCCGGGAGCAGCCGGCCCTTGGGGAGGTGGGAGGAAGGGCCTGGGTGATTACCTCGGGCAGGGTCCTCCAGCCGCGCCTCCACGTATTGGAGGGCTCGGGCCACCTGCTGTTCGCAGCACACATCCAGCTGGAGGACGTGCATCCGCCCAGAGCCCAGGCGGCACAGCTCTTGGGCACCATCTCCTCCTTGGTCCTGCCCACCAGACAGGGAGAAAAACCATTGGGGGGAGGGGCTACTTGGGGCTGATGGGACTTGCCGGCCTCCCTCTCCACCTCTGACTCGCAGAGGAAACCCGAAAGCCTCCCGCAGGCGATGCCAGCTCAGAGATGGGACCGGTTCCTCACCAGGAGCAAACAGCCGGCAAAGACAGTGAAGCCTTTTGCGTGGAGAAGGCTGGCCAAGGCGTGGCCAAAGCCCTTGTCACAGCCTGTGATCAGCACCGCCTTCCCCTCGGCCTGCAGCAGGGCAAGAGGAAGGAGCAGCGTCAGAGGCGCCCAAGGCTGCCCAGCAGTGAAGCAGCCGAGGGCCAGGGGAAGAAGTTCGGGCGGAAGCCAAGAAGGGAAGAGGCACAACCTCCACCCCGCTCACACCAGAGGTCATCCAGGAAGGTGACCAGCGCCGTCTCGGTCCCCTATTTGGGCCTGCAGCCCGACTGAAAGGGGTCCAGACAGCCCGTTTCCCACAGGATTCCTTAGAAAGGGGGCAGGAACTGGGCATGGAGGTGACCCGAGGGCACTGCAGGGACCTGTCCCCTCTGCGATGCATCTGCACTGATGCTCCCACCCTGGCCAGCTTGCTCTTTCAGCAGACATGGGGAGGTGGATCCGGACTCAACTGGCATCCAGGCTGAAAAGCAGGTTCTGCGAGAGCTCAGTGGGCAACGTGGCACCTCAAGGTGAAGCAGAGGGGGCAGAGGGTGTCCCAAGAGCAAGGGAGGCAGGAGAGGGAAAGAGTGAGTCAGCAGGGAAAGTCCTCCAGGGGACACATCCCTCCCCCCCGCACTCCCAGTGTCCGTCCTCCAGATCCAGCCAGGCCCGGGGGGGGGGTGTCTCCCCTTCTTAGGACCCACAGAAGGGTCCTTGGGGAGGAGAGTCCTCGCTCCTTGTCCTCTCCTGCCATTGGCAAACCAACAGGCCAGCTTGGCAGAGGAAGGGGCACAGCTGGGTGTCCGCCTGGCTCTTGTTCATCCCCACCCTGGAATGAAAAGCTGCCTCAGCTGACCTAGGCCCTGCCCAGGACAGGCGCTCCTTGTGCAGGGAAGGACGTGACCTTGGCCAGACTGGGCTCCTCAAGGACTTTGGCCCCGGTCCTGGAAACCATTGGAGTCCGGGTGGGGAGAACGTGGCTGAGACGCAGAGCGTGGCGAGAACTCGCCAACTGTAACCGTCGAATGACACCCGTGCTGCCCAAGCTGCCCTTAGTGACAGACTGCCTGCTGGTGCTGGCTGTCTCCTCTCAGGCTCTGGAGACCTTCAACCACCCACTGGCTAGGAGGAGAATCTGCCCACCCAGAGGGGAGGGGAGGCTGCAGGCCATGCATCCTCCTCTTCCTCCCCTGACAAAGCCCACAGGGATCCCCTATTGTATAATGTGCCCCCTACCCCGAACAGAAGAACCACACCCTCCCTTTAACAGATGGGAAGCTTTGAGAAGGTGCGGTTGGGGACTCAGGTGAGAATGGAAACCCACCTGAGCAGGGAGGAGGAAGACAGTGATTTTTACAGCTGAATTGTGATTTCTGTTGATATATTGAGACACTTTGGTCACTGCTAATCCTGTTAAATCCTGCAACCCTACCTGAAGTCCATCCCATTCAGAATAACAGTTTAATGGGTGAGAAGGGACCTTGGGGGTCTTCTAGTCCAACCCCCTGTTCAGACAGTAAGCGGTTGTCCGGTCTCTTCTTGTAAACCTCCAGCGATGCAAGCCGTTCCGCTGGTCAATTACCGAAGGGCTCTCTCCATAGCAGAGGCAAGCGAGTCACAGGCACCCCCTCCCCCCTGGCCAAGCTGCCTTATCATGGCCGGCAGGCAGCAGACCCCAGACCCCCCCGCCCCCCCGGGCGTGCAGCACCATCTGGGGGGCAGGCTTGAGGGTCTATCGAGAAGGCGCCGCGAGCCCCTCTGCCAGGTGGGCGGCGGAGCACTTTAAGAAAATAAGGGAACGTCTCTGCCGCGCATGATGGTTTCTCTGATCCTCTCCACAGCAATCCTCGGGAGCGGAGCCTGCGGGCGACGGCGTCGGGGCTCCCCCTCGCTCGGCGGCCCCGGGGCGCGTCTGACTCCGGGGAACCCAACGCCGCCCCGCCGCCCCCTCCGCTCCCCTCCCCCGGGGCCGTTCCTCCTCGCGGGGGAGGCGGGGACCCCAAAGCAGGCCCGGGAGGGGGAGCCCCACCCTCCGGTACTCACCGGCAGGTGCGGAGAGAGGCGGCGGCGGAGCAGGAGGAGCGGGGCCAGGAGGAGGAGGAGGAGGCCGGCGGGGATCGGCCACATGGCGACGAGGGCGGAGCGGGGGTGTCGCCGGGGCGGTCGTGACGTCACTTCCTCAGTCTGCGCGGAGGGGACACGGGGCGGTCAGCCGGACGGGCGGGAGGAACGCGCGGTAAGCGGCCTTGAGCGGCTACCTCTTCCCCCCCCGCGCCCCCTCCGCACCGGCCGCTGCCTCCGCCGGAAGGAGTGGGCCTGCGGGGGCAGGAGGGAGGCGGCTGCCCGGGCCCGGCGCTCCCTGGGCCCGGCTCGGCAGGCGGCGCGCGGGGGCGGAGAGGAGGCGGAGGAGGGCGAGTAGGGCTGGGGGCCTCCGCTTGGCTTGGCCGGGAGAGCCGCCTCCGGGCTCCGTCGGGGGCCAGAAGCTTCTCGGTGAGCCTGCCCTCCGCGGGGTCAGGGCCTCTGCCACCCCCGTCCTCCTCCCTGGCCTACTCCCGAATTCTTCCGAAGGGGTCCGAGAAGAATCAGCCCCGAGGCTCCCCTGGCCAGGAGGGCCCTTTTCCCTGGCTGTTCCTCTCTTCCCCCCCCCCCCGGAAAAAAAGGGGGGGCTGGTGTGAAAAGCGCTGGGTTGGGGCATCCTATCCCAGCTGGTCCAATCGCTTCCCCCCCCTCAGGACGGGGTGACCTCTGGGCCCCAAGATGCAGTGCTGCCCGGAGAGGCCTCCCCTTCACCCCTCCTGGGGAGGAAGCTCTGGCTGGCCATAGGCTTTTAGGGCAGGCTGGCAATGGGCTCCAGCCCCAGGTGGGCGGCTAGTGACCCTCCTTCAAATGACCATGGAGGCACGCTGTGCCAAGCCAGAGCAGGCCCTAATGCCCGATTGGCTGGGCTCAACCCCCTGTGGCATGTGAAGGGTGAAGAGTGGCAGCTGAGTCGCCCTGCCTCACCGGCTTTCTTGATCTCTTTCCTGAATTCAGACACCATCATCTCTCCAGGAGGCGTGCCTAGGTCACCAAGGCAGCCCGAGATCCAAATCGAGGTAAGTGTGGCTGGTGTGTGGGCAGGGACTTGGTGGGGCGAGCCTCCCTGGACCCGCCCTCAGCAAGGCCATAAAGGCTGGGGGCAGATAACGCAGAGCGCCCCCCTCCCCTTTGGCAGAGCTCGGAGGCGGCAGCAGCAGAGACACCCTTCATGGCGATCCTCTTGGCCGCCACCCGCATCGCCCAGCCTCTTGCCCGACTGGCCCTGAACACTCCTCAATGCAAGAATGGCGTTGCCACCGGCCTGCGGTAAGTACAGAGAGCCGGGTGACGGTCTGTAGGTGGCCCAGTTCTGTGTTCTCCAAACAAAGTCCTTGGCTTACCACGAACCGTTGAGTGGCCGTTTGAGGCTTCAGTGGCCCTGAAACAAACAGACCGGTCCTTGCGGTTACAGGTGGTGCCACATCCTCATGGATCAAAATCCTCATGGGCCGGTGTGTGTTTGTGATGGGTGCTGCATCCTTCCCCGGGTCGAGGGATCACCACTCCTTGGGGGCTTCCGATGAGCAGAGTTGGTGAGGGAAGCTGGGTTCGCATAGTGACCGGATGATTCACTTAATAATATTTACTTATTTGCTTGACAACCATGGCAAGGATGTTGTAAAATTGAGCACGACTCACTTAACAACTGTCTTGCTTAGCAATCAGAATTCTGGTCCTGATAATGCTTGTACGTCGAGTACTACCTCTTCGCTCAGAGGCCTTCACTGCTTCACCCAGTTTCCTGAAGGATTGGCTTGTAAGGGAGAAATTGCTGCTGTGGCAGCTGGGGTGGGGGTGGGGGTGGGTGGAGGTCCAGGCAAGCAGAACCGCCCCCTTGTGAGCCTCTTAAGTGCAGCTTGGCCTCCGACAGGGCTGCAGGCCGGAGTCCGGAAGGATCTCCTTGTTCCAAAGTTCCTCCAGATAGCTCCAGAGGGGGCTGTGCTCACCTGAGCCCCCATCCCTGGGTCAGTTGTTGTTAAGGATTCGGGGGGGGGGACGGGACGGCTGAATTCCCCAGACAGGAAGGCCATGGGTGCAAAGGTGAAGCCTTCGCCCCTCCTGGGGTGGGCTGGAGTGTTGGGTGGATCCAAGTCAGAGCTGAAGAAGCTTCTTGGGTGAGAAGCGAAACGTCTTGGAAGAAAACCCCCAGAAAGTCCACTTGCCTCTTGGGAAAAAGCACCTCTGGGACAACCCTGACCTGCAGGATGGAGTGTCTCCATGGACATCCAAGTGTGAAGAGGGAAGGGCCTGCCCAGAATGGGTGGGGCAGGGGCTGAATGCTCTCACAGCTGCTGCTTGAGCCCCCTGGCCTTTTGGGGGGGGGCTGCCTTGGGTGGCTGCCCTCTGAGCGTCAGCATCCCGGCAGTCTGCCAGCCATGTGGCCATGTGACCTCAAGAGGCCCGGCCTTAGTGTGGCTGTTCAGTGTGGCTCAGTGTGCCAGTGGAGGGTTAGCCCAGAAGTCAACATGGTGGCCCTCGTGGCTGCGCTTCTTGAGGCCGGGGGTGAGCAGGGCCGAGGGGCTTTGGCTGAGAGGCCCTCGCAGCACCAGCAACCTGATGGTTGGGGTGAATTGTGGGGGCAGCAGGCCAGATGTGTTTCAGTCGCATGGAGGGAAACCACCTGCAGACGGGCTGCAGCCTGGCATGTGCGGCTGGTACTTCTTGCCCGAGCATCCTCTGGGGTGGGGGTGGGTGGCCCCCTTTTGAACTTGAAGTCCTGGAGGTGGTGGCCATGTTGCCTTAGCAGACATCCACAGTGGAAGAGAGTCGGGTCAGGAAGGGCCCAGAGAGCGGGTCCCTTTCGGCTGGAGCAAGTGGGCCCGGCCGGTCTCTTCTGCTCTGGGCTTCGGTTCCCCAAAGGCCTCCCAGGTGGCAGCTGTGTCCTCTCTCTTGCAGTTTGCTTCCCGAGGTTCAGGCCGCGGCCTCCGCCTGGAGGAGCCAGCGCTGCTACGCCACAGAGGTGGAAGAGGTGAGAGGGCTGGGCTCAGCAGCTGGGGCAGAGGAAAGGACAGCCCCACTGGGGAGGCCACCTGCCTATGGCAGGCCCCCTCCATCTGTCCATCGTTGGGCTCCCTGCCAAAGTTCAGGCCCAGGGCCCCCCTCCAGAAGACATAGGGGTCCTGTGATGTTCCTCCCTTGCCTGCCCCTCCTTGAGAGCCGTGTTGAGGCCTTGGGACCCCCCAACCATGGGGGCGTCCTTCAGTTTGCCAAGCGCCCACGGCCAGTGTCTGTGCGATGGCCCGGGGAGAAGGGCCCGGGGACCCCAGCCAAGGCAGGGGAGGGGAGCCAGAAGCCTCCGGATAAGGAGGCCCCCCCTGAGAGGAGTTGCAGGAATGCCTCTGGCCTTGCTGAGCTCCATGAGCTGCAGGCAGGAGGTGCCATGGCCCTTTGCATGGCCTTCAGCACTGGCTGTTGTGCGCCCTCTGCAGATCAGCGAGCGACCCGTCCTCATTACCGGCTGTGACTCAGGCTTTGGCTTCTCCTTGGCCAAATTCCTCCACGAGAAAGGCTTCATCATCTATGCCGGGTGCCTGCTGAAGGTGAGGCTGGGCAAGTGGCTGCAGGCACAGTTCAATGCCACCAGTCTCCCCGTTTCCCCCCCTCCCCATTCTGCTCCAGCCAGCCCCTGGAGCAGGGTTGGAAGGAACCAGGGGCAGGTCGGACTGGGTGGGCCTTCCCTTGAGAAAAGGAGCAGGGGAAACGGCTCCCTCTGGAAAGGGTGTCGGTGCCTGTTTGCCCTTGTTCCAGGGAGCGGGACACAGACTCCGGTTGCACGCAGTCATGAGCGGTGGCAGCAGCAGCGGCCCCCAGAATGCGCAGGCTCCCCTTGGGTGGAGGTGGGCCCCCATCCTCCTGGCTCTTCCTGCCCTGAGCCAGGATGGGGCTACTGAGCCCTGTTTCTCTCCAGCAAGAGGGGAGGGGAAGGGCAGGCGTGTCTGCCCCTCCCTGGGGGACTTGAAGGCTCCGCCTTCTTCAGCTACCTCTGGAGGCTGCTGGGAGCAGCAGAAGTCAGCCAGCTTGGCAAAGGGCTTCTTTGCTCCCCAATCCCAGGCCCTGCGCGGCCCCTGCTGGCCGTGGCGGGAAGTGCAGTAGCCCCACAGGGTTCTTCTGTCAGGCTGTAACTACAGAAATTGCGGAGAATCTTCGTGGCTGGGGTGGTAGGTTTTGGCAGGGGCCTGTCCTCCGAGCTTGCCCTTTGTAACTTCAATTAATGGTTACCCAGCCCTGGATTCATCCAATGGGTCTTGGGAGAAGCAGCACGGGAGGCCCTTGAGAGTGGCAGATTCTCCAAGCCCCACATTCACTCTGGCGAGACACGCACCTCCCGGTCGGGGAGCCGCCTAGGAGCCGCCCCTTTGCCCAAAGCAGGTGGAAGAAGGGCTGGGACCATCAGGGCGGCTGGGGGCGACCCGCTGAACCTGCTGACTGGGGGGTTGCAAGCCGAAGCACCCAGAGAGATGGTTGCATGACGTCCTCCCACAGGCGGGTGGGTGGAGGTGGCCGCCTCCCATTGCCCACCCTGCTGCTTCTGCTGCTTTTCTGTCAGGAACAAGGCCGGGGGGGCTCAAAGGACCTGGACAACATGAAGAGTGACCGAATGAGGACCGTCCAGCTCAACGTCTGTGACAGCGAGGAGGTGGGGCGCGCGGTGGACCACGTGACCAGAACCCTGAAGGATCCGGAGACCGGAGGTGAAGGAGGAAGGCTGCGGAGCATGGGAATTGCGGGAGGGAGGGAGGGAGGGAGGGAGGGAGAGGAAAGCCAGGGAGCCATTCCCCTCCTGTGTCAGCCATGCTCAGTCCCCACGGAAGGCCAGCGGTTGCCCCGAGTCCCAGCCTGAGTGCAGCCCCCCCCTTTGCTGCCTTCCTCCATTCCCGGACACACCTAATTCAGTCTAGGTCAGGAATTGGGGAGTTGCCATATTGTGGCTCCTTGATCCCAGGATGATTTTCTAGTATGGAAGAGACCGCAAAGTCCCCGCAGAAGGCAAGAAAGAAACCAGGAAGCTGCAGGATGAGGAAGCTTTGGTGCTTTATGCTCCCCTGGAGCATCTTGTCTCCTGTGTCATGGTCCAAAAGGTTGGTTTTCCTCCCGTCTGGTCAAAGGCTTCAGAAGACCATTCAGGGAGGCGTCTCCCTGTCCCTGAGTAGCCTCTGGAGGCCTGGGCCGGCTGTTGCTCCTTTTTGCTCCTTCGGTCATCCAATGACCTCCCCCCACACCCCCGGTGTCTTTGCCCAGGGTTCTTTAAGTGCAGCCCGACATGCTTGGGGGCAGAGCGAGAAGCGTTGCCGGTGCAGCGGCTGCTCCTGACTCACAACCCTTGTGTGCAAAAGAAGCAGCAAACATCTAGTGCAGAGGAAATAGGCTTTTCTTTGCATAGAAAATATGGGTGGCTTTGAACCCCAGACAAGCCCTCGTGACCCAGAAATTTTCAGTCAGGAACCCAGAAAGTTTTCCTGTTGTGGCAGCTTTGGCCAATATCCCCTGAATTCTGTCTCCCCCCCCCCCAATTCTCCTGGAGCGAGCAGTGGAGGATTCTGAGAGGGTCCTCAGGGTTACGACAGGAGGAGGCAGTTTCCGTAGCTCAGGGTGGCCCTGGGGAGTCCCTGGTGGGTCAGGGCTGTTGAGTGTGGGCTCTGCTGGTGCAGCCCGTTGCCCTGACAGCGCTGGCGGGGGCGTGGCCAGAAAACTATCCTAATCAAGGACCTAGCCAGGACGAGATACACAAACCCCAACAGGGAGCCCAGGGAAGGGTGTTCCAGGTGGCAGGATGGCTTCCAGCTCCTGCCTCCCTCAGCTCTTTTTTTTTTTATAAAAGTTTTTTATTTTTTATTTTACACATCTCTTCAAGTGAGCAGCGTGATTTCAGGTTATAACATTTGTACGTAGTCATAATTACAATTCCAACTTTCTTATCTAATTTCATATCAAATCATTATCTATTCCACTGATCTTTGAATAAGTTCACACTTCATATTTTCAATTCATTAATCCAATATCAAAAGCATTTCATCCTCACATATATTTTCCATTCTTTATCCCCTATTACTTTCATTTCCAGCTTACCACCTGTTTTATTTTACATTATTCATTAACTTTCTCAAAGCGGATGTATAATAAACAAAAAATAAAAATAAAATAGAACTAATATATTCAGGATCCATATGGTATTTTCCTCCCTCACCTCTGAGGCCAGGATAACTTCGGGGTCTCCTCCGGGACCAAATTTATGGAAGAGGCTATTCTGAGTCTGTCCAGAAGTATCCTTGTAGTACCAGAAACCTTTTGCAAGCAATAAGTGCCGTGGGTGTAACCTGTCATCCTGCTGAGCCAGTTTTGCCTTCCCAATCAGCCTGCAAGCTGCTGTGTTTTGTGCCCGTTGCAGGTTCTGCTAGTCCGGGAGGTTGTGCCAAAGCATAGTTTGCTCTAGGGAGCTCCTGGATTGAGTCCCGGAAGAGGAGCTGCTGCTGCTGCTGCGGAGGGACCAGCAGCCTGATGCTTCCTCAGATCTCTTGCTGGATCTCTGGACCAATAGATCACTTATCAACCCCTTGTCCCCACAAAGGAAAGGGGGAATTTGGTTTCTAGCTCTGCAGGACGCCACTGTGGCTGCGGCTTTGCCCTCCAAACTGGCCGGTGGGCTTTACAGAGAAGCTAATTCACAACATGGGGCAGAAGCTGTTCGGCAGGGTCATTGCTGACGGGACCCCTCCCCCCCCAGCACCAGCCTCTCCAAGGGGGCCAGGCGGAGCCCAGCATGGCGGATGGGCTCCCGGGCCAAGGAGAGCCAGACGAATCTTGGACAGCCTCCGCTGCCGCCTCTTCATCCAACACAGGAGCCCCTGGATCTGAACCCCACCCCGAGGGGACCCAGATAATCCACCTCACTCTAGGCTCCAACATGGGGGATCCTTCCCTGAAAGTGAAAGATTGAAGACCAGGACGGAGTTTCTTCTTTTCAGAGAGAGGGAGAGGGAGCGGGAGAGAGCACGGATAGGTTACTGGCCTTTGGCCTTCCTAGAGGTAAGAATTCTCTTCCCAGAGGGAAATGCCAGCAGGCTAAGGTGGCTGCTTCTTTGGCTTCCTCTCCAGGGCTCTGGGGACTAGTCAACAACGCCGGCATTTCCACCTTTGGAGAGGTGGAATTCACCAGCATGGACACCTACAAAGAAGTGGCTGAAGTGAACCTCTGGGGCACCATCCGCACCACCAAGGCCTTCCTGCCCTTGATACGGAGAGCCAAAGGTAAGCGGGGTCCAGTCGCCCCCCCCTCCCTGGGAGGGGTGGACACAGAGCCCCATCACAGCCGGAGGGAGGTTGGGCTCCTCCCGACGGCAGGGGTGACGGTCACGGAAGAAGAGGTGGTGGGGGAGGCCTCCTGATTCGCCCCAGCAGGGCCAGAATGGGCAGCTGCATCCAGAGGCTCCCCAGAGTTGTGAGGTCCCTGTGGAGCGACTGCTCCCTTCATGGCGCCTTTGCCCCGGCAGGCCGCGTGGTTAACATCAGCAGCATGATGGGCCGGATGGCCAACCCCGCCCGCTCCCCTTACTGCATCACCAAGTTCGGGGTGGAGGCCTTCTCCGACTGCCTGCGCTACGAAATGCGCCCGCATGACGTGAAGGTCTGCATCGTGGAGCCGGGCAACTTCATCGCCGGCACCAGCCTCTACAGCCCTGAGCGCATCCAGTCCATCGCCGACAAGATGTGGGATGAGCTGCCGGAGATTGTGCGCCGCGACTATGGGCGGAAGTACTTCGACGAGCAGATCGCCAAGATGGAGTCGTACTGCAGCAGCGGCTCCTCAGACACCTCCCCGGTGGTGGAGAGCATCGGCCACGCCCTCACCTCCACCACGCCCTACACCCGCTACCACCCCATGGACTACTACTGGTGGCTGCGCATGCAAGTCATGACCCACATGCCCGCAGCCATCTCCGACCGCCTCTACATCTACTGAGGGTGGGGGTGGGGTGTCCCGCTGGAGCCGAACCGGCCAGGGACAGTTACGCTAAAGGTTACGCTGTCCAGTTCTCCGGCAGCTGCTGGGTTAGGTGGTTTTTAAACTCTGTATGTTAGGCCTGTGATTAATTTAAACATTGGGACGTAATTTAACCCCTTGCATGGTGTGTCAGGTAGGCAGGTCCAGCTCATGTCTTTCAGGGGACTCCGATGATGGTATTTATTTCACGTGTTCCCTTCTTGCCCAGGCTTGCATTGGCCTTAGGGGAGGTTGGTCATCTCCTTCCTTCGGAGCTGGCCGTCCCCTCTTGGGGAAAGGCTGCCCACCCAGTCTTGGGCAACCTGGGGCTTGACCTTGCTTGGGGGCAGCCTGGGGCCTAGAGTCCTTTGTTGTGGCCACGGGGGTGGGGGGGGTGGAGGGAGGGATCGCAGCAGCCGGGGCCACGCTTGTCTTTGCACACTCCTTTTCAAGGGCGCCATGGACCAAGCGCTGCCAAGCCCCTCTCCCTACTGGAGGAGCTTTGACCGCGCGCTCAACCCTTTGTGGGCTCTGCCAATGCAGAGTCCCTCCTGCAAGGGAGGGGGCAGCCTGGCCTTAGTCAGCGCCTCCAGGCTGAGTCCTTTGCACTAGGCCCCGGGGCCGATGGGTGGGTGGGGGGAATTGCAGGGCTGGAGGGTGGCCACCTTCCATCTGCCGCAGCACCATAAGCCCACCCACAGCTCGGGAGCCACCGTGGATCACTCCAGTTTGACCGTGAAGGTCATGTTCCTCTAGGCCCTTGGAACCCTAACACTCCAGCAGGGCAGTCTGAGCAGGAGGCCTCCCCCAATCCTGACCCAGGACATCTGCCTGATGGAATGGCTTGTGGCTGTCAGTCCCTGACCGCCGTGGATGCTGCCCCTCCAAGACGGCCTTGCCGGGGGCATTGGGAAGACCTGGCAGAGATTTGGCACACCGGTCGGTCTATCGCCAGGAGTGGGGCTGCCTCCTGGGGGCACGGGCCTGTGGCTGCCATCGGAAGGGGACAAGGGAGCATCACCCCCCAACCAGCAAGTGGGAGGGACGGTGACCAGATGTCCTCTCCTTCGGTGAACAACATTAAACCATGTGACATTAAACCCGCCTGAATCATTGGCCTTTTTCCATGACCAGAGACCTGATGCCCCGACCGCTGTGCCGGAGGTGGAGGTGGGGGCAAGAGGCGCCCTCCTCCTGCTTGTCTCAGGGCCAGCCCTGCGCCCCTCTCCAGGGGCTCCCTCGGAGGCTAAGCCGGAAGGTGGCCAGGCAGCAGGACCCAGTAGCACCATCTTGGGCAGCTCTCTGTCCTGGAAGCAGGGTGGGGTGGGGGCTTTGAGTGGGTCTGCAGTCTTCTTCCACCCCAAGACAAGCAAGGCAGGCTTTCCTCTCCCCACGGCAGTACTTTCTGGGGTTAACGCCCCCCCCATCCAAGAAAGGACATGGGAGGTTTTCCTTAGCTTTCTGGACGTGCCCTTCCCTCCGTGGAAGACTGCCCCTCCCCCCAGAAAGAGACTGTGCAGCCTTAGAAGCTGATGGAAACATCTTACTCATTTGGCCCCTGATTACGTGATCCCGTTTATATGTTATAGAGTAATACTGCATTGCTCCATGGCCTGTGAGGAGGGGGATAGATGAGCCTCGGGGGGGGAATCCTCCCACCCTCCCCCAAGGAGGAAAAGGACACCCCTCCCACTTCCATGCTCCCCTGTGTTGCTTCTGCAGCTGCCCAGGCCCTTTCTGGAATAAAACACTCCAAGTCAGAAGCCTTTTGGTATAATTAAGAGCCTCTTCCTGAAATTAAATGAGGTGCAGGCGGAGAGCTTGCTGGTCTTTCTCAGCAGGGCAGGAGGGATTCATCCCCCTCCCCCAGCAGACACCTCTGGGGCATTGTCTGCAAGCAACTTTCCTGCCCTTCCTCGATGGGCTTGAAGGGGGTCTTGGCCATTGTTTGGTCCCCATCCCTGTTCTCTTCCTCCCGGTAGGCCTGCGGCCACATACCATGCAGTCCCCCTGGGAGGATTGAGCTGCTGTGTGGGGCAGGCACTTTTTCTGGCAGGAGGCAAGGGAAGAGGGGGGAAGAGAAAGTCAGGTGGGGGCCCAGCTCTGTCTATACCCCCCCTCCTCTTGTTGCCTTCTGATCCAGGCAGGGGCAGCAGCAGTCGTGGTGCCCTCCCATGCCAACGGCCCCGTGGGCTGACCCCTGGCTTCATGCCAAAATGCCTGCAGGAGCTGGGGGGCGGTCTGGGTGATGTGCCTGAAGGATGAGGCCGGGTGGCCTTTCGAGGTCCAGGCTTGTCCCCAGAAAATGGCTGCTCGCTCTCCAGTTGCGTGGAGAGCGAAAGTGCCCAACTGCAGGTGCGAGCAATTCCAGCTGCTTTGAGAAAGCCTGTCACCTCCTAGGCAGACGCCATCTCTGGGCTGCGTGTCAATGAGCCCCAGTCTTGTTTCCCCCCCCCGTTCTTTGGTGTAACAAGCTGCTTGCCAATATCTGGCAATATTGCACTGGCTGAGTTCACACATGACACCTAAGCAGGAAAAGACCCAGCAGCTTCAGGCAGTGGACAAGCTAAGACTTGACTAGGGTTAATCTCCCTAGATTGGATTTACTCAGTAAATTGCACAAATCCTAGCTTTTCCTTTGCGCTGGATTGTGAAACCCCAGAAAATGGGTTAATTGTGAAAATGCGATTTCTGATGTGGGCATTTCCAGGATTGCAAATTGGGGCTGGACTCAGGGGGAAGGGGGGGGCTGACCCCATGCCTGGATCCCCCTCTAAACTTTGATTCTTGCTCTAGGCAGAGCTAAGAGGACAGAGTGGCATTTAGAACAAGAAGTAAATTTAAAATTGTACATTAACTGCTGTAAAGATGGAAAGCCATTTCTTTGTATCTTTTTTCTATTTTTCTTTTACTTTCTTGCACGTTTAGTATTCTGATTTTTTTTCTCATTTTATGTTAGTTTTTATTAGTTTTTAATCTTCCTTCTTAAACTTTTAATAAAATTATGGAAGTTTGTGCACCAGCTGAGGCCTTTCCTGGATCATGACTCACTGCACTCGTTACGCAAGCCCTCGTACCCTCTCATCTGGACTACTGCAGTGCACTCTACATGAGGCTGCCCTTGAAATCCATTCGGAAGCTTCAGCTGGTGCAAAATGGGGCTGTGAGAGCCATCTTTGGGGCCACCAGGATGGCTCACATTATATACCTCTGCTCTGCAAACTTCACTGGTTACCTTGGCCTGCTTCCGAGGGCGGTGCAAGATGTTGGTTCTGACCTTAAAGCCCTCCATGGGTCCAGGCTACTTCAGGAACAAGCCTTTCCTACTCGTGCCAGCAGAGAGGGCCTACTACGGATCCCATCAGTCAGAGATCTCAGGATCCAGGAGAGCCTTTTTTGCCGCAGCACCCACCCTTTGGAACCTCCCACCCTCTGGGGGGGCTAAGATCTGCCCCCCCGGGTACCCCAAGGGGGAATTTTGCACACTGGAGGGGGCTGCTGGATTGTTGGCTGACTCCACCTCCCCACCCCGCTTGCTCTCTGCTCTCCACCTGTCCATCTTTTTGTTACCATATTGATGCATTCCTGTTCTCTTTTTCATTGCTTGTTGTATTATTTTACTTCTGCTTTGTTTACCTTCTCTTCTTTCCTTCCTTTTTATTATTGCAAGTGGTCTAGAGCAAACCCACAGCGACATAGGCAGCAAATAAATTTAACAAATAATAAATACAGAAAACGAAGCCAAGAGTTAGCCAAATCAGCCAGCCCTGGTAACACTCTGGACACCTCCGTGTCATCATCTTGGTGACCACATGGAAGTGACTGGCCAGAGCTTCTCCAAGGAAGGTCCCCCAGTGTGTCCTCCGTAGTCTAGATCAGTGGTTCTTAACCTGGGCGATATCACCCCAAGGGCGATTTTGTTTTTCAGGGGCGATGGAACAAAAGGCTGGGGGCAAAGGAACAGAAGGGGGGCAATATGGGGGCGATGGAGCGAGATATATTGGGAGAGAGAGAGAGAGAGAGATATCTAGGTAGATAGGTAGGTAGGTAGACAAAAAGACAGGTAGGTAGATAGGCAGGAAGGCAGGCAGGCAAACGGACCTTTTGGATGGATGGACAGGCACCCGTTCAGGTGCGGTACAACAGTCAATGGGGTGAGCCTGCAGGGCTGGCGCCTCGAATGCCCCCTGCCGCCTCTTAGCATCCCCAAGGGGGCCGGCAGAGGGGTGCTAAGAGGTGACAGGGGAGTACCAGCCGCCCTGCAGGTTCACCCATTGACTAGCACTGCTCGAGCTGGCGCCTCAATGCGAAGCAGTGGCACGTTACATGCCGCCTGCGCTTCAACACGCCACCCCCCCTGCCGCCTCTTAGCGCCCCTCTGCTGGCCCCCTTGGGGATGCTGACAGGTGGCAGGGGGCAGTTATGTTGGGGGAGGGGGGCAATGACAACTTCCTCAATGGCTCAAGGGGGCGATTCTTTCGAAAAGGTTAAGAACCACTGGTCTAGATCTCCTGGACCTTGTCATCGGTGGTGGTGGGGAGTTGGGGGCTCTTGAAACCAGGCTCAATAGCAGTAACTGAGAGGGATCTTGGAGTCTTAGTGGACAACCCACTAGGGTGTGGCCCAGGAGTTCACGGTCTCCATGACAACCATGGACCTGACCCAAGTAGTTCAGGGTCCGACTCATCGGGGGGGGCACACGCGATCTGGTTTTTATCTCGGAACAATGGCACCATGATCTGAAATTGGGGGAAATAGTCATCCAGCCCTTGTCATGGTCAGATCATTCCCTTGTAAGATTGGACTTCCTGATGACCACTCCACGCCGCAGGGAGGCAGGACCGACGGTGGTTCCGCCCCAGGCGCCTAATGGACCCAATTGGGTTTCAGAGGGAGTTTGGGGAGTTTCCAGCTTCCCTCGCCCACAGCTCGACTGAGGCCCTGGTGGAAACCTGGAATAGTGCAGCCACTGGGGCCATAGATCGGGTTGCGCCTATGCGGACTCTCTCTGCTCGTGGTCCTCGGAGATCTCCTTGGTTTACTGAGGAACTCCGGGGGATGAAACGGCGGAAGAGATGCCTAGAGCGCCGCTGGAAGAAAAGTTGGGCTGAATCTGACCGGACACTGTTAGGACGTCATATTGATGTTTATCTAGTGGCGATGAGGGTCGCACAACGATTATATTGGGCCAGTCTTATCGCGTCTGCAGACTGTCGCCCGGCCGCCCTGTTTGGGGTGACACGCTCCCTCTTAAGATCTGAGGAGGCGGAGGAACCCCTGCAGGGCAGGGCCGAGGAATTTGTTCAGTTTTTGGCAGATAAAGTCACTCAGATCCGGTCGGACTTGGACTCTGGCTGGGCAGAGTCCACTGAGATGGTAGGGGCAGGTCTTAGTCCAGTTATCTGGGATGAGTTTGTTCCTGTTGGCCCTGAGGATGTGGACAAGGCCCTGGGAGCAGTGAATGCCACCACCTGTTTATTGGACCCTTGTCCCTCCTGGCTTGTTTTTGCAGGCCAGGAGACAACATGTGGCTGGCTCCAGGAGATTATAAACACTTCTTTGGGTGAGGGATGTGTTCCGCACGCCTTGAAAGAGGCTGTGGTTAGGCCCCTCCTCAAGAAGCCTTCCCTGGACCCGGCTGTGTTAAATAACTTTCATCCTGTGTCCAACCTTCCCTTTTTGGGGAAGGTTGTTGAGAAGGTGGTGGCGCTCCAGCTCCTTCGGGCCTTGAATGAAGCGGATTATCTGGATCCCTTGCAGTCTGGGTTCAGGCCCAGGTACAGCACTGAGACGGCTTTGATCGTACTAGTGGACAATCTCTGGCGGGCCCGGGATGGGGGGGTCTTCCTCCATTCTGGTGCTTCTTGACCTCTCAGCGGCTTTTGATACCATCGATCATGGTATCCTTCTGAGTCGGCTCAGGGGGCTGGGAGTGGGAGGCACTGTTTTACAGTGGTTCTCCTCCTACCTGTCTGACTGGACTCAGTCGGTGTTGGTGGGGGGGCAGAGATCAAGCCCTAGGGCCCTGCCATGCGGGGTTCCTCAGGGTTCCATCCTCTCCCCCCTCCTCTTTAATATCTACATGAAACCGCTGGGTGAGATCATCTGTCGACACGGGGTTGGGTATCACCAGTACGCTGATGATACCCAGTTGTACATCTCTGTCCCCGGTCAATCAAGTGAGGCCGTTGAGGTGATGTCCCGGTGCCTGGAGGATGTGAGGATCTGGATGGGGACTAATCGGCTCAGACTCAACCCTAACAAGACCGAGTGGCTATGGGTCTTGCCCCTCGGGTTCAGTTGATTATCCAACTTTAGTACTGGGGAGAAATTGCTCCCCTCAGAACGAGTCCAAACTTGGGAGTCCTTCTGGATCCACAGCTACAATTTGACCACCATCTTACGGCTGTGACCAGAGGGACCTTTGCACAGGTTCGCCTGTTAGGCCAGCTGCAACCCTTCCTGGACCGGGGGGCTCTACACATGGTTGCTCATGCCCTTATCACCTCTCAACTGGACTACTGCAATGCGTTCTACATGGGGCTGCCCTTGAAGAGCACTCAGAGACTTCAGCTGGTGCAAAATGCGGCTGCGCGAGTGATCATGGGTGCACCTAGACGTGCCCATATAACATCTATCCTCCGCAAGCTGCACTGGCTACCTGTGGTCTTCCGGGTACAATTCAAGGTGCTAGTGACAACTTTTAAAGCCCTTCATGGCTTAGGAGCAGGATACCTGTGAGACCACCTTCTGCGACCTTATGCCTCCCAGCGCCCAGTTAGATCTCACAGGGCGGGCTTGCTCCAGATACCATCAGCCAGGCAATGTCGGCTGGCAGGTCGATGGGCTAGGGCCTTCTCTGTAGCGGCGCCATCCCTTTGGAATATGCTCCTCGCGGAGATTAGAACCATCTCAAATTTACTTGCCTTCTGCAAAGCCGTTAAGACCTGGCTTTGTCGGAGGGCATGGCATTGAGACCTTGCTCTTCCCCCATGTATGTTTTGGATTGGTATGAATGAGTTTTTGTTTTTATATTGCATAGAAATTGTTTTTACCCTTTTGTACGCCGCCTCGAGTTCCCCATTGGGGGAAGTGAGGCGGGATATAAATCAAATAAATAAATAAATAAATAAATAAACCAGCTAAATAGAAGCCAGCCATGTGCAGCAGCAGCCAAAAAAGCCAATGCAATCCTAAGTTGCATTAACAGAGGGATACAATCGAGATCAAGGGAGGTACTAATACCACTCTGTAAAGCCTTAGTAAGACCACACCTAGAGTACTGCATCCAGTTTTGGTCACCACATTATAAAAAAGATGTTGAGACTCTAGAAAAAGTACAGAGAAGAGCAACCAGGATGATTAGGGGACTGGAGACTAAGGCATATGAAGAACAGTTACTGGAACTGGGCCTGGCTAGTCTAGTGAAGAGAAGGACCAGGGGAGACGGGAGAGCAGCCTTCCAATATTTGAGGGGCTGCCACAGGGAGGAAGAGGGGGTCAAGCTATTATCCAAAGCCCCAGAAGGCCAGACAAGGAATAATGGATGGAAACTAATCAAGGAGAGATTCAATCTGGAAATAAGGAGAAACTTTTTGACAGAACATTTAACCAATGGAACAGAAGTTGCCTTCGGAGGTTGTGGGAGTGCCATCATTTGAGACCTTCAAGAAGAGATTGGACTGCCATTTGCCAGAAATGGTGTAGGGTCTCCCACTTGGGTGGGGGGTTGGACTAGATCAGTGGTTGCCAACCAGTGGGCTGGGGACCACTGGTGGTCCATGAGAAAATTTTGGTGGTCCACAGAGAAATGTCACCCCCAAAGGACCCCCCCAAAGCAATTAATCCAGGCTGCGCTTAAACACAAGGCTTGCGTCACTTGCATTGCAAACAACACGAGGTAGTGAGGAGAAGGGGAAAGGGCGGAGGGGGGGGAACTTGCCCCACTCGTACCATGCGCCTGGCCTGGCCACCGGGCTGCTTCTTTCTGCTTTCTTCTGCTTTTGGCTGCACGCAAGGAAAGCAGCAAAAGTCTTTCTCTCTCTCCCCCAAACTCTGCCAGAAATGAGTCTTTGGGACCCTGCAAGGCCTCCTGCTCCAAGAGGCTGCTCCAGCAAAGACATTTCTGGCGGAATTTGGGGAAGAGAAAGAAAGACTTCTGTTGCTTCTGCTGCTTTCCTTGCATGAAGCCAAAAGTCTCTTTCTCTCTCTCCCCCCGAGAATGGAACTGGAGACTGTATCCTACGATCCCAAATAAAGAATAATGGATCGATAGGAAAACGGGGTGGGGAATTTTCCTGCAGACTTTTTTTGGAATTTTCCCAGGGTCTCTGGTCCATGGGATTTAAAATAATGAGTTTGGTGGTCCCTGAGGTCCAAAAGGTTGGCGACCCCTGGACTAGATGACCTATAAGGTCCCTTCCAACTCCGTTTATCTGTTTATCTGTCTCCGGCCATGGAAGTGGGAAGCTGTGGGAGGTCCCAGGCTACATCCTTTCCCTCCGAGATCCCTTGGGGTGGGATCCTGCTAGGGAGGCCGGAGAGATCCCTTGCTGCTTCAGAGAAGGCTTATTACTCTGAGGGCAAAGGGATCGAGCAGAATGGTCTCTTCTAAGTATCTTGGGATCTGGGTTGGTTCCAGGCAATGCTTGGCCATTTCCTGAATGATTCATTGAATGCCCAGCAAACCTCTGGCCATAGGTGGTGGCTTAGGCTCCTGATCTGGTTGCCCCTAGTCCTCCCTGTTAAGGGATCCAGAGGGTCGCCTTAGTTCACCCAAGTGCTTCCGAAATGAATCTGGTGGAGCCCAGCAAGAGCTCCCATCTCCTTCTTGCCACCCTTTCTTCTGTCTCGCCCGCCCGAAGATGTTGCAGGCAGGGAAACTGGGTTTTTCCATCTCTTGTATATGAAATGTCCAAATAGAAGTTTTCTTCCCGCTTTCCTCTTGGGTGTCATGATCAGGAGCTTCATTCCGGGGGGCGGGGGGCGCTTCTGGATGTTTAATGGGAGAAAGATGTTGAGTGTGGTGGTGGGGAGTCTCCTTGGAGAGAGGGGCTCCTGCCTCCCCCACCCTGCAGGTGCCTCCCCTGCCCCGCAAGGCAGCCAGGCTTTCCCCAACATGAGCAAACCACACCAGGAGGAGGGGATGTTTTGCATTCAGCTTTCTCCCCAGGCAGCAAAGAGGCTCCAGAGCCTTGAGGATTGCAGCTGCCTTGGTCTGGTGTGCCTTCAGGGATGGAAGGGGCTGGACTGCTACACTCTGGGGATTCTGGAGGGCTCCTTGGCTGCAGCTGGGAGGAGCCAACCTTGGCAACCAGCTGCTGCTCGGCTCTACAAAGGACCTGCCACAACAGGGCAAAGTTGGGCAGAGCATCTCCACGCCCAGGCAGACTGGGGGCTGGGGGGAGGGCCCTCCTGTACAAAAGCTGATTGTTTCTGGCGCTGTTGGGGCCCACATGGCAGAGCTAGGGGCCTCCAGGCCGTGCAGACACTGCCAGATGAATTAGGCTTTTGTGAGAAGCCAGCAGACCCATCGCGGCAGGGAGCTGCTGTCTCCAGAGCCCCCTGGGAGCTGGCCAGGAAGTCCTCCCTGCCCTCCATTCCCTAGAGCCAGTGGGACAAGGGCAGGAGCTGCTCTGTTCCCCCTCCCCCTCCCCCTTAACTTCCCCCTCTGCTGCTGCTGCTGAGGGTTGAAGCAGCATCTCTCTTGTTCATCCACAGCCCCAAAGGGCCGGATCTTTTGGGGTGGCGATTCCCAAGCAGACTGGAAGCCACAGAAAAACGCAAGGTGATCTGACAGGAGGAATGTGGTTGAATGCAAGCAAGGCCAGCCCGCCAGCCCCCAATGAAGCAGCAGCTTCTGCATGCCATTGCCTAGGAGAAATTCCCCTTCAAGGCAACAGGGGGCAACACATCTGGGGTTTAAGGAAAGGGACTAGGAGCTTGAGATTTGCTCTGTTTGCATATCTTTGCACAGTGCTCCCCCCTCCCCAGCCAGTCCTTCAGGAGAGGTGTTATGCTCCCCCATGTCACAGGTGCATTTCTGTAGCTTGCAGTGCTCCTCTGACCCCCTTCATGAGCCCCCTTCGGCCCCCTCCTCTTTCTCCTTGCCCAGCATTGCATTTGGTCTTCATCTTCTCTAGTCCTCAAGGGTTGGTTCCCCTGGAATGGGAAGCCGCTTCTCTACCACCAGCAGCTGGCCACGGAGTCTGTCTTCACCCAGTCTGTCCCTCACCGCTACCCCTCCCAGCAAGGAAGCTGCTGGGCTCAGCCTCGGTCTTGGCAGGAAGGCCTCCAGGGGTTGGCCTAGGCCTAGGCATTTAGGCAAGGGGTGTGACTGGAGGTAAAGCTCTTTCATGTGATATAGAGAATTAAACTATTGTTATTAAAAAGATAAAATCATAAAAAACATTGGCTGGCTGTCTCTGAAAAACACAGTAGAGCACTGTGAGAAATCTCAGTGGCAGCAATGCTACCTCCAGAGGCAGGGCTGCAAGAGGAAGGGCTGTCCCCCACGGCCCAAGGTTGGTGGGACCGGAACATGTTGTCCTTGTTGGTTACCTCGAAAGGAGCCACCAGCAGCTGCCACCACGTTTCTTTGCAAATTTAGAAGAGCCACATTTGTCCACAAGTGCAACAACTCAGGAATCCAGTAGCAGCTTTTTCAACTGGCAAATTTCATTAAAAGCCTGGATAGCGACATAGACATAGACTTCTTTATTGGCCAAGTGTGATTGGACACACAAGGAATTTGTCTTGGTGCAAATGCTCTCAGTGCACAGAAAAGGAAACAGACCTTCATCAAGAATCATCAGGGACCTGGTGCTTTCCCTGTATTTTGTTTCTTCAAAGCTTCTGTCAATTCCATCATGGTTATATTCCCTTCTAGCATTATTTCAATATCTTTAGGTATCTGTGGCAGTCTTGTCTTTTGTAGATACTGTATAATTTTTTCTTCTGGGATATCTTCTTGAGAGTACAGTTTTTCATAATAGTCTCGAATAATTTTTTTCTTTTCATCATTCCCATATTGTATATTCCCTTTTCCATCTATTAATTGGCTAATTTTCTTTGTTCCTTTTTCCTTTCTAATTTTATAAGCTAACCATCTTCCTGGTTTATTAGCATTTTCAAAATAATTTTGTTTAGCCTTTAATCTTTTGAGCAACATCTTCTTTATCCATTAAAGCCATTTTATGTTTAATCATGTCCATTTTCCTTTTAATATCTTTCCCTTGTGGTGATTCTTGTAATTCTTTTTCCAGTTTCATGAAATCATTTTCCAATATTTTAAATGTCTTTTTCCGTTTAGTATTTCTTTTCCTTGTGTAATCAATTATCAATCCTCTTGTACAGGCCTTCATCAAGTCCCAACGGGTTTGTAATGATGTATCTTCTTTTCTATTTTCCTTGAAGAAAAAAGTAAGTTCTGTTTCAATTCTCTTTTTAAATTCTTCTTCTTTCAAAATCATTATTTAATGTCCATCTAGATCTTCTCCTCTGTCCTTTCCAAGCAACTATCAGTGGATTGTGATCTGCCCAGGTCCCAATTTCAATTTGAATTTTCTATATCGAGAGCATATCTGCAGATGCCCATACCATATCTATTCTTGACCATGATTCATGTCTGTTTGAATAAAAAGTAAATTCTTTATTTCCAATATTTCTCTCTCCATATATCTTTAATATTCATTTCTTCTATCATTTGAAAAAAGGACTTGGGCAGCTTTCTTCTAGTTTTCTTTTTAGTTCTCTCAGATTTATAGTCAAGCTGATCATTAATTATCCCATTAAAATCTCCCATCAAAAAAATATTTGCATAGTCTAATTCAATCACTTTTGGTATAATTTCTTATAAAATTCTTCTTGATTCTCACGGTGCATATATTACTATCAAGAGCATTTTAGTGTTGTTGTCTATTATCTCCACCATTAAAATCCTCCCATCTTCATCTGTATAAATCAATTCTGCAGTAATTATATCTTTAATGTACAAGACCACTCTCTCTTTTACATTGTGCCAATGATGTAAATAACTTTCCTAACTTTTTGTCTCAATACATATTCATGTTGTTTTTAATGTGGACTTCTTGTAGACAAATTATATCAAGTTTTAGTTTCTCTAATTTGTGAAATATTTTCCTTCTTTTAGCAATCGAATTAAGTCCATTTATATTCATCGAAATCAGTTTTTTCCCTTCCGTTTTAGGTCCTGTATATAGGTTTTGTTGCTCTAGTCGTTCTAACTTCTCTTCGTTCTCTAGGTAGACCACCTACCACTCCAAGTTGTTCCTCTTCTTCACTTGTTGCTACACCTTCCTTTGGAAGTTCCACAATCAGCTCCTCTTGTCTTCCATTTCCATCCTTTTCTCTAAAATATTCATCGTAAAAGAATTGCGCTCTCTCCACTGTGTCAATTCTATGTCTTTGTTCCCACCACATGAACAGAAGGCCTTCTGGTATTAACCATCTGTAATTTACACCTCTCTTCAACAGTTCTTTGGATAAGAATGCATATTCTCTTCTCCTCTCTCTTATTCTTCTTGGTACCTGTTTCAATACCATAATGTCTTTGTTATTGTGCTTCAATGTCTTGTCTCTAGTTGCTTGCAATATTTGTGATTTAATGCTCTTCTTAGTCAACCTAATATGGATTTCTCTTGGAAGTCTATTCCTCGTTGCATACCTTGTGTAGACTCGAAATATTTCATCTATTCCATCCCTCATCTTCTCTTCGGTTGTTTCTAACAATTCTGCCAAAATCTGTGTCATTTTCTCCAACAAGTTTTCACCCTTCTCTTCCTTGACATTTTGGAATCTCAAATAAAATTCCGATCTATCCACTTCCCTTCGCAGTGATTCATTATGGTCACTTAACTTCACTTAATCTGATGTTCTTCATTTCTTCATCTCTTTGTTCTTGCTGCTCCTCAACTTTCTTAATCCTCTCACCATATTTCTCCATTGTTTGCTGTAGAGCTTTTATATTTTCATCTGTCTTGTCCAGCTTCTGTTCAATTATCTCAATTTTCTCTACTTTTTTTCCAATCTCGCTCACCACTTGTAATATCAACAGTATTTTATCTTCTTTCTCTTTTTCCCTTTCTTGTTGTGATATTGTTGATGCAGGAGTTGTAACTTGTGGAACTGAGGACCTTCTACTCATTCTTGCAGAGATTGTCAACACCAATTCCAAAAAAGGAAAGAAAAAGGAATGGAAGCCAATAATAAAAAGTAAAATTAGTAATATAAGAAGGAGAGGAACAATCCTACTCAAAAAGAAAAAGAGAAAAATAGTAAAAAGAAGAAAAAGAGGAATTCCATAACGTGTCAATGATATATCAATGATTTGAAGAAAAGATAAAAATTTAAAAACTAAGAAAGGAATGTATAAATAAAAAAACTTGAGTTTTTTTTAAAGAGAAGGGAAAGAAAAAAGAAAAGATCCAATAGTTGACTGTCTTGTTTCCAATGTACAAAATGAAAAGCCACCTCTCAAAAGAGAAAAGGCTAAAAATTGAAAAATAGGAAGATATCAATAAAAAAGTTGAAAAATAAAATAAAATAGTAAAGTATCCTTTAAGAATAACAAAATATATTTTTAGGGGCTCCAATTATAAAAAATTAAATTACAAGCAATAGGAGACCTATTAATAATTAATAATAATGATTATAGTTTTTCCTTTTTGTAATACTGAGTATGAATAATGAGGGGAAGGCACTGTGATTTTTGACCTAATCGACATACTTGAAATTGATATGGATCTATGTGTTGTATGTTTGTTTGTTACGTTTGTTCTTTTGGAAAAATAAAACTTTTGTAAAAAAAAAAACAATAGGAGACCTTGGCAGGAAGCAATATCACTCTTTATTCCACTGCCACTATGCAAAGTCCAGAGCTTAACAATTGAAAGAGAAATTCCAGCTCTTCTGTTTTTTCCTCTCAACATTAAGTGAGAGTTGCACTGAAAGCTGTGAATCCCAGTAAAGCTGCAGGTCCAGATGGGGTGCTGGGGAAAGTGATAAAGACTTGTGCCAATCAATTAGCAGGGGTCCTGACAAGGATCTTTAACATCTTTAACATCTCTTTAACAAACAAAATACAGGGAAAGCACCAGGTCCAGACGGCTTACCGGCGGAATTCTATAAGACCTTCCAGGAAGTGTTAAGCACTCCCCTTCTAGAAGTGATGAATGAAGTGTTACTAAAAAAGAGAATACCTGAAACCTGGTTGGAAGCCTATATCACCCTTATACCTAAAGAAGAAATGGACCTACAACAAGTTAAAAATTATAGACCTATCTCACTGCTGAACTCAGATTATAAAATTTTTGCTTCAATATTGGCAGAAAGAATGAAAAGGTATTTAAATGAATTTATCCACACAGATCAAAATGGATTCTTGCCAAAATGACAAATTAAGCAAAATGTGAGAATAATTTTAGATACTTTGGAGTACTACAAGCACACCCTGAAAAACAGATGGCATTGATGTTCTTAGATGCTCAAAAAGCATTCGACAATGTGAATTGGCGATTTTATGATATTGCAAATGATGCAAATGGGCTTTGGAAAAAACTTTATACAGGCTATTGAGACAATATATAACAACCAAACAGCGAAGATATTGGTGAATGGAGAATTGACAGAATTTATAGAGATAAGAAAAGGAACTAGACAAGGTTGTCCTCTGTCGCCACTGCTGTTTGTTTTAACGTTAGAAGTGCTGAATAGAGCCATTAGAGAAGATGAAGAAATAAAAGGAATGAAAATTAAAAAGAAGAATATAAACTTCAGGCGTTTGCAGACGATTTGGTATTCATATTAGAGGAGCCAATTAAATCAGCACCTAAGTTGATAGAGCAAATAGAAAAATATGGAATGGTGGCAGGCTTAAAAATTAATAAAGACAAAACAAAGATTCTAACAAAGAATATGTTAGCAAAACGTAAGAAAGACCTAGAAGATTTACTAAAGATACAGATTGCAAATAAAGTTAAATATTTGGGAATATATATAACATCAAGGTGCAGTACATTGAAAGAAGATAATTATATAAAACTCAAACAGCAGATAGCTTACAGATCTTGAAAGATGGGAAAATATGCAATTATCTCTTATCGGCAGAATATCGACAGTCAAGATGAATGTTCTACCCAGAATCTTATATTTATTTCAGACAATCCCAATTAGACTTGGGAAAGAGTACTTTGAAGATTTAAATAAAATCACATCAAAATTTATATGGCAGGGCAAAAAACCAAGAATTAAATTTAAGCTATTACAAGATGCAAGGTCTAGAGGGGGATTTGCACTACCTAATTGGGAATTGTATTACCAAGCTGCAAGTTTGATGTGGGTGAAAGAATGGATAATGTTGAGAAATAGTAGATTATTAATCTTAGAAGGTCATGATTTGCTATTAGTGTTATGTATGTAGGTTTAAATGTTATTGGTTTATTTTGAACTGTTCTTGTAAAATGTCAAATGGGATTGGTTTAAATAGTGCGGGAAAAACCCTGCACTTCCATTGGCTGGCAACTACGGCTGCTGGCTATAAGAAGCAGCCGTAGCCCAGCCAAGTCGGGTCCATTCGAGCTGTAGACACTTAATAAACTCTTCACTGAATCTCTTCGCGTCTGACTCTTCATGCAAACTTAACACTGGCGACGAAGGTGGGATTGCCCTGAAGAAGAGACGATGCAGAAGACAAGCAGAAGAGCGAGGTGGCTGCGCTGAACACCCCCACAGCCCCGTTCAATCCGGCGGCAGAAGACTGGGAATCGTATGCGGATCGCTTCCAGATGTACTTGGAAGGAAATGACCTCGCCGATATCCCCGAGAAGCGGAAGAGGGCGGTATTTCACGCACTGCGGTCCGGCAGTCTTCAAGATGGCGGCGTGGCAGGAGCTGCAGACTTGAAGGTAATGGAATGGCCTGATTTGGAAAAGCTTTAAGAGCCCATTACGCCCACAAGTATCGTGCCTCATTAAGAGACACGAGTTTTACCATCGGGATCAAGGGGAAAGCGAAAATGTTAACGACTTCATGGCAAGTTTAAGGGACATTGGGGGTGCTTGTGACTTTACCAACTTAGAAGAGGCCATGCGTGATCGGTTTGTTCTAGGCCTCAAAGATAAGGTCTTACAGAGCAAATTACTAATGAAACCTAAGATCACATTTAAGGAGCCCATAGAGGAAGCTGTTTCAGCGGAAGCCACCAAGTCCTCAGCAGTGGCCATGAAAAAGATTAACAAGGCCTCAAGCCATTCTGATGTGGAAAAATCCACAACAACCCATTGCGAGCAAATAGACTCTGATTCAGATTGCAGTGAAGTGGAGGAAGGAATTTATAGACTCAGAATGGAGAAGAAAAGGAAAGACCCTGGAAAAAAGAGGCAAGAATTTTATTGCAGAGGCTGTGGGGGGCCACCCCACTGAATGCAAGTTTTTAGACACCATCTGCCTACGTTGTGAGAAAAGGGGTCACCTAGCAAGAGTGCAAATCATCCAGAACTCCACCTAGTAGGAAGAAATTCCCTGAGAAGGAATTTAAGCCCAACAATTTCATTGAAAAGATGGGGCGCAACTCAGAAGCAAATGGAAAGAATGAAACTCATCAAACAATCACCATTGGTTATTCTTCACCTTTGAGAAGCAGAAAAGTACATGTGAAGGTATTCATTGAAGGAAGGCCTTGCCAAATGGAAGTGGACTCAGGCTCCTATTTATCTATGGTGTCATGGGACACTATTCACAGGCTACTTCCCAACATTCAGAAGAAACATTTTCAGAAGCAAGCACTGACTCTTAAAGACTACCAAGGGAACAAGATTCCAGTAGTTGGAACAAGAGATTTCAACGTGAAGTTTAAAGGCCACACCAAACGTTTGCCCCTGACCATCGTGGACAAGGATCGCCAAGCTTGCTGGGACTTGAGTGGTTCAAGCCACTAGGCATCGAGGTGACTGGCATCAATCACGTGAGTAACTCTGAATGGGAGGAGGCCTTGAAGTCTGAGTTTCCAGAGGTCTTCAGCGAAGGATTGGGCAAGTATATGGGGACCCCTATCACTTTCAACCTAGATCCCAAGGTGCCCCCAATTCGTTTAAAGCCCAGGAGGGTTCCATTTGCTTTAAAGGAAAAATTGATGCACAATTAGACAAGTTAATTGCTCAAGGGTTTTAGAGCCCACTGACCACTCCAGATGGGAGACACCCATAGTCACACCAGTCAAGGCTGATGGGTCAGTAAGAATTTGTGGAGACTATAAGGGGACACTGAACCATGCGCTGCAGCAGAGCATATCCAGTTCCAGTTGTGCATCATCTGTTACATTCACTTGGCAGGGGTACAGTCTTTGCCAAATTGGACTTGGCCCAAGCATATCAACAACTAACAGTTGATGATGCCACTGCAGAGGCCCAAACCATTGTGACTCATAGAGGTGCCTTCAAATGTAAAAGGTTACAATTTGGAGTAAGTGTGGCACCAGGCATCTTTCAAAGCCTTATGGAAAGAATGCTCCAAGGACTGCCAGGGGTAGTGCCTTACTTTGATGATGTGTTAATCTCTGCTGAAAATGACACTCAACTACAAGAAAGACTCAGAGAAGTTCCTTACCAGATTCAGGAAAGCGGGGTTAAAAGTCAAGGAAGAAAAATGCACGCTTAAGACTGACAGGGTTGAGTTCCCGGGCTACATGATTGACAAGCATGGCATCCACCCTACTGATGCCAAGGTTAAAGCAATCAAAGAAGCCCCTAAGCCTAAATGCAAAACAGATTTGCAAGCTTTCCTTGGACTTATTAACTTTTATCACATGTTTCTACCTCAAAAGGCAACCATTGCTGAACCATTGCACAGATTACTTGATAAGAAGTCTGTTTGGGTCTGGGGAAGGAAGGAACAATCAGCATTTAACAGTATTAAGAGACTAATCATGTCTGATGCTGTACTGATACAGTTCTCTGAGAATTTGCCTGTTGTACTGACTTGTGATGCATCCCCTTTTGGAGGGGGGGTTTTTGAGCCACAGGCTTCCCAGTGGGAGAAGCCCTATTGCATTTTACTCTCGCACTTTGACCAAAGCAGAGAGGAATTACAGCCAGTTGGACAAAGAGGCATTGGCAGTTGTTGCAGCTGTTAAGAAATTTCATGAATATCTGTATGGCAGAACATTTACCATTATTACAGATCACAAACCTTTGTTAGGCATTGTGGCAGGAGACAAGCCTACACCTACTATCCTGTCACCAAGAATGCTGAGGTGGACTGAATTTCTTGCAGCTTATTCATACAAACTGATTCACAAGCCTGGCAAGGACATTGGACATGCTGATGCACTAAGTCGTTGCCCACTTCCTTGCCACAAGGAGGACCTTGAACCTGAAACACACACCTTTTTCCTAGAAACTGTTGCCAAGCTTCCAGTTCATGCTGCTGAAATTGCCAGAGAGACTGCCAAAGACACTGTGTTGGCTCCTGTTATAGGCTGGATTAAGAAAGGTTGGCCTCTTCAAGATCTACCTCACCTTGCCCAACCTTTTAAGTCCAGGCAAACTGAATTATCTGTATTAAGAGGATGTATTTTGTGGGGTAACAGGGTGGTTATTCCTGCAAAACTGCAAAGAGAGGTTTTGGAAATGTTACATGAGGGTCATCCTGGTATTGTAAGGATGAAGGGATTGGCCAGGAGTTATGTATGGTGGCCAGGTATTGACAAAATGGTTGAAAACTGGGTTGCATCTTGTCCCAATTGCCAGGTAGTCAGGCCTGCCCCATCTCACGCCCCCACAGGAATGGGAATGTCCTAGGGGCCCATGGTCTAGGATTCACATTGATTTCGCACGTCCTACTAGTGGGCACACCTTTCTTATTATAGTAGATGCATATTCCAAATGGCTAGAGGTGTTTCCCATGACATCCACCACAACTGATGCTGTCATCAAGCAGCTCAGAAAACTGTTTGTAACCCACGGGTTACCTGATGTTCTTGTCTCTGACAATGGCCCTCAATTTACATCTAACCTCTTTGAATCCTATCTAGCACAACAGGGTATCAGACATGCCCTTACTGCCCCTGGGCACCCTTCGGCTAACGGCCGGGTTGAACGCATGGTACATTTTACCAAAGAGAAGCTTCAGCAACGGGGTCCTGGGGACATCACTGAGAAGGTTGAAAAACTTCTTAGTGTTCAGCACATCACTCCTAGCCCATCTAATAACTTATCCCCAGCAGAGTTGTTGATGGGTAGGAAACTTAGGTCTTCCCTTGACCGCCTTCATCCCACTTACGCACCCAACGCACCACTGGATTCCACTTCCAAAGTTCGTACATTCAGTGTGGGTGATTCTGTTTATGCTAAGAACCTTATGGGTGAACCTTTGTGGATTCCTGCTGAGATAACTCAGATCACAGGCCCTCGTTCTTACAGGGTACAAACAGAGGATGGACTCCTCTGGAGCAGGCACATTGATCAACTTAGATCCAGGTTCTCTCAGGAACATCACCCTTGTCTCTCTCTAGTTCCCTCACCTGATGTCAATTCTAGGGGGGAAGGGGAGGAACAGGAGGAAAATCAGCAAGCAAGAATCAACCCCATGTGTAACGAGCCATTACGACAGGAACCATCCCAAAACCTGTCACAATGCCAAAATCCATCCTTAGAAGTGGAAGATTGTACATCACTATCTGACTTGGGAGCTGATATTGGGATGGAGATGGGTTGGGAGGAGAGACCAGATTCTAACAGTCAAACAGGGTCTTCTTTCACAGGGAGTCCCAATGGGGAAATGTCAGCAGACACATTTCCTCTCTCACTGGGTGAGAATGTAAAAACTTCTGAACCACGAAGGTCTCAACGTACACGCAAGAGCCCCACCTATTTAAAAGAATACATTAGATAGGTTGGGGTTTGGTATGGACTGAACCTAGTGGGGAGGGGTGTTATGTATGTAGGTTTAAATGTTATTGGTTTATTTTGAACTGTTCTTGTAAAATGTCAAATGGGATTGGTTTAAATAGTGCGGGGAAAACCCTGCACTTCCACTGGCTGGCAACTACGGCTGCTGGCTATAAGAAGCAGCCGTAGCCCAGCCAAGTCGGGTCCATTCAAGCTGTAGTCACTTAATAAATGCTTCACTGAATCTCTTCGCGTCTGACTCTTCATGCAAACTTAACAATTAGGATGGCATGCTTTCTTATGGTATAAGGGAACAAAAAAACAAGGATATTTTAGAAGACACTATGTGCGAGAAGCTTTATTTTTAAATTGGGAAAAAACTAGAAAACAACATTATATACAAATCCCTTTATGGGTATCTACTATTGAAGCTTTTTCATATCCAATAATATATAAGAAGGAACAAACAATTAGATATGGAGAGATTTTAAATGAAAAGGGTGAACTCAAATCGATGCAAACATTACAAGAACAAGGAATAAAAATGAATTGGTTTTCATATTTGCAAATACAATCCAGATATGATGAGGATGTTAGGACTGAAGGTATTTATAAAAAGCAAACTGAACTAGATAAAATTTTGATGGGTACGAATGAAAAAGTGATTAAAAAACTCTATGGTCATTTATTAGAAGTTAGAATGGAAGAGGAGCAGGTTAAGGAAACAATAATTGCTTGGGGGGAAAATTTTGGTTATGGGATAGATTTAGAGAGATGGCAAACACTGTGGGATCAGAATTATAAAATGACAATGTCAACTGCATATAAAGAAAATTTGTATAAGATGTTTTACAGGTGGCACCTATTCCCGAGAAGGATCGCAAGAATGTTTAAGGACAAATTGGATAAGTGTTGGAAATGCCATCAGATACCTGGCTCCTACTACCACATGTGGTGGACTTGCGCTGACGCTAAAAGATACTGGACTAAAATCCACATGTGGTTAGAAAAAATGACACAACAACATATAGACCTGAAACCCGAGATATTCCTATTGGGAATTGTACCAGAGACATTTAAAAAAGAACTGAAATACTTGATTGTTAATGTACTGACAGCTGCTAGAATTGTATTTGCTAAAAATTGGAGAAATGACAAGATACCTATGCAGGAGGAAGTGATTAAGATTTTGGACTGTGCCGAAATGAGTAGACTAACATTTGAAATTAGGGATCAAGAAGAAAAGCAGTTTTATAAGATATGGAACATGTTTTATCAATGGTTAGATAAAAAAGTTTGGTAATATATGGGATATATATGGAATATAAAGATAGATAGAACTGTTGAAACCATCTAGAGATTATAATATGGTAGAGGATTAATAATGATAATGGTTTTTCCTTTTCGTAATACGGAGTATGAATAACGAGGGGAAGGCACTGTGATTTTTGACCGACCGACACACTTGAAATTGATATGGATTTGTGTGTTTTATGTTTGTTTGTTATGTTTGTTCTTTTTGGAAAAATAAAACCTTTATAAAAAAAAAGAATCATCAGGGACAAACACTTAATGTTAGTCAACCACTTTGCGGGCGGCTGCACAGCCAGAGCCTTTCCCGTCTGCCTGTCGCGTTCGGGGCGAAGGGGGTGGCTCTCTCTGGGCAACCGCCCTTCCCGGCCCCGCCGAGGTCGCGCGCGCCTTTCGCGACGGGGCTCGAAGAGCTCCCAGAGGCGACCTGCGAAGCGGGGCTAGAAACCGCGATGCCCATGCCGGGCTCCCCCGTTACCCAAAGGCAGGCAGAGGCGGCGCGGAAAGTCCGCCAGGACCGAGGGCTCCGTCTGCGGCTCTGCTCCCCCCGGATCCTCTCTTTACCGGCTGGGACGCGAGACCCTCCCCGGTCCACGCGAGAAGGGCCCCCTGCGGGGATGCGAGGGGAGGGAATGACCTTCCCACTCCCAGCACGGACGCTGCTCCCCCCCCGTTTGGCTCCCGAAGAGCCCGCAAGAAAAGCCCCGGGGTCAGCGGCGCCAAGGACCCTCCTCCCGGCTCAGTGGCTTCTCGAGCGGGAGACCTCGGGCGCCGCGTCCAGCGCAGCGGCCCCATGCTCACCAAGGGCGCCAGGCTGCTCCCGGGGGGTCGGGACAGAGCTGGGGCAGCCAAGGGCCCTCGGGCGGTGGGAGGGCAGGAGGGGGTCGAGCTCCGCGGGGGCGGATGCCGGACGGGCACGGGAGTCAGGGAAAGGCGCTTCGTCCGCGCCGCCTTCTCGCTAGTCAGACGGGCCCTCCTGTGGGCCTGTCCTCAGCCGGGGACCCGGGCGCCTCCGCGAAGGGAGTCGGGAAATCAGAGCCCCGACCGGCAGACCTGGCGGGCGCCCACCACGCGAGATCGCAACCGGCGGCGCTGGGACCAGGCGGAGGGGGGGACGAGTCGGGGGCGGGCCCACGGGCGGCGGCAGACCAATCGGCGGCTCCCGCGCGCGGGCTCTGGCCGAAACTTTCTGGGCGGGGCCGAGGCCTGGCGCTCACCTGGCCCGCCCCACCGGGTAGGTAGGGGGCGGGCCGGCGGGCGCGGATTGGTGGGCGGCCGGGAGGCGTGGCCAGCGGCCGCCTGTGCCGCCATCTTGCTTGAAAACTTTTGGGCTCCCGCCGCCGCCCGTCCGCCCGCCCGGAGGGAGCCAGGAGGGTCGCCGCGGGGGTGGGGGGGCAGGAAGGGAGGCCGGAGCGGCGCTCGCCATGCCCGTCCGGAGACAAGGTGGGTCGCGGGAGGGGGGCGCCGTGCCTCTGGGCGCGTGCAGAGGGCGGTGGGGGGGGGCTCCAGCTGTGCTCTGACGGCTCCCTCTCCGCCTCCCCCGCCCGCAGACACTCAGCGCGCCCTGAGGCTCCTGGAGGACTACCGCGCGAAGCTAAGCCCGCGGGAGGACCGGCAGCTGCGCAGCTCGGTGGAGCGGGTGATCGGCATCTTCCGGAGCAGCCTCTTCCAGGCCCTGCTCGGTAGGCGGCCCCCGGCAGCCCTCTTCCCAGGGTCCCGGGGGCGCGAGTCGGCCTCCCCTTCCTGGCTGTGGAGCCCTGGCCAGGCGCTCCAGGGGTGGCGTGGCCGGCGGGCGAAACTTGCGGCGGCTCCCGTCCCGAGAGCGGAGTTTTCCCCTCGGCCGGTGCTCCGCCTGCCCCATGGGCCTCGGGCTCTCTGCCGCCGCCGCTCCCTCTCGCTGGAAGGGCTGCCCCGGGGCTGGACACGGGAGGAGGGGGGGTTGCTGGAAGCCTTCGCTCCGGGCGGCGGCGGCGGCGGAGGAGGAGGATTCCTTCTGAGGAGCCGCCAATTAACCTCCACAGATATTCAAGAGTTCTACGAGGTGACTCTGCTTGAAAACCCCAAAAGCGCCGATGAACCGAAGCCGGCTCAACCCGTCCAGCCCGGGGACACCTGGAACTTGCCCAGTCCGCCAAGCACTGGCCTGACTTCGGAGACCTTGCCCAGCAGCCAGACTGCCGACACCCAGGTAGGTGAAACCGGAGCCCCCCCCCACCGTCCCAGCCCCCCGGTTGGGCACCTTCTGGGGATGGCGAGGGTGGTGCTGGTGTAGGGCTGGCCTGGCCCTGCCCGCTTTGGGAAGAAGAGTTTATTTTGCTTTTCCGCCTCTCTGGAGGGGCCCCTGAACTTCTGAAAAGGTTCCCTTTTGCTGTGCAACACTTGCAAATGAGTGTTAGAGTAACAATTGATTAAAATGTACTAACGCCGGAAGCCTTTGAAGTGGAGTTAGTTTCTGACTTGAATGAGATCGAAATTATGTTTAGCATCTACTCTAGAATTGACTTGTTGGCAAATTGTGCTCGCATTATAGTTTCCCCAAACAGTGGTAGAAAAAAAAGATGCCCAAGGATGTATCCCATTGGAAGCTTTGGGGTGGACACCATACCGCCCCTCCCCCAAAGAAGTGGTGTTCATGAGGGGGCTGCTGAGCTCTGCTAGAAATGCTCCCTTCTTGTTTTAGGTTACTCTGCCTTAGTGGGCATCGGGGCTGTGTGCTCTGGGGAAGGGGACATGCTTGATGGGGGGGTGGGGGCGGAAGGGGCCTTTTCTATGGAGTCCTTGCATTGGTTGGAGCGGGAGAGGGGAGGCAGGAGATGCCAAGGACCTGGTGGGATGTTCATTTAGCCTCTTCATCCTGCCTTTGGATGCTGCCTTCTGCCTCCCAATCCCCACCACCTTGAACAGCCAGTGACCTGCACGTGGACAGGGCCAGTGCGCACATGATTTCCCACTGGAAGAGCAGTGGGGAGGCCAGAGGTGCCTGTGCATGGTTTAAATGAGCTTTTGAACTGTTTCCTTGTTTCTAGATGGGTGTGTTGGCACTAGATGATGGTTAGTGATAGGAAAGCATTTTCCTCACGCCCAAGCTGAATTCTACAAACGTAATTTACTTTAATTGTTATGGACAGAGAGGATGGGGAAAATGCAGATACTCACAGCAGAATAATGTAAAATGTATTGTTCTTTTTGGCAAAGTTGGTGGTTTTTGCCTCAGTCCTTGAGCTGGGATGCAAGGGTCTTATTGTCACTTAAAGCTCAGAAAGGAGGACAGGGGGACAGGGCCCTTAGTGCTCTGCTGAGGAACCCTTAGAACTGGAAGCTGTTTCAAACTGGCAGGAAGGAAGTTGAAAGGTCAAGTTAGAAAGTAAGACGTTGCGGAAAGAGTCGCAGAAGCTTAGAGCCAACTTCTGGTGGAGGTAGTGGGTCAGGGATCAGTAGCTAAGTTTCAACCTGCTTGGGATAAACAACATGTCCATCATCCGACAATTAAAAAAAAATCCTTAAGCACAGACTCAATGGACTACTAGTTGCCATCAGTTGTCTATGTTGCTATGTTTCCAATGTTGTGGCAGAAATAGGCTGCCCTTGGGGCTGAATCCTCTGGAATACCATGAAATGCTTCTGGTAGGGATTAACTTCTGGGAAATTGCCAGGCCATCCCAAAGTTTGTTTGTTTGTTTGTTTGTTTGTTTGTTTAAATTTATATGCCGCCCCATCTCCGAGAAGACTCGGAGCGGCTCACAGAAAGAATTGGGATACAAACAAAAATGCAAGAGGGTGGGGAAAAAAAACCCACCTCAATCCAGGCCGTCTGTTCAAACAGATGAGTTTTAAGATTGCGGCGGAAGGAACAGAGGTCAGGGGCCAGTCGCAACTCCAGGGGCAGTTGGTTCCAGAGGGTGGGCGCTCCCACAGAGAAGGCCCTCCCACAGGGGACTGCCAGCCGACATTGTCTGGATGGCGGCACCCCAAGGAGGCTCTGCTGATGGGAGTGCAATGGACGATTTGAATTTGAAGGTGGTAGGAGGTGTTCCTGCAAATATCCTGGACCCTGGCCATGAAGGGCTTTATAGATTAACACCAGCACCTTGAATCTTATCCAGAGGGCAACCAGTAGCCAATGTAGATCGCGTAGGAGGGGTGTTACATGGGAGTATCGGGTCGCTCCCATCACTACCTGCGCAGCCACATTTTGCACCAGTTGGAGCCTCCGCATAGTCCGCAAGGGTATCCCTAGGTAGAGAGCATTGCAGTAGCCAAGACGGGAAGCAATGAGTGCATGGGTGACTGTGCATAGGGCATCCCGGTCCAAATAGGGGCGCAACTGATGCACCCGGCAAACCTGGGCAAATGCCCTCCTGGCAACAGCTCCCACCTGCTCCTCCATATTTAGCTGTGAATCCAGGAGGACACCTAAGTTGCACGCACTATCTGCGGGGGGCAACACCTCTCCCCCCATGATCAGAGATGGAATTTCTTGGATAGCCTGAGAAGCCGGTAGGCACAGCCACTCAGTCTTGTCCGGATTGAGCTGGAGCCTGTTCCTTCCCATCCAGGTCCGTCTCCAGGCAACGGGACATCACGGAGAGGGCATCACTGAGGTGGTCCGGGGTGGAGATGAAAAGCTGGGTATCATCAGCATATTGATGATACTTCACCCTGAACCCACGGATGATCTCACCAAGAGGCTTCATGTAGATGTTGAACAGAAGGGGAGAGAGAACCGACCCCTGGGGCACCCCACAGGTGAGGGGCCCTGGGGTCGACCTCTGTCCCCCTGTCAACACCGACTGTGTGCGTCCCAAGAGGTAGGAGGAGAACCATTGTAAAATGGTGCCTCCCACTCCCAACCCCCAAAGGCGCCGCAGTAGGATACCATGGTTGATGGTATCAAAAGCCGCCGAGAGGTCTAATAGGACCGGGATAGAGGAATACCCTCTATCCCGAGCCCTCCAGAGGTCATCTATCAGTGAGACCAATGCCGTCTCTGTGCTGTGACGAGGCCTGAAGCCCAATTGATACGGATCTAGGTAGTCAGCTTCCTCCAGGAAAGTTGGGAGCTGCTGGGCCACCACATTCTCAACAACCTTCGTGACAAAGCGAAGGTTGGAGACAGGACAAAAGTTGTTCAAATTGGCTGGGTCCAGGGCAGGCTTCTTGAGAAGGGGCCTCACCACCGCCTCTTTCAAGGCAGTGGGAAAGGATCCCTCCCACATATACCCTCCCGGGCAGCATAAACTAGCCAGGAGGGGCACAGGTCCAATAAACAGGTGGCGGTACTCAGCTTCCGCATAATCCTGTCCACTGAATCTAAGGTCACAGGGTCAAATTCATCCCAAATAATCTCGACAAGACTCGACGTTGCTTCCACGTCTGACTCCAGCCAGTTGGAGTCCAAACCGGCCCGGATCTGAGCGATCTTATCCAGCAGATGCTGACTAAACTCCTCAGCCCGTCCCTGCAGAGGGTCCTCCCTCACCCCCTGGTCCAGGAGGGAGCGAGCGACCCTAAACAGGGTGGCCGGGCGATTATCTGCGGATGCGATGAGAGTGGAGAAGTAAGAAGTAAGTAAAGTTGACAATGTTCCCCACAATTAAGGCAATTTCTTATATGCCTACCAAAACTACGTTTTTCAAATTTCCAATTTTTCTGATCCCAGCATAATTCTCTAGTAAATTCACACCTAATCTTAATACTGTAAGATTCAAGGCATTTCCCTGTTCTGTTTATGCGGATATGTGTGTATAAAGTTCTACAATTGAAGTAAGATGCATTATTACAGTAACATGAAGCCTCTCCTTCCAGCTATCCACAGCTGCTAAGCGTCATTTAAGAGTGAAAGGATGGACATTTCAAGGGGGATGAACTGAGGCTTCCAGCTGTCCATCCCTCCTTTTAGCAATGGGAAGGGGGAGGATTATTCTTTGCTGTCCATGACTTGTGACACTTCCTCTTCTCTATGAGACTGGAAAAGGCCTGTGTTCCTCAGCTGGATTCCTTCAGGCAGACAAGAGGGGCCAGGAAAGTCTCTTGCTCTCCCTACATTCTTTGGAGTTTTAACCTTCCACACCCCTTTCTTTTCTAGAGCCTCTTTGGTATATACAGCCCTGTTTTGTGTAAAAATGTTGCTTCCTTATGGAATTAGCATAGTGGCTTGGTAGCCAGTCTCTCTCTGTTCTTTTTCACAACCCACTAAATACTTTCCTTGCTTACGATGGTTTTATATGATGATCACATGTTCTCCACTCATAGCATGGCACATGCCATTTTCTGGCACTCAAAACTCATCTTCCACAGTCTGTACATGATGGTGCGCTAGTAGTTGGTTGCGGAGTCGCCTTCCTCCCTTTCTTCCTGGCTCCTTTGGGATGCTGAAGTGGGGAGTCGGCTGATGCCGCAGGCACCATTGCCTTTGGGTTCCTTGGAGCCTCTGGGGCTGGCAGACGAACCCTCTCCACCTCTTTCTGCTGTGGGAAGGGGTGGATCCCATCCAGGTCTCCAGGGGATCCTGCATTTCTCCCTCCCGATTACTCATCGGTTGCGCTGCGCCCTTCCTTGACCTGGTGCCAATTTGCTTCACGTTTACTGGGCATCTGTTAATTCTGTTTTTAGGATTCCATTGTTTTGGCTCTATATTTGAACATTTTTTCAATTAGTGACCCTTTCCCATTTATTTATGAATATTTATATGACCATCCATCTTAATCCAATATGTGACAAGGCATTCCGGTTTACCCGAGTTCAGTTATAGCTGAATTATTGGATTTGATGACACTTCATTTCACTTTGGCAATTGGAAGACTCTCCCCCGTGCCCTCTTTGGAAGGTCCGGCCACTTGGAAAGGAATGTGGGGGAGCTGGGGTAGGGCACCCCCAAGCCAGCCTCTCTGAGGAATGAGACAGTAAGGTGGTGGGTCTGTTTAGGGTGCAAGTATGACCATGTCTACAAATGCACATAGTCCTTGACTTACGACCATTTGCTTGTTGAAGGGTGTTGATAAAAGAGATTTACAGCTTGTCTTCACACTTAGGACTGTCTGGGGCGGCATCTCCGCGGTCCCTTGGCAACCAGCAGTCTTTGTCCCTGGGCGGCTGCCATTTTTTGCCACCTTCCCCAACCGGCTTCTGACAGGGAAAGTCAGTGGGTTCGTTTAATGACTGTGTAATTCACTTAAGGACCACCACAAGAAGGGGGTAAAATCTGGTGTGACTCACTTACTGCCCACCTTGCTTAGCAACAGGTATTCTGGTCCTAGGCGGTCATGGGTGGGGGACCTCCCTGTATCTTGAAAGCTGATCCTTCCTCCCCTGAAAGGGCAAGCAGCACATGGATTTCTCCCCACCCCCCAGAAAGGAAGCAGATCTGGGAGGGGGAGCTGTCTCGTTCTCTCCCCCTCCCACTTTGCAGGCAGTCTAGTGGATTCCTGTGCTTTGGGGGCTGGGGTGAAGATTGGATTAGAGATCCCTTGCAGACAAAGGAAAACTGTATGTAACCTTCTTTTTCCCACCCCCACCTTTTGTTATCTGGAAATGAAAACCGAGTCTGTCACAGAAGCAGCCTAACCGAATAAACATCCAATAACTAAATATCTGGAAGACTGGTTGGGTTTCATGAGCCTGGTGTAAGCCCTGGCATCAGGAGGGCACGGCAGGTAGAGACTGGGGCTTGAATCCCTCTGGACTGACCAGTTGGGGAAAGTGGGGGGAGTGAAAGGACTGCCCTGCAAAAGGGGGAGTGGGGATAGAATAGAATAGAAATTAGAATAGAAATTAGAATAGAATAGAATAGAATATAGAATAGAATTCTTTATTGGCCAAGTGTGGTTGGACACACAAGGAATTTGTCTTCGGTGCAAATGCTCTCAGTGGACATAACTGAGATGGGGTGGGGACGAGCATGAGGGGCAATTTGCAGGGACAGAAAGGGGGGCAGTTGTTTAGGGAACTGTGTCTGTATAGGTGGATCCTCTTCCCTGAGGCTTATCTTTGCTGACACTTATTCTGTCTTTTATGTAATGTGGCTTGTTCCAGGAGTGTGCCTGCGTGTGTGTGTGTGTGTGTGATGGGGATGTTTGTATGTTTCTCAGCTCATGGACCATTGTGGGGAGACTGAAGTTCCAAAAGGGGTCATTTAGTACCAACATAGACAATTTCTTTGTTTGGTCGGTCTGAACTATATTTTGTTTTGATCATCTGAAATAAAATGCCAAGTTCTTCAACGTGTCAGATTCTGGCATCTTTTTTGGGAGGCAAGGTGCTAGTCTTTTTCTCTTTTTTTAATTGCTATCTCAGGTGAAAGAAGTCTTGGAGGGAACAGTTTTAAAACTCTTAAGACAAAAAGCTGTTCATAAAGTCAATGGTACAGTTAGCCTTTGACTTACAACAATTCATTTAGTGACCATTCAAAGTTACAACAGCACCTGAAAAAAGTTGATTTATGATCACTTTTCACAGTTACAACCTTTGCAGCATCCCCACAATGAAAATTCAGACGCTTGGCAACTGGTTCGTATTTATGATGCTTCTTCACCAAGACTTCCTGGTTGCTTCTCACAGATGTGAGATGGACGGTTATATAAACTGAATGAATGAATGAATGACTGAAAGGCAAATGAAAACTGCATTCATGATTGGTCTCTGAAAGTAAAAGAGACAGAAGGGAAGCATTGGTAATAAAACCTTGATTTTACAGGCCATTTGAAGAGAGAGAATGCCTGTTAAAGCCAAATATCTATTAAAGCTGAATGTATGAAATCTGTATTAATTTTATATAAAATGTTTATGCAAAAATTAATGTAGTTGAAGGTATAACCTGAACTGATTCCAGGATGTGATTAGCCTGAATTCAATTTTTTTTGTTGCTTCCAAAGGCTGCTAAATGAAGGTTTGAAAAAAAAAAGGTTTTTCTGTAAAAGGTCTGGTGAATTGGTGCAAGTGGTAAAGATCAAAGTTTAATAGTGAGTGATTGAAGTCTGGGATTTGGGTCCCAGAGAAGGAGAGAGGAGCCAAATGGCGGGAACCGGTGGCCTCTTGAGTGTGGGGCGAGCAGGGCCCACGTGCGAGGGTGAGGCAGTCTGGCCCAGTGGCTCTCTCCGCTTCTTATTCAGATATTCCTTTTCATTGTTTAGAGATCAACAGGTTCTTTTGCGTGTCCAGGGTAATGTTTTGCGTGTCATTCTTATAGGATGTCATTTTGAAATCCGTTTCCAAATCAGCCTCAGACATGTCAGGCCCTACTTGCTTCTCTTGCAAAACAGTCTGCCTATAGAGGCAAGCACTTCTGGGTCCCTGGTTCAGAAATGTCCTTTGGTATGTTGTTGTTGTTAGTTGCGAAGTCCTGTCCGACTCATCGTGACCCCATGGACAAGGCTCCTCCAGGCCTTCCTGTCCTCTGCCATCCCCTGGAGTCCATTTAAGCTCACGCCGGCTGCTTCAGGGACTCCCTCCAGCCCCCTCCTTCTCTGCCGTCCCCTTCTTCTTCTTTTGCCCTCCATCCTTCCCAGCATTCAGCTCTTCTTCTCTAGCGAGTCCTTCCTTCCTTCTCATGAGGTGGCCAAAGTCTTTAAGCTTCATCTTCAGGATCTGGCCTTCTAAAGAGCAGTCAGGATTGGTCTCCTCTGAGGCCTCAGTATATCCAGTGTTAAAATATTTTGTTTCATTCCGTGCTAGTAAGTAGAGTTTAAATCTTCTCCTTTAATTGTAACCCTTATTCCTTCTAGTTCCTATTGTATATTCCCTTTAGCCGTGCTTCTTACTTGGTGTCTTTGACACCAAGTGGTTTACAGGGGTTTCCCTCCCCCTTTTGAGTATTTTATAGAACTTTGGTTATTCCTGATAGGCAGTAACTAAGTTTGGGGCATTCTGGATAGGGATAACCAGGTTTGGGGCATAATACTTGACATGCCATGGCAGGCAGTGTATAAATACCTGAAGAACATTTCTGAACAAATGTGGGCTTGAATGTGGGCTGGCAAAAAAGCCTGGCCTGAGTAATATAAGGAAGCGAAAAGCATCGGTCGGGGATGGCCGTGGCCAGGAAGGCCCATGAAAAGGATCTCGATGTGCCCCGTGGGAGGTTTTGGAGGCAATGCATTTGCCTTCCCTGCCCGAAGCTTTAGTGGCACCTGGCAAGACGCATGTGGTTGTGGAGTTCGGTCTGGTTGTAAAAATCACCTCTCTGTGCACATTGCAGAAATTCAGCTCCCAAGATGAAGAGACTTTTCCCTCGGAGCCCAGCAGCTTTCCTCAGGCTCCGGGCGGAGGGATGCCGGCTCCAGAGCTGGTGCATGTGTCCGAGAAGAACCTCTCACAGCTGGAAAGCGTCCGTGGCTTTGTTGGCCACTCGCACATTTCGCCAGCCAAGGTAAGAGCAGAGGCTGGTATTTTGGGACAGGTGTGGGAACCAGTTGGAGCCCCAGGGGAGGCCAGCCTGTTTGGCCTGGCCAAAAGTCTTTTGCAGTTGATGAAAGGTGGGTGACTTTGGCTGTAGCGGCAGCCACCGGGACCCTGGCCGGTGGGAAGCAGTAACTGGAGGTCCCTGGTCTCCTGCCTCTCTGATCTTTGCTTCATCATCACAGTCTAAAGTCTTGAAACTAATCGCCCATTTCCTAGTAGAGGCAGCCTATGACCATAACTGAGCCTGTAATTTCTGTTGTAAGTCATTGTGGTCATTATGTGAGACATCATGTGACTGCTTTGCTCAATGACTGTAATATTGGCACAGCGAAGCTGGGCAGGGTGGCGCAGTGCAGCGTGAACACAGTGCGGGGTGAACTGCAGGAAGAAGCCTCACCAGCCCCAGCTGCAGCCCGAGAAGCCCCAAGGGCCCCAAAAGGTGTAAGGGTGAAACAGCCACTCGGGATTCCTCCGTCACCCCAGCCCAGCCCAGCCTCGCTCCAGGCTGGAAAGGCAGGAAGCAGGCCGGCCACAGCTATGGGGAGGCCTTCAAAGCTACTCCCCTCCTGGCCTTTCCCACAACTGAACTGCCCCTGCTGGGGGCTTTCCCCCCCGCCAGGATTGGGTTTAGCCCCCCCACCTGCATCACACAACGGTGCAGGTGGGAGGGGGAGTGCATCTAGGACTTTTAAAGGAGGGGGGAGGCTTGCTGCCTTCGGGTATGCATGTAGACACACACACACACACGCACACGCCCTCAAACGTGGGGAGAAGGGAGGGGAGGGGGCTGGTGTTCCAAAGAGTTTGGACATTTTCAAGGGGAACCAAGACGCCTCCTCCTCCTCCTCCTCCTCCTCCTCCTCCTCCTCCTCCTCCTCCTCCTCCCAGTGACAAAGGGAAGGAGGAGGGGGAGAATCCCCTCCCAGACTGTCTTCCTCTTCCTCCTCCTCTTCCTCCTGCTGCTGCTGCTGCTGCTGCAGGAGAGATTCCTTCAGGGTCCTTGTATGTGGAGGGCCCCTTCCTCAACAGCCAGGCTGCACTACTTCCTCTCCTCCCCTGTATGGATTCCAGTGGGCTTTTTGAACCGGGTGTGGGGGAGGGGACAGGCAAAGGTTGATTGTGGGGGGTGGCGCTGATTCCTGAATGGGAGGGAAGCCACTGGTGGGAGCCATGCACAGGGGGAAAGGCTGGACTTGGCTTTATGGTTGCCCATACCTGGGAGAGACCTGCCTGTTCCGGCCTTCCACCCCCCTCAGGCTAGCTGGGAGGGGGAGGCGTGTGCCATGTGCTCTGCCAGAAATGCCCCAGAGCTCCCTTCTGGTGGGGGGGGCAGTTGCTGCACAGACCTGCAGTTGGTTAAAAGTGGGTGATGCCCATAACTTTAGGCACAGGTCTTAAGTTCCTTTGTCAACAATTTTGAATGGTCTCTGAATGAACGGCCATAAATCAAGGACAAAGAATCCACTGAATCTGCAGGGGTTCATGGTGTAAAAGGTGGGGCCCTAGGGGGCTTTAATGAAATATGCCTAACAATATGCATATTCTGGGCTTGCTTCTGGCCTCCATATGAAAAGTAGCATATTATTCCCTCTTCCTTGGAATCTGGTGGTTATCATGGAGCCTAAAATAATAAAAACATTCCTTCTCTCTGCCACATTTAGAGGGCATTTATTTACATGAGGGATACAGGGTGGAACACCTGTCGGGGTGAAGGAGGCCGGGGGGGAGCCCCTCATCCTTCTAAGGTGGCCTCCTTAACCTGACTAAGAGTGATGGCTTGTCTGTGAGCTGGACCAGTTGGTGGCAACATTTAAGGGATTTTATTAGAAACACCTTAACTGAAGTTGTCTTTGTGTTTTAGAACGCGGAGTTTTTCTGATTCCTAGAACCCCTATTTTGTTTCTCCAATGCTCGCTTTCCTATTTTTTATTTGTTTGTTTGTTTGTTTATTTAGAGATTTATATGCCGCCCTATCTCCCTAAGGACTCAGGGCGGCTTACAATACTAAAAACCATGAAATACAAATATTAAAAATTAAACCACAAAAATCTCATAATCACAAAAATCTAAAATTTAACACCCGTTAACCCCCATCAGTCTGGGTAGGCCAGTTGAAATAGCCAAGTTTTTAGGCCACGGTGGAAGGACCGGAGGTCAGGGGCCATCTGGAGCTCCAGGGGCAGCTGGTTCCAGAGGGTGGGCGCCCCTACAGAGAAGGCCTTACCCCTGGGGGTCGCCAGCTGACATTGCCTAGCTGACGGCATCCCAAGGAGACCCTGCCTGTGGGAACACACTGGGCGTCAGGAAGTCGTTATTGGCAGCAGGGTTTCCTGCAAGTACCCGGTCCAATGCCATGAAGGGCTTTATAGGTCAACACCAGCACCTTGAATCTCACCCGGAGGGCAACCGGTAACCAATGCAGCTCATGCAGGAGGGGTGTAACATGGGAGTATCGGGATCCTCCCATCACAACTTGTGCCGCTGCATTCTGGACAAGTTGAAGCCTCCGGTTGGTCCTCAAGGGCAGCCCCATGTAGAGAGAGTTGCAGTAGTCCAGACAGGAGATGACGAGTGCATGAGTGACCGTACGTAGGGCATCTCAGTCCAGGAAGGGTGCAGCTGGCGACCAGGTGAACCTGGGCAAATGCCCCCTGGCCACGCCTCCCACCTGCTCCTCTAAACTGAGCGGTGTATCCAGGAGGACACCCAAGTTGCTAGAGCTATCTATGGGGGGCAACACCTCTCCCCCCATAGTTAACCGTGGAACGTCCTGGCAAACCCGAGATGCCGGTACATACAGCCACTCCGTCTTAGTTGGGTTGAGTCAGAGTCTGTTCCTCCCCATCCAGACCTGCACCGCTTCCAGGCACCTGGACATCACTTCGAGGTCACTGGGTTGGTTTGGGGTGGAGATAAAAAGCTGGGTATCATCAGCATACTGATGATACTTCACCCCAAAGCCACGGATGACCTCACCCAGCGGCTTCATGTAGATGTTGAACAGGAGGGGCAAGAGGACCGACCCCTGGGGCACCCCACAAGTGAGCGGCCTTGGGGCCGATCTTTGCCCCCCCTGCCAACACTACCTGCGTATGACCCGATAGGTAGGAGGAGAACCACCGTAAAACGGTGCCCCCCACTCCCAACCCCTCGAGGCATCGCAGTAGGATACCATGGTTGATGGTATCAAAAGCCACCGAGAGATCTAATAGGACCAGGACAGAGGAATGACCTCTGTCCTGTGCCCTCCAAAGATCATCCACCAGTGCGACCAACGCCGTCTACGTGCTGTACCCGGGCCTGAAACCCGATTGGTACGGGTCTAGGTAATCGGATTCTTCCAGAAACACTGGGAGCTGACGGGCCACCACACTCTCAACAACTTTCACCAGAAAGCGAAGGTTGGAGACTGGAAGAAAGTTGTTTAAATCAGCTGGGTCTAAGGCAGGCTTCTTGAGGAGGGGCCTAACCACCGCCTCCTTCAAGGCGGCAGGGAAGGAGCCCTCACTCAAAGACGCATTTATAACTGCCTGGAGCCAGCCTCGTGTAACCTCCTGGTGGCATACACCAGCCAGGAGGGACACGGGTCCAACAAACACATGGCAGCACTCAGCCTCCCCATGATTCTGTCCACCTCAATTGGAGTCACAGAGTCAAACTCCTCCCAGATAATGTTGCCAAGACCAGTCGTCATATTCCCATCAGACTCTGCCCAGTTGGAGTCCAAGCGTGTCTGAATTTGAGCAATCTTGTCCGTCAGATGTTGACTAAACTCCTCAGCACATCCCTGCAGAGGGTCCTCCCCCGCCCTCTGGTTAAGGAGGGAATAGGAGACCCTGAACAGGGCAGCCAGGCGATTATCTGCGGACGCGATGAGGGCGGAGAAGTATGTATACTTCGCCGCTCTCATCGCAGCAAGATAAGACCTAATATAGGTTCTTAGCTGCGATCGGTCAGATTCGGACTTGCTGGACCTCCAACAGCTCTCTAGGCCTCTCTTCCGCCGCTTCATTTCCTGAAGCTCCGCAGAAAACTAGGGAGCTACTCAGGATCTACGACGGATCAGAGGCTGCAAAGGAACAACTCGGTCCAGTGTCCCGGCAGCAGCCATCTGCCAGGCATCCGCCAGGGTCTCCAGCGAGCTGTGGGCGAAGGAGGCTGGAATAGGCCCAAGTGCCGCCTGGAACCCCTCTGGGTCCATTAGGCGCCTGGGGCGGAACCATCTCATTGGTTCCGCCTCCCAGCAATGAGGGGTGGCATATTGGAAGGCTAGTCGAAGGAGGTAATGATCTGTCTATGAGAGGGGTTGTATAGTTAAAGAACCACCCCCCAGACCATTTCTCCACTGTCCCGAGATAAAAACCAGGTCGAGCGTGTGTCCTCCCTCATGAGTCGGGTCCTGTATTATTTGGGTCAGGTCCAAGGCCGCCATGGAGGCCCTGAACTCCTGCACCAACCCCAAAGCCTCTCCCAGAGAAGGCAAGTTGAAATCCCCCAGCACCATAAGCCTGGGGAACTCAACCGCCACCTCCGAGAGGACATCGAGCAGTGCAGGCAGGGCTGTGGCCACGCAGCTGGGAGATAGGTACGTGAGCAACAAGCCCAACTGACCACCAGGGCCCAACCTCAAGAGGAGACACTCACATCCGCCTATCTGCAGGACAGTGGTCTCCCTCGGACAAAGTGCCTCCCGGATCACAACCGCCATTCCCCCGCCCCTACTCTGGGCCCGAGGCCGGTGTAGCACACAGAAACCCGGCAGGCATAACTCCACCAGAGGGACTCCCCCCTCCGGGCCCAACCAGGTTTCCGTAATACAAGCCAGGTCCGCGCCTTCCTCCTCGATCAGATCCCTGATGAGGGGAGCTTTGTTCACCACGGACCTGGCATTCAGATACACCAGCCTGAGCCCAGGGCCCTGGTCCTCTAAGCCCCCAGGAGTGCAGGATGAACTTGCGGGTCAGAGCGTGCCGCCACTTGAAGACAATGGGGCGCACTCCCAAAGAATGATATGGCCCGCCGTCCCTACCTCTGCTGCCTTTCCCGAGCACCATGGGGATCGCTTACTCCACCCCCTCCAGAGCTCCCCCCCGGCCCCAGCCCCACCCCCTCCCCACCGTGACCCATTTCTAGACCGGTCTGAGGGTAACCCAGTGGAACCCCCCCAAATTCCAGCTGGGCTAGACAACCCACCCTCATCCCTAACCCCCTTTAAAGTTTATCTAAAAATTTAATCCAACCTTGGGGCCCCTTTTACCCATCCTCCCCAGACCCCAACCCACATCCGCGCAATGCCATGCAATGCCTCCCTCCTTTACTTTTCGATTGTCTGTCTGTCTGTCTGTCTGTCTTTCTTCTCTCTCTCTCTCCTTTCTAGAGTTTCGGGCTCTCGTTGTCCTCTCCTGCTTTTGTGCCCACAACTCCTTTGAGCCTCTGCTGCTGGGTAGAGAGTCCCGCTGGCTCCACCTGGCCTCTTTCGGAGGGCTGCACCTCTTGGGGCCCCCCAGAGACTTGGCAGCTGCTCTGGTCTGTTTCAGTGTCACCCATGTTTGGGCCACCTTGTGCTGCCAGGACCTGAAGGGGGCAGTGCTGCTGGTTGCCTGAAATGTTTGCCCTGGCTAAGGCTGCTGCCTGGTTGTGCCAGCACCTGTGGCTGCCAGGTGGCTGCAGTCCACCTTCTGAGCAATCCCCTGCAGCTGCCTCCTCTCCTGGTTGCTGAAGGCTGCTCCTGGGGGCCCCCAGTACTCGGTCAGCCCACTGCGGCTCATCCCCTCCCCTTTTCCTGTGCGTCTGTCTCCTCTCTTCCTTTGTTCTTCCAGTCTTCTGTTGGTGTCTCAACTTCTTCAGCTTCTCTTCTCTGCCGCCACCACCGGTGGGCTCCCCTCCTGTTTGTCTGTTCCTAAACAACTGCAGGAGCAAGACCTTCCTGGGAGGGAAAAATGGGGATGGTTTGTCGTTGCAGTGGACATCCAGAGGGGAGGGAGGGAGGGCCCGGAAGCCCAGGGAAACATGTGGACCAAGGCTGGATCGGGAGCAGCCTCCTTGCTTTCAACCAGAGCAGCTGCGCTGCCCTCAGTGGCGCCTGTTGGCATCTAGCCTGGTAGGGAGAGCAGGGCGCTCCCTGAAGACCCCGAGAGGTTTTCTCCTGAGAGTCCTGCTGATGTGTCTGGCATGTGTAGGTGAGTGGGGGAAATCTGGGAGAAATCTGGGAGTGCTGCTTCCCTGCCTCTCCAAAGTCCCCCTGTGGAGGGCGGCATGAGCCCCAGGCAAAGTGGAGGCCAGCGAGAGTCTGAAGTTGGGTCGTAGTTTAGCAATCCCAAAGACCCTGAGGGCAGCAAAGGGATTTTGAGGACTTGAAATAACAGAAGGAGGTTATTTGGCGTCATCCCCCGGTTTGTGCGCGGAGCTGCGGAGGCGTCGGCGTGGTGTAGCAGTGAGCCTGGCGGTGTTTTCCTCCGGCGGGGCCTCGGATGAGACCGTCGGCTCGGGACTCGTTGGGCTTTGGGTCAAGCTGGGGATCAGTGGCATCCCCCCATTTTGCATCAGAGCCTGCGAAGTGCCGGGTGGTGCAGCAGTGGCTCCAGGTGCGGCGTCGCGAGCCCGGCATGTCCCCCCTTCTGGATCAACTGGGGCATGGTTCTGAGGCTACAGCTGATATGGGAAGGTCAGCCCTGAGGACACCAGGAAGACCTGGAGTGATGGTGGTGTCGGGAGTGATGGCGGCGAGAATGGCGCTGTTTGTGGCTAGCCCCTGGCCTTTATTTTGTTTAGAGGGCCAATGTGGCCGGGTATGGCCTGGAATACAGCAGGAAGCATAGCCGGTCCTGGGTCAGCTGTTATGGGCGGAGGCCCTGGTCCCGCCCAAGGGCTGTTAAGGGCTGCGATGTTTCCTTCTATGGCGTTGGAGGTGATGGTGGTGACGCCCTTTTCCTGCTGTTTCTTATGGCCTGACTCTGGACTTTTCCATCGACCATTGTGTTTGGTCATTTTGCCTCACTTGTGTTACTGCTTCCACTTATACCATCTGCTCCATCTTCGCCAATTACAAGGTACTCTAATTACTGGGACTGAACCATCTATACCGTGCCATAGGCCACGGAGGGTGAGCTGACACCCTAGTGACCTGGGCCCGGATGCCGACTGTACATCCTTGAACTTGGTTTACGGCTACCAGATTTTGTTGTTTCCCTTGCCGTGGTGAGAGAACGGGCAGGGGACTCACTTTCTCTTTAGATAGCCATTTAACATCTGTTTACCAACTGTCCAATTGGTGCCCATGGGGGATACCCACGGTGAGAGTGCGGGACTTGATCCGGAGGAGGGTCTTAAACATCGACCACAGGTCTGTTGTGAGAGGGCAGCCTGGTTCCTGGACCCCACGGTAGTACCTAGGACTTTACCAAGTTCCTATATTCTGGACTTTATTGTTTCCACCTACAGACCCTTGTGCCGGTTCCTTGACATCCCTGGATCTGTAATATTCGAACTTTTATAGCAGAAGAGCTTCAGGCCTTCAGGAGGCTCCCTCCCTCCAGGACATGGCCTGCTACACTATCACCGGCCTACCTTGAGGATGGGTTATGGAACCCGGAGATGGCATGGGAGTTGGGTTGGGTTGGGGCTCTAAGAAGGCAAAAAGAGGTCACTAGGGCCCCTTTAATTAAATTTTTAAATAAATTTTTAAAGTAGGCTAGGGAGGAGGTGGGAAATGATGTCCGGGGTGGATTGCAGCCCGCTCGTGGGGGGGGGTTGGGGGCGGGGGGGCCGGAGGCGGGCGGGACCGCGATCCCTAGGGTGGTGGGGATCGGTGGGAGACGACAAGGCATAGGGCCAGATCATGTGTTGGGAGCGCGCCTTCGCTATCTTCGAGCGGTGCCGGGCTCCGACCCTATGACCTCCTCCCCTGGGGGCAGGGGAATGGGGACCCCTGGGCTCAAGCTGGTGTATTTTAATGCCAGGTCTGTGGCTAATAAATCTTCCCTTCTCCGCTAGGTGATTGAGGAGGAGGCTGCGGACCTGGCTTGTATCACCGAGACCTGGTTGGGCCCAGAGGGAGGAGTCCCTCTGGTTGATTTACGTCCCCCAGGTTTCCGGATTTTGCACCGGGCACGGGCTCAGGGGAGGGGTGGTGGAGTGGCTGTGGTTATTCGGGAGACCCTGATTCCAAGGGAGGTCGCTGTTCCTGAGATAGGCGGAAGTGAGACCCTGCTCCTGAGGTGGGGGCCTGGTGGTCGGGTGGGTTTGCTGCTGATATACCTTTCCCCCAGCTGTGTGGCAGCAACCCTGCCTGGGTTTCTCGGCGTTCTCTCGGGGGGGGGAGCTCCCGGGGCTTATGGTCCTGGGTGATTTTAATCTGCCTTCCCTTGGGGGGGTGTCGGGTTTGGCCCAGGAATTCATGGACTCCATGGGGACCATGGGCCTGACCCAGTTAATTCAAGGCCCGACTCACGAGGGGAAACACTCTCGACCTGGTTTTTGTCTTGGAACAGTGGCGTAGTGATATAGGGCAGGCGAGTTGTACGACACTGCCCGTCCCATGGTCTGATCACTATCTCCTGCGGCTGGTCTTCCAACAGGCTGCTCCCCACTGCTGGGATGAGGAGCCACTTAGATGGTTCTGCCCCAGATGCCTAATGGACCCTGAAAGGTTCCAGGCGGAACTGGGCTTTTTCCCCATTTCCCTTGCCCACAACTCTGCCGAGGACCTGGCGGCTGCTTGGCAGCAGGCTGCTGGGGCTGCCCTCGGCAGGGTTGTCCCCATGCGTCCCCTCACACGCCGTGGATCCCGGGTAGCTCATTGGTATACTGAGGAGCTCCGGGAGATAAAGCGCCATCGGAGGGGTTTAGAGAACAGGTGGAGGGCCACCCGCTCCCAACCCGATCGAGCCCAGTTAAGAGCCCATATAAGGACTTACCTGGTAGCTATGGGGGTGGCGAGAAGGTCTTATCTCTCCACCCTCATAGCGTCCGCAGATAACCGCCCAGCCGCCCTGTTTAGGGCCACCCGCTCCCTCTTACATCCGGGGGAGGTGGTGGACCCTCTCTGGGAAAGAGCTGAGGAATTTGGTCAATATCTGTCGGATAAGATCATGGGTCGGGGTGGGTTGTGCTCCACCTTGCAGTGGTCTGAGGATCGTGGTGCAAGTAGTCTGGCTGATGTGATCTGGGCTGAGTTCGATCCTGTTTCCGAGGATGAAGTGGACAGGATTATGCGGCGTCTGAGTTCCACCACATGTTTGTTGGACCCATGCCCTTCCTGGCTGGCTTATGCCGCCAGGGAGGTCACCTGCAGTTGGCTCCGGGCAGTGGTCAGCGCGTTAAAGGAGGGTGTCTTTCCCTCCGCCTTAAAAGAGGCGGTGGTGAGGCCCCTCCTGAAGAAGCCTGCCCTGGACCCGATCGTGTTAGACAACCTTCAGTCTCCAACCTTCGTTGTTTGGTGAAGGTTGTTGAGAGTGTGGTGGCTCAGCAGTTTCCACTTTTCCTGGTTGAAGCAGACTACCTAGATCCGTACCAATCGGGCTTCTGGCCTGGTTTCAGCACGGAGACGGCATTGGTCGCACTGATGGATGATCTCTGGAGGGCCGGGACAGGGGTTTTTCCTCTGTCCTGGTCCTATTAGACCTCCCAGCGGCTTTCGATACCATCGACCATGGTATTCTTTTGCGACGCCTCGAGGGGTGGGAGTGGGGGGCACTGTTCTTCGGTGGCTCTCCTCCTACCTCTCTGGGCGGTCTGTCGGTGTTGACAGGGGGACAGAGGTCGGCCCTGAGGGTGCTCACTTGTGGGGTCCCTCAGGGGTCGGTCCTCTCCCCCTTTTTATTATCTACATGAAACCGCTGGGTGAGATCATTCGTGGTTTTGGGTTGAGGTATCACCAGTATGCTGATGATACCTAGTTATACATCTCCACCCCAAACCAAATCAGTGATACCCTCTCCGTGATGACTCGCTGTCTGGATGCGGTACGGATCTGGATGGACGGAAACATGCTTCGGCTCAACCCGGCCAAGACTGAGTGGCTGTACACACTGGCATCTCGGTCCAGTCAAGAGTGTCCATCGTTGACCATAGGGGGAGTGGTGTTGCCCCCTGTGGATAGGGCATGGAACCTGGGGGTCCTCCTGGACATGCGGCTCCAGTTGGAGGAGCAGGTGGGGGCCGTCGCCAGGGGGGCCTTTGCCCAGGTCGGCTGGTTAGCCAGCCGTCCGTTCTGGACGAGATGCCCTGCGTACAGTCACTCATGCCCTTGTTACCTCGCGACTCGTCTACTGCAATGCTCTATTTAGGATTGCCCTTGCACACCATCCGGAGGTTGCAGCTGGTGCAGAATGCTGCCGTGCGGGTTGTGATGGGAGTTACCCGATTCTCCCATATTACCCCCTCCTGCGCGCTTGCATTGGTTGCCGGTTGCACTCCTGGTGAGGTTCAAGGTTTTGGCTTTAACATTCAAAGTCCTACACGACATGGGTCCACAATATTTAAGGGAGTGCCTCCTACCGATATCAGGGACCAACCACCCTGTACGGGCACACAGGCAGGAGTTCCTCGGGGTCCCATCGGCAAGCCAATGTCGGCTGGCGGTCCCCCGACGGCGAGCCTACTCTGTGGCGGCCCCCGACTTATGGAATCAACTGCCTCTGGACCTCCGCCTGGCCCCTGACCTCCGCACCTTCCGCCGCGATTTGAAGACCTGGCTATTTGACCAAGTCGGGCTGTGATTACCTTACCAGGGGTATGGGATGGTTTTAATTTTTAATTCGGTTTTATTGGACCTTATAGTGATTTAATTTCTTTTAATTATTTATTGTATTTGTATGTTTTAATTGTGAGCATGAGTCTTGGAGATGGGCATATAAGTCCAATAAAATAAAAAAATAAAAAAAATAAAATTTCATGGCCTTAAATCTTCGGAGGCTCTCTTGCTGCGTCAGAAATGTTCCTATCGTATTTCTCCATTTCAGAATATTGAGTTACTAATAAAAAAAAGCTCTTGAATAAATTATAAATAGGCAAAGTAGCCTCCTAATAGTATTCAGATACCGCCACTAGATGGCAGTGGTGTTGCCAAAGGAGACACCCATCCCAGATGGCAGCTTTCAGGGGAGCCAGAATAATATCCTGAATTAATGTTGCACTTTCCCTGGCAGGTGAAGCAGCCAGGCTTGGATGGGTTATAGACCATAGGGAAACGGGTGGTGAAGGGTGAGATGAAGGAAATGGGGTTCACCCTCCTTCCTGCATGGAAGAGGCTGTGTTGGGAGTTGCTTCGGGGGGGGATGGCTGAGGCACCTTCAAGGGGCTGCCTGCTCCCCCTCCCCCTCAAATGATGGCAAGAGAACACAGCAGTTCTGGGTGGAAAAAAAACAGGTTCCTGACCAGCCTGGCATTGATGGGGGAGGGAGACACATTGAAAGCCATCCATGAGCCCCATAAAAGCGAGGATAATAGGAGCCATCAGGAAGGAAGTCCTGCTAGCAAGGCTAACTTCAGCTTATTCTTGGGATGGATTGTGGGGCTGCTGGCTGGTCTGCTGGCCCTCAGAAACTCTTTTCCTACCCCTCAACTGGATTAAAAGTCTGACTTCTGCACCTCCCATCTCTCCGGTACCTGTGCTCGTAAATAGCTCCTCCGTGGAGGGTGGCTGGGCCAGTCGTCCCAGCCTTGGTCCTTCCGGGGAGTCCCTGGAGCATCCAGGGAAGACACGGAGGCTCCAGGTGGGTCCTCGTGAAGCGGAGCCAGAGACCAAGGCACCGTGGGGCAACTGGCAAGGAGTTAGCCTGCAGAGGGAAGAGCCCTCCCACTGATGGGCGGGGGCAGAGCAGAAGCAAGAGGGGCAGAAGCATGGCAGAAGAGCCCTGACACCACCTGGGTTCGGGTTGCTGGGTGTCCTAAAGGAGCTGCAGGTTGGGAGAGTTTCATGCTGGATTTGCTTCCCGCTTGTGGAAGGGCTGCGTTGTTTGGACCCTCCTGCTCTTCTTTGCTGCTGCTGAGACCCAGAAATCTGCCCCACCCTGGGAATCTTCCTCGGTCATCTTTGATGTGACAGGAGGGGGTCCCGTATGCAGTTAGTGTAGGATTAAGCCAGAGAGCCCAGGAAACAGGGAGGCTAATTCAAATGGATGGCTCCAGCTGTGGGACTCAGGAGAATAGCAGCTGGCTAGCCAGAGCAGTTTAAGACTGCGGAACTACCAGCCCCAAGAATCCTTAGAGCACCCCCTTCCCTCCCCCCAATCTCTCTCGGGCCTGTGGATGTTCCGGCTTGAATCTGCTTTGCTTTCCGCTCTTCTAGCCTTTATGCGGTTCTGGCTCTTAATGGAGAGGCTGCACTAGTAGGAAATCAATTGCAGAGCTGGTCTCCAGCCAAGGCTGCCCTGCCAGGATCTGCCCTGGCTGGGCTTTGTCCCCTGCCTTGCCGGCACCCACCGCAGACTTTCACCAGCCAGGCTGGGAGCAAAGGCCATGGTGCGCTTTGTGCATTCCTGGTCCTTTAGAAAACACTTAGGGTGCCCTGGGTCTCCGTACGGGAATCTCCTTTCTGAAAGTGTGGCAGAGTCGGGCATTCGAGATGGGCTCTTCTTGGGTTCTTACTAGAAAATTCCCTTCAGGACAATGGGATTAGCTGTAACTTCTTAAATAACAGCAGTTCCACCCGCTGCAAATCCACTGTCTGTCCCACCAAGGAATTGAGGCTTCTTTTTCAGGCTTTCAAAGTGCTTCTCGGACGCTCTTCTGAATATTCTGCCAAGGGCTAATGGACTTTCCGGGGCACTTTGATTTTAAGACTCCACGTAGTTTGCTTTATTTAGAAGCATGACAAACCACCTCTTCCCCCAAGCTTGTGAATGGAAGCTTTCCCCCTTTCCCTTTGGGAAGAGTTCTGGGACTTTCTAACTTGAAGAGCCCAAGCCCAGGAGGAAGTTGCTGCCAACGCAGCCCCACCTTGGCTTTTACAGCTGCCGAGGAAGAGGATGGAGAACAATTCTGGAAGCCGGCTGTGTGACTTTGGGCCAGTCCCTCTCTCTCAGCCCCACTCGCCTCGCAGGGTTGTTATTGAGGGGGAATTAGGAGGAGGAGGAGGAGGAGGAAGGGGGGTTAGGAGTGTTTGCTGCCTTGAGTGGTTTATAAAAGTAATAAAGGCAGGGAAGAAAGAATTAAAATGCCAGAAGCCACTTTGGATTTGTCAGGGTTTCAGTTTTGCTACATTAGTTTTTTTTTCTTTTCTTTTTTTTGATCTGGAGTCTTCCTTTATAGATTGCGAGAATTCTGAAGATTCGGCATCTTCATTTTAGCAACGCTTTAGACGTCTTTTATGTCATTCTGACCAAGCAACTGAGCCAAACTGTGGCGGACTTAACCAAATGCTTGCCAGCTGGCCCGGGAATATTAGGAGGATTGGACAGATTTGGTGCTGGGTCTCACACAGCATTCTCCCATACTTTTTACTGAGGATTCAGTGTGGTGGTAGAGGGAATGCATTCGCAAAGGATAAAAATACCGAGGTGTTGATCGGGGCTGCCCCGCACCCCAGTGTGGAGTCTTCAGGGCAACGGTTCAGGAAGGGGGGGGCACTTTGCAATACAGGCAGTCCTCACTTACTGGCAACAATTGGGACCAGCAACTCTGTAACTAAGCACGAGCAAAAAAAAAATGACATGACCACAGTGGACTTAAGCCTTAACGTCACTTCCACTTCTGTTAAGCTTCTGCAGTCATTAAGCGAGGTATCGCACAGCCATAACTTCTAATGTTATTTCCCCATTAATTCCACATGTGGGAGGTAGTTGTGAAGATCACGAATGGCAATCACATGATAGTCACTAAGCAAGGCAGTTGGTAAGCGAGGACTACCTTTACCTGTAGCCTCTGTAATATTTGAAATCAGGGTTGTTGGTGATTCCCCCAGCGGGTGGGCCTCATCTGTCAGTTCTTGGGGGTGTTGCCTCCGTCTGGATTGGGCCCCCTTGCCCGCTGGTTGTGTGTGGCCTGAATCGGCGGCTGGCTGGCTGGCTGGTGGTGCCCGGCTCTGTTGACCTGTTGCCAGCCATTGATTGGAGGGCCTCTAGGAGGCCTCCGGTTCTCCCGCTGCTCCTGCTGGTCTGTCAAAGGGCTGATCTGTGTGGAGAGATCCTGGCTCTTTACTGCAACCCTGCACCCTTCGGTGCTCTGATAAGGCTGCCATCATCTTTGGAGTTGCTGCTTGCTGGTCCTCCTTGCAGTTAACTTTGGTTTCCCCAGATTTTTTTAGGGTTGTAGGCTACCTTTGATACCTGGTGGCTGACGTAACCTGGTGGTGAATTCACGTGTATTTTTTATGTTTGGGAATGTTATTTACCTATTGGGTCCTGGGTATTTTTCTGTTGTTTTGTTTCCTGGTGCCTTTCTGAATGACTTTGGGGGGGAGCGGGGCTGTTCCTCTTGAATATATTTTGGACGTCCTGTGGTTAACTTTTGCTTTTGGAGTGTTGTGGCTGATTGGATCCGAATTGGCCTCACTTTGCGGGGCTGCTCTTGTAGGTGGCCGTTGAGCTTTGCGTCTTGGAGGGTGGCAGGAGCACCGAGCGGAGCTCTTCAAGGGCCAAAAGCATGTAAACCTCCTGAGAAGAGATCAAAACGCAGAACCGTCGGAGACAAAAGAAAGCCGTTTCCTGTCAGCCCATTTCACTTCTAGCGCTTTGCATACAGAAGTCGGAAGCAAAATCTGTAGAGGTTTTGAACACGGATGCACCATAAACAGAACTGTGTGTTTTAACAGCCGTCCATCCCTGGAACTCCTCCAGAAGGCTGGCTGGCTGCCAGCGCATCAGAAATTCTTGTACTCCTGTTGCATTTTGATCCGACCTTTCGGGGCAGAAACAACACCTTATTTTTCCACAGTGTATTTATTTCTTCAAAGCGTCTTAATTCCCTGGTTTCTAAATGTCGCATTGGTGATTTTTAATTACCTGCCCAGAGAAAGTGGCGGCCTTGCCTGCTGGCTACCCTGAAGTGTTGGTTGTAGCAGGGAGTGGCCCCCAGGCCATGGGAGGAGGGAGCTCTCCTTCTCTAATGGAATAAATGTATGGGAGGCTTTGGCTAAAGCCGCTTCCAAGCATTGGTGCGACAAGGTCTTTGGGTGTCCAAGAATTCTCTCGACTGAGGAAGGGGGCTGGAAAAAGAAGGGGGCTCAGAGGGTTAGGAGGGGTCTGGGAGGGGGAGGAGGTGAAGACAGAGACTGGCGGGAAGCAGGCCCTCCCTTTGATGGCAGTCGCCTGCTTCTCGGCATCCCCAGAGGGACTTTGGGGGGGGGTGCTGAGAAGGGGCAGCTCTCTGGGCACTGCGAGTAGACTGCCTTCCCTCCGTGGCTCTCCTGGTTAGTGCTTGCAGCAGCAGCAGGAGGAAGAGATCCCACTTGGGGGCTTGGAGTGGCTGGGCAGCCCTCAGGCTCCCCACAGGACAGGAGCTCCTCAGCTGAGTCCTCCCAGGGGCTGCGGGAGTTGGATGCAGGCTGTCCGGGAAGGAGCTGCCAGGACCAATGAGCGGGCTGCCTTCCTCTGCTCAGTGATGCAGCCGTCACTCTGCCTGTGCTCAGCAGCTGCTGCTGCTGCTGCTGCTCCCTCCCTGCTGGGTGGGCGGCAGGGAGGCAGCTGGGCTCTCCTCGTAGCCACCTGCAGCACCGCAGGGATGAACTACATCTTTGGAAACAGCTCTCTGCTCTACTCGCGGGCCAGCCGGAGCGGCACCCCTGGGCCCGGCCAAGGCTCGGCAGGGCCCAAGCCGAGGTTCTGGCCCAGGAAGGGCTCTGCGGAGGAGGATCTGCCTGCAGACCGGGAGCCCACGCGCTGGCCGCCCCTCCTGGCATTCTTGGCTTGCCTGCAGCCCTTCCTGGACTGCCTGGAGGTTGCCCCCGGCCCCTCCAGCCAGGTAACGCCAACCTGTTGAGCTTTGCTGGTTCTGGAGAGCAGGACTGGAGGGACGTGTGGGGGTCCAGGGGAGGCTTTTCCGGGCTCAGCTGGCTGAGATGCTTGCAAGTGGCAAGGGTGGGGCCAGACTCTCTGTGGAGGGGCCTCAAGGGTCTTGTTTGTACCCAGCTGTGCCAGAGCAACTGGACCTTAAGGCCAGGAGCTGGGTTCCTATTGCAAGGGCCCTATCCCACTTGGGTGGGAGGGGAGGGTGCTGGACTATCGCATAGGAGTGAGGCAGCGGAGCTGGCTGGTCTCAGGCTGATTGGAAGTGCCAGCTGGCCAGAAGGGGCTTTCTTGGTGGGTCCTGCCAGAGTGCAGACTCCTGGCCCCCTCAGAAGCCTGCGGAGATGAGGATCAGGCCTCCCTCTGAATAGAAGCTGGTTGGAGAAAAGAGTCTGGGGGCGGCACCCTCGGTATCTGGTATATGCTTGGGGGCAGTTTGATGGCTGCTGCTGTGGAGCCCGGCCGAAAGGGCTTTTGTGCGCTTGCTGCTTCTTCCCTGCAGTTGTTTCCCCCATGTCTGTTTTCTGTGAAGAACATGGAAGTGGTGCATTGCTCACTCCCCGACAGTGAGGTTCCCACCTTCAGTTACGATCTGCTGTTTAGGCCGCAGCTGTGTGCCAGCCCAATTCTAAAGAGCAGCTCACCAGGTGAGGCGGCTGTTTTGCAGAGGCTGGGGGTGAGCGCTTGTGGTCTTCCCCATCGGCTCCCCACACCCACCCACCCTGTCACCACGCTTGAGCTCAGCCAGATTGTTTCAGTCCATCTCGCCAGCAGCCTTTGTTTGGGCGTTTCTCCTCCAGCGTTTGGCTGCCCCTCTGTGGTCTTCCTGCGTGGTCGTGCAGTAGCTGTGGCTTCAGCCATCTGCGCAGCAGCTCGGAGGATGTTGAGTTTTGGGTTTGGTTGGACCCAGGTTCTCCTTGGGGTCTCATCTGGACCTGATTCCTTGGGGGATGCTTGGTCAAACCTTGGGGTGCAATGGGCTGTGGTGCCTTCTGGTTAGGGACCCCAGGGCCCACGTAGGGCGTGTTTGTTGTTCTTCTGTATCGCTGTATTTCTGGTGTGACTTCTGGCATAAGAAACAACCTATAATCTCCCATGGTAAATCGAGGTTTAGTAGCCAATTCAAACTGCGCCCTGCTGTATTAATAACAGATCAGAGCATCGGTGCCTCCTGCCCTAGGGAGAGGCTGCCTCGACCAGCCGGGAGAGCATCGTCCTCACCAGGCCAGAGTGAGACATGACTCGGGGCAAAGTGGTTTCCAGGGCAACCTTCAGTGCAATGGGGCCACAGCCAAGAAGATCTCCCAGTCTTGGCCCACCAACCCCCACCCAAGGATGGAGACACCAAAAGTTCCCTCTGTCATGAATGTGGGTTGAGTCCAGCTGCAGCTTTCTAGAATTGGAAATAAGGGCCTCTCTGAATGGCACTAAAATCCTTTCGACAGGAATGCAGGGTGTGCACAACGAATGTTCTTGGCAACTGGTGCTAGCTGAGCAAAGGGGGACTGCAGTCCATCCCGGTTGTGGTTCCCCATGGTCTTCTAGGGGACTTGGGCATGGAGTCCAAGTGAACCTGAGGGGATCAGTTGCGGTTGTGAGATCCTATGGTCCCTGGCAGGGCTGCAGTTGGGGTACCAGCAACAGGCAGCCCCAAAGGCTATTTTGGCCATGGGCAAATGCTGCCTATCCAGCAGCAGCTGTGAGTTCAAGGGGGCCACCCCATCACTGCTCCCCGTTATCTCGTTGGGTAGTGAAAGCTCTGCAGGCAAAGGGGCACCAAGGACTCCCATACGTAAGAGCCCAGAGCCGGGCAAGAGCCCTGCCCGGAGGGTGACAGGGTTGGAGTTATGGCATCCGTATTTGGGGAGAGAGACCATTCTGCCATGATGGAGAAGCCATATTTCCTGAGCCCATCAGATAGCGAGGGGACCGGAGGAATCTTCTCATCCCTCTCTTGCATTAGCCCCGTTGGGCAGAGAAAGGGTGTTATGGACCTTCTCAGGGAAAGAATTTTGACTGGCAGGTCCAGGGAGAGGCCTTCGCCGCCTTTGCCTTTCTCTCCCTCTGGAAGTGAGACCCCCCCCCCTCCGGCCTTCCACAGGATTTTGGAGACCTGGCTCTGCCAACTGGCATGGGACTCACTGAGCAGCGGGCATCCCTGAGGGGCGGGTTGTCTGGGTGAAAGATATTTTGAGGACATGTTTGTACACTTGAATATCTTGCAAGTGCAACAGGATGCGTTCATGATGCCAGTACAGGTAGTGCTTGAGTTAAGAATGTAATGGAATGTGCAGAAATGAGTAGATTGACAATGGCGATTAGAGAACAAGAAGAAAAAGACTATTATAAAATGTGGAATTTATTTTATGAATGGCTGGATAGAAGAGTAAAGAATTGAATTATATAAGTATAGTATAATACATTGTTATTGATAAATGAATGAGTTAAATAGAGTAAGAAAATGAATTTGAAATATATTATTGAAAGTCAAAAATTATAAAGCTAAGGATAATAGAATAAGTGATATATGCGATATAAAATACTGATTAGAATGATTATAAACATATACAAGTTAAATATGTATGATAACATTATGTTATGCACGAAGAAATATGTACCCAACTGACACACTGTGGAACAGAAAGTAAGTTTATATGTTTGTTTGTTTGTTTTTTTAAACAAGTTTTATTCAATTTTTAACAATTCAAATAAGGCTCTTTTCAGTAGACAGCATATTTCCGGGTCATCACTTTTACATGCAAATATGACAATAGTTCTATATTCATTTTTAACATTTAATTTCCTATTTTATCCCATTTTTACTTCCGTTCCATTTTTTTGCAAACAAAGGGCCAAACAAATTAATCCTAGTCTCCAATATTAATCTCAATCTGTATAACCCCCCCATTTCATTTTAAATTATTAAAAATAATTATTAAACATTTATATTTCTTTTAAAAATAACAATGTGTTTGCCCATCATATAAAAAATAAAGTTTATCCATATCTATCCTTAAACTATCTTCACATTGTTAATGCTCTTTTATCATTTACATATTTCTTTTATCCGTCAGATTTGCCCTTTCATCACATATTCTTTCCATAATTCTAAATCAATACAAGCTTTAACACAAAAAAGAATAAAAAGAAAACCTAGACTTACCCCCCCTTTACTAAGCAAAAGATAGAAGAAAAGAAAAGAAGAAAAGAAAAGCTACATAACATTATATATCTTTTCAATCGGGTTCTGCAACACATATCCCCCCAGTTTAAAGTTTATTTATAATTTCAAAATAATAGTAAAAAATAACTAACCTTGGTTACTGACAAATCTCATTTTTAAACATCTTCAAAGATCATTTCAATTAATTCAATTTATCTAATCAACATTCACCTTTCTTTTATAAATAAAAAGTAAAAGTGTACCTTCATCTAAAAAAAATTGTCAGTACCCCCCCATTGTTTTATATTTTTATAATTGCAATATATTCTTATTACCCCTCTTCTCCATGCAGAACCCCCCTTCTTAATACATTAGCCATTATCTCTATGTAAACAAATTTCTTTCTTCATTATATAATTCCCGTATTTCTCTATCTTCTGCTCTTGTTTCTTGTTCCTCCTCCCCTTTATCCTGCTATATCCCTTCTCCATCCAATTTAAATCCCTCTCTCTCTCTTTACCTTTCTGCTCCCTTCTGGGCCTTTCTACCTTTCCTAGTTTCATAAATGTTCCCCTTTTTAATTACTTTCTTAGGTTTCATTTTTTTAACCACCCTTCCTTTCCCTTTTATTTGTAGTGATCTTTGTATTAATTGTCTCTTTAAAATGGCTTTTCCTTGTGCTGGCTCCTCCCTTTCCAGGATTCCTTCTTCTTGTTCTTTGTTTGCCATTTCCATGCCCGTGTCTTCTGCAATGAGCCAAATTAGTTCAGTCACTTCCTGTAGTAGTTCTTTCATACTTTTAAATTCCATTTTTAGTTCCTTGGATGGCCACAAAATTTTTATTTTCCTTATTTCTTCTTCTTTAAATTTTCTAAAATCTTAACCCAAGCCCAGAGTCTGTATCAATATCACCAACTAATCCAGCAGTCTGTCTTTTATTTTAATTCAAACTTTCACCTTCTATGGGTCTTGCTTTTTTGTTTCAGTATCTATTTAAAATTGTAACAACTCCGATTCACAAAGGAACAAGATATTTTCCTTCTTTTTTTAAATTCCAATTTTTATCCACAAAGTAGCACTTTCTGTCACACAAAATCTTCACCCTTTCCTTTTATTTTAATATTCAGGGTTTTTCGAGCCTCAAACTTAAGTCCTTGCGCCGGCTTCTTCCTTTCCCGGTTCGAAGCCCCTTGTAGCTGTCAAGAATATTTTACTTATTATTTTTTCCTTCACTTGGTACTTACGCCGCTTCTTTTTCCTTTTTTAAAAACTCATTTTTATCTTAGTCCCAGGGTACCTTGATTTTACCATCCAATACTCCCGATTCTTCTGCTGTCAACTTCTTTCTTTTCTTTCCTCCTGCACCGATCTTAGTCCAGTTGAGACCTTCTCTTCGAGGTGGCCATATTGAACACTGCTTCTTGTCATCTTCGGAGGGAAAAAAACAGACTCAAAGGGGGGAGATGCGGCTCCCCTCACTCTGGCTGGCAGCTTTCCCTTTCTCCGCCGCCCCTCCGAGGCAGCTTCAGCCCCGAACCGTAAGGATCGGGGCTCTCCAACGAAAGAGCCGGGCTGCGGTCGCGGACGATCGCAAACCACTGCCCGTTAGCGAGAAGGCTCAACCCAGAAGTCATATGTTTGTTTTTTGTTGTTGTTATAAAAATAAAAAACTTTTATAAAAAAAAGAATGTAATGGAACCTGCCAATTACATTCATAACCCGAGGGTTCGTTGGAGTGAATCACGCAACATGAACATGAAAACTTCCTGCTTTCGCCCATTCATTCGCTAATCGAATGCAGATTAAGTGCACATGAGGGGTCTCAGGGTGGGGGAGGCCATGGGGGGGGCATCTGGAGTGATGAAAAGGGCCACCTGCTTAAGACCACCCAGGGCCTCCCCTGCTCCACTGAGGTACTTCATGCTCCCCACAATTGCTTCCCACTGCCCCCCATCCTGCCGAACCGGGTCACTTACTTTGCCAAGATCTAGGGAGCATCTTTCTCTGCAGCCTCTCTGCCGCGCAAGACCACAGCCTCCAGAAGCTCCCCGTCTTGGTGCATGCGGGCCATGATCTCGCACATCTCCAGCCCCCTATTCCCTGCCAAAGCGGAGGGGTGCCTGAAGTCCTGCAAGGTTGTGGCCTCTGGAAGTTTCACGCAAAATGTTTGCATGCTGAAGGGAGGCTTTGGGGCAGTGAAATCTGCTTGCAAACACTTGGGCAAAGCCCAGGCCGGCAAGGACAGAGACAGGGAGGGATGCGCTGGCAGAGGCTGTTTACAGAGACGACTGGAGCCTGCAGGGACACAATCTCCGTGCAGGTGGAAAGAAGGCCTGAAGCACAGAAGCCTTCCCTCCATTTGCAAAGCCTTTTGCCACACATCTTGTCCAGGCCTCACTTTGCAGGGAACAGAGGCCTAAAGTACTGCGAGATCACGCGAGATCCCTAGCATGGGATCTCGCACTACTGATCCCAGGTGATCTCACCTCTGTTCCCTGCAAAGGCACCGAAGGCCTGAAGCAACAAAGCAGGCAAGAGGCAGCTTGCTAGTCCTTCCCAAGGGAAGTGAGTCTCCACAGGGCGAGTGCCTGTGGAGACCTGGCCTGGGGGGGCAGCGGTAGGGCATAGGCCAGGCGAATGTTGCAATGCCTCTGTGGTCATTCGTGAGGGTGAACGACTGCCGTGGTGCTGCAACATTCGTAACCTTGGGATCATGTCGTAAGTACTGGGGGGGGGGCTATGTCACAATTTCAAACGGTCATTAAATGAGCTGTTGTAACTCGAGAATTGCCTGTATTGCTTACGTGCAAAAAGGAGAATAAAACATCTAGAGAAAATCCTTAACAAACATTAAGGGGCTATACGATTGCAAGATACCTTGTGCTGGAACCATGTCAAGGTTTTAAGGCTGCTGAGCTGGGATCTAATTTCCACGGCATGCCTGGCGCCCACTTGTTTCTCTGGGAGGCCCGTTGGGTGCCAGGCCAGAGCTGGCAGATTCCTGTTCTTCCATTGGAAGCCACCATTCTTGTTCTTCCATTGGAAGGGGATGCACTCAGCCTTCCATCCTCCCGGGGTAGGTAAAGTGAGGACCCAAGATTGTTGGGGGCAATAAGCTGACTTTGTAAAAATGCCGCTTAGTAATAAGCAGGCATATACAATGGAATGAAGGCTATTGCTGAGCGCATTGGGTTGTGCTCCAAACATTGTAAGCCGCCCTGAGTCTCCGGAGAAGGGTGGCATATAAATATGAATAAAACAAACAAACAAAACAAACAAACACTTCTCCTGCTGAGGATGCCCGGAGGAACCTGATCTAACCGTTTTGTAATTTTCTTTATAGTACCGAGTTGCAGATTGTGACAGGAGGAATTAATTATTATTTAAATAATATGGTTCTTCTGAATGAACAGTGATCAAGTTGATTACCTAGCTGTGCTTCCCTTCTTCAGGAAATAAAGCCCTGTTCAGCCTATGGAAACAAGTCCACTCCCTTCTCCGGCTGGTTGGTCACGGAGGCTGCCGTGGCAGTGCTGGTGGGGCCATGGGAAGAGGGGCTCCTGAGTTCCGAGGGGAGGGGGAACATTGCCTGTTCTGCTGCATTCTTATGAACGGCATGGATCAGCGGTCCCCAATCTTCCCGGTTCGGCAGACTGGCAGAGGCGAGGTTGGTGGGGTGGGGGAGGGGATGATTTTGCCCAGCGTACTCACCACGTCCACAAATGCGGCTCCGCACGTGGTGCTTGCCCACCACTTCCGTGGCCCGGTACCAACCGGGCTGCCATTGGGCCCATGGGTTGGGGACACCTGGCATAGATTACCGAATGTGCAAGTAACACAAAACTAGGGAAATGTGGGCAGAGTTTAACATTTGGCTGAAGTGAACAAGATGGGCAGGCAGCGCTATAGTTGCTTGCATCGGAAGGGGGGGAAAGGAGGCAGAAACCTGGTTTGGCAGGGGTCCATGTGAACGGGCATCCACAAACCACACGAGCCAGCAGTGTGTGAAGGTGCGCCTGCTGACAGGCCAGGGCTCGGCTGGGATCCATTCACAAGGGCACAGGATCCCCTCTCCTCACTCTCGTCTGTCTGGCTCAGACCTTGTCTGGAAGGCCGGGTCCGGTCCTGGATGCTGGTGCATCTTCCAAGGAGGCCGGGTGGAGGACCCTGGTCCAAGCAGGCTTGGGGGGTGGGGTGGGGTGTGTGTGGCATGAGTGTGGTCTTCAGAGACCCCAAAGCTGGGGGTTCCTTTGTGCCAAGAGCACGGGGGGGAGGTTCTCTGTTGCCCTGAGGGTTTAGGGCCTAAGGCCAGTTGGGTGAAATTTATTATTTATTTATTTATTAATTCGACTTATATGCCGCCCCCTCTCCAAAAAGGACTCGGGGTGGCTCACAACTAAAAAATACAACAATAAATAAATTAGTTAAAAGCATATTAAACAGATTAAAGCCGAATTAAAGTTAAAACCCATAGTTAAAATAAAACCGACCCCAGAAAATCAGCACAGCCCGGATTGTAAAAAGAGCCAGGTCTTCACATCGTTGTGGAAGGTGCGAAGATCGGGGACCAGCTGGAGCTCCAGTGGAAGAAGATTCCACAGAGTGGGAGCCGCCACAGAGTAGGCCCTCCCCCAGGTCGCCCCCAAGCGACATTGAGTCACAGACGGCACCTCGAGGAGACCCCGTCTGTGCACCCGTACAGGGCGGTTGGTATTTGATGTTGGGAGGAGTCGTTCTCGTAAGTAACCTGGACCCATGCCATGCTGGACTTTGAATGTTAATACCAAAACTTTGAATCTCACCCGGAGGGCAACTGGAAGCCAATGTAGGTCGCGCAGGAGGGGTGTAATATGGGAGTATCAGGAAGCTCCCATCACTACCCGCGCGGCCGCATTCTGCACCATTTGAAGCCTCCGAGTGGTACGCAAGGGCAGTCCTAGGTAGAGAGCATTACAGTAGTCGAGTCAGGAAATAACGAGTGCCTGAGTGACTGTGCGCAGGGCATCTCGGTCCAGGAATGGGCATAACTGGCAAACCAGCCGGATCTGGGCAAAGGCCCCCCTGGCCACGGCCTCCACCTGCTCCTCCAATTTGAGCCATGAGTCCAGGAGGACCCCCAGATTCCGTGTCCTGTCCACAGGGGACAACACCTCCTCCCCCATGACCAAAGATGGAACATCCAAACTGGACTGAGATGTCGGTATGCACAGCCACTCTGTCTTGGCTGGATTGAGTCGAAGCATGTTCCTGTCCATCCAGATCCGCACCGCTTCCAGACAACGGGACATCACGGAGAGAGCATCACTGATGTGGCCTGGGGTGGAGATGTATAACTGTGTATCATCAGCATACTGATGATAACTCACCCCAAAGCCACAGATGATCTCACCCAGCGGCTTCATATAAATGTTGAACAGGAGGGGCGAGAGGACCGACCCCTGGGGCACCCCACAAGTGAGATACCTTGGAGTCGACCTCTGCCCCCCTGCCAACACTGTTTGCGAACGTCCTGAGAGGTAGGAGGAGAACCACCGTAGAACAGTGCCTCCCACTCCCAACCCCCCGAGACGTCGCAACAGGATACCACGGTCGATGGTATCGAAAGCCACTGAGAGATCTAACAGGACCAGGACAGAGGAAAAACCCCTGTCCCGAGCCCTAGAGAGATCATTGATCAGCGCGACCAATGCTGTCTCCGTGCTGTACCCGGGCCGGAAGCCCGATTGGTACGGATCCAGGTAGTCCGCTTCCTCCAGGGAAAGTGGCAATTGCTGGGCCACCACACTCTCAACAACCTTCGCTAAAAAAACGAAGGTTGGAGACCGGACGAAAGTTGTTCAACGCGGCTGGGTCAAGGGCAGGCTTCTTCAGAAGGGGCCTCACCACCGCTTCTTTCAAAGCGGCAGGGAACAGCCCCTCCCTTAACGAAGCGTTGACCACTGCCCGGAGCCAGCGCGTGACCTCCCTGGAGGCATAAACCAACCAGGAAGGGCACGGGTCCAATAAACATGTGGTGGAGCTCAGCTGCCACATAATCCTGTCCACTTCATCCTCAGAAACAGGATCGAACTCAGTCCAGGTCACATTGGCCAGACCACTCGCATCCCCATCCTCAGGCCACTGCAAGTCCGAGCGTAACCCTTCCCGGATCGGAGCGATTTTATCCTACAAGTCAGCCACTAGGAAGAATTCCTTTTTGGTAGAAACTGCCAACAGGGTTGCCTCTGGGGTAGCAGGTCTCCATTATGTCCCCCCCCCACCCCCCAGACATTGACTGGTCTTGCCTGGGGTAGGAGTGTGTGTGTGTGGGGGTCATTCTAACCCTGTCATTCAAGGGGGTTGCTGCGATTTTCTGGAGCAAAAACCCTTTATGACTGAGCTGGGGTGCCCTGGGTGCTGTGTCCATTTTGGGGTGGTAATTTTGTCTGTTTAATGGGCAGGGGGAGTCGGGCCTCTTTTGGGCAAAGGAGGGGCCTGGAAGGGGGCAACCCGCACCCTGGGAGTTGGCGTTTGGGGCATGTGCCTGGGGTCCCACCCTCGACTCCTTTTCATTGCTGCTTTTAGACACCAGAAGCTGCTGTTCCTCCTCCTGTTGTTGTTGTTGTCTCTGCTCTGCCAGTTCCTGCCAAGGCTTCACTCATCCCATCTTCCACCTCACAGGTTTTTATTCATTTAATGCCATTTGCCTGCTAATTGGTGGCGGGGGCTTCGTTTCTGTGGCTGCCATGCAGGCTGCGCTCCTCAGCCCGGCTGTTGCCGTGTTTCCGCGCTGTGCTCAAAGAGGAGCCACGGAGAGGTGGGGGTTTTGGGTGGGCTCTCATTCACCCCAAGCATCTACTGCGTAGGTGGTCCTTGACTTACGACTCCAATTAAGACCAGAATTTCTGTGGTTGAGCAAGCGGGTCACCTTTCTGCCATGGGTCTTAAGCAAATCACTGCAGCTGTTTAAGTGAACCACACGTGGCTGTTAAGGAATCTGGCTCCCCCCGTGGACTTTGCTGGCCGGAAGCCGGGATGCGGCAACTGTGGCAAATACATGTCAGTTGCAGCTGTAATGCAAACTATGGTCATAAGTCCCCTTTTTTTCAGTGCCTTTGTAACTTTGAACAGTCACTAAATGAATGGTTGTAAGTCAAGGACTGCCTGTATTCTGACTTCTAATGGGGGGGCAGGGGGGCGTTAGAAAAAAGGTGCAAGAATGGAGCGGAGCTCAGTAGCCCTCCCTGCTTCCTGGGTAGCATTAACAGCTGGATCCCCAGACCCCCCTTTTACCTGCCTTTGCCTGTTGGGTGAGCCCAGCTGCAGTCCTCTGGATGGAGCCGTGGTTGGAGGATGTGGATAGTCAGACTCTGCTTGGGACAGCAGCTTCCTGCTTTGGACCTGCGCATCCCTCGTGGAGTGCTGGGACCTTCAGCGTTTGGAGGCCACTTCTACTCCAGTCCGACCCTCCTGCCTCGCCACCTTCCCTCCTTCTCAGCCTCCCAGAGGCTTCGTCAGCTCCTGCGTGGGCATGAGTGCTTTTCGTGCTCTTTTTCATGGTCCATGTTAAAACAATGGCTTCTAAAATAGGGCTTGAAATGATTGACATATATACTTTGTTGTTTTTTTCTAAGCACAACCGGGTGTGTTGTTGATAAAGGCTGTGAACCATTTAAAATAAATGTGGGTTGCTTTTAGGCAGAGATCAGTGGGCAGGAGGCTCACCTTGTGTTTGTCACCAGGGCTCGGCCTTCCTGGCCAGGTGGGAATTGGGGCGGTGGGCAGGTAGACAGTGCCTGGGCTTTTCTTGCACCCGTGTGCCAGAAAGATGCCCCAACGCAGCCTTGTGTGAATGTGGGTCCCGCCAGGAGGGGCAGAGACAGATGGCCCCTCTGCTCAGAGGGCTTGCAGGCCTCCTCGGCCCCCAGAGCAGCAGGTGACACAACATTGGCGGAGGCAGCCAGTGCCTTGCAAGAAAGGGAGGCGGCTCAGGCAGCTTCCCACGGGTTAGGGTAGGGTGGGGCAGGAGTCCTGACAGCGCTTGCCTGAGCCACATTTTAAGGTGTGTCATTTCAAGAAAGTCCAGTTGCCTCTTGAAAAAGCACCATGACCTGGATGGCTGAGAATCCCCATAGACTTCTTGTTTTGATTCCTTCTTTGACATCAGCCGCCGACTTGCTTCTTGGCCTCTGGTACACACATGTTCCTCATGTGTATACGCTCTGCTTGCTGCCTCTGTGACCTGTTTCACATATCCCTCTATTGATTGGGCATGACAGGGCCACTGTGGTACTTGCACTGGTTTGACAATGAGCTTCTATATTTCCGCTGTAGTCAGTTTGCACACCAAAGGTGGCTCATGTACACCTGCAGACCAGTCAGTCAGCTGCCGCAGAGTGGTTCCGCGCCAGGTGCCTGATGGCTCCAGAGAGATTCCAGATGGTGCTTGGGATGATCCCCTCCTCTCTTGCCCGCAGCTCGGTTGAGTCCCTGGTGGATGCCTGGCAGAAGGCTGCCTCCGGGGCACTTGACCGGGTTATTCCTTTGCAGCCTCTCACCCAAAGCAGATCCCGGTTGGCTCCCTGGTTTTCCGCAGAGCTCTGGGAAATGAAGTGGTGGAGGAGAGGCCTAGAGAGCTGTTGGAGAGCCAGCAGGTCCGAATCTGACCGAACGCAACTAAAAGCCTATATTAGGACTTACCTTGCGGCACTGAGGGCGGCGAAGTGCACGTACTTCTCTGTCCTCATTGCGTCCGAAGATAATCGCCTGGCCACCCTGTTCAGGGTCACTCGCTCCCTCCTTAATTTTGGGGGGTGTGACCCTTTGCAGGGATGTGCCGAGGAGTTTAGTCAGCATCTGATGGACAAGATCGCTCAGATTCAGGCCGGCTCGGACTCCGACTGATCAGAGTCCGATGGGAGTGTTGCAGTGGGTCTTGGTGATTCTCTCTGGGAAGAGTTTGATTCTGTGACTCCTGATGAGGTGGACAGGATCATGGGGAAGCTAAGTGCTGCCACGTGTTTACTGGGCCCGTGTCTTTCCTTGCTGGTTTATGCCGCCCAGGAAGTGACGCGAGGCTGGCTCCAGGCAGTGATTAACGCATCTCTGAGTGAGGGAGTCTTTCCTTCCGCCTTGAAAGAGGCGGTGGTGAGGCCCCTCCTCAAGAAGCCTGCCTTGGACGCAGCTATTTTGAACAACTTTCGTCCTGCCTCCAACCTTCGCTTTGTGGCGAAGGTTGTTGAGAGCGTGGTGGCGTGACAGCTCCAGGTGTTCCTGGAGGAGACCAATTATCTGGATCTGTACCAATCGGGTTTCAGGCCCGGGTACAGCGGAGATGGCGTTGGTCGCTCTGGTGGATGATCTCTGGAGGGCGCGGGATAGGGGTTAGTCCTCTGTCCTGGTCCTGTTAGATCTCTCAGCGGCTTTCGATACCATCGACCATGGTATCCTGCTGTGGCACCTCAAGGGGTTGGGAGTGGGGGGCACCATTTTACGGTGGTTCTCCTCCTACCTCTCAAGCTGCACGCAAGTGGTGTTGGCAGGGGGGCAGAGATCGGCCCCAAGGTCCCTCCTTTGTGGGGTGCCTCAGGGGTCGGGGCTCTCGCCCCTCCTGTTCAACATCTACATGAAGCCGCTGGGTGAGGTCATCCATGGCTTTGGGGTGAGGTATCACCAGTGTGCTGATGATACCCAGCTTTTCATCTCCACCCCAAACCAACCCAGTGACGCCCTCGAAGTGATGTCCAGGTGCCTGGAAGCGGTGCAGGTCTGGATAGGGAGGAACAGGCTCCAGCTCAACCCGACTAAGACGGAGTGGCTGTATGTACGGGCATCTCGAGCTGTCCAGGACATTCCATTTCTTGCTATGGGGGGAGAGATGTTGCCCCACATAGATAGGGCTCGCAACTTGAGTGTCCTCCTGGACTCACAGCTCAGTTTGGAGGAGCAGGTGAGAGCTGTGGCCAGGGGGGCATTTTCCCAGCTTCCTCTGGTGCAACAGTTGCTCCCCTACCTGGACCGGGATGCCCTGCGTACAGTCACTCACACGCTCCTCACCTCCCGTCTGGACTACTGCAATGCTCTTTACATGGGGCTGCCCTTGAATACCATCCGGAGGTTTCAACTTGTCCAGAATGCAGCAGCGCGGGTTGTGCTGGGAGCGTCCTGATACTCCCATGTCACACCTCTTTTACGCGAGCTGCACTGGTTACCAGTTGCCCTCCAGGTGAGATTCAAAGTGCTGGTATTAACCTATAAAGCCCTGCATGGCTTAGGACCGGGGTATTTGTGGGAAACCCTGCTGCTAGCAATGACTTCCCAACGTCCCGTGCGCTCCCATAGACAGGGCCTCCTTGGGGTGCCGTCGGCCAGACAATGTCGGCTGTTGGCCCCTAGGGGTGGGGCCTTCTCTGTGGGAGTACCCACCCTCTGGAATCAACTTCCCCTGGAGCTTTGGATGGCCCCTGACCTTCGTTCTTTCCACCGTGGCCTAAAGACATGGCTTTTCCAGCTTGCCAACCCAGACTGATGGAGGGATGGGAATTTTTAGTAGTTAGCTTTGTTCTTAGCCTAATGAGATTTCTTATTTAATTTAATTCTTTTTTAATTTTACTGTTCTTTTAATGTAAGCCGCCCTGAGTCCTTCGGGAGATAGGGCGGCATAGAAGTCTGATGATGATGATGATGATGATGATGATGATGATACTAGTAATAATAATAGTAATAATCGCTTAAAGGCATTTTTCTTGCACGTAGAGAAAAATCTCCCAGCGCATCCTCATCTGCACCCCTCAAGTCAACGATCTTTTGCACACCAGCTCTCCTCTCCTGAATGTCACCTGAACACAAGAGTGTCTGGATTATCATTTCACTGAAAGCGTACCATGCTGAGCGCTGAATGGTTGGCAAAACAACAGTTACTACAGCCTTCTTTTGCAGTCTGGCTTTCTACAGCTAGAACAATACATAACACAGGCTTTCAATCCAGGGATGTTTAACTTTGGTGTAGATGCATTCTATTTCACCCTTCTTACAGACCTCATCAAATTCTTGACCTAGGGACTTCATAATTTTTTCCTGGGCTCTCTTGACTTTATTGTGGTCAACTTCAAGTCTCTTGTCTTCTTCGGTGATCAAGCCAGCATCTACAAAGGCGGCTGTGGTAATGGCAACAGTGGCATGTAGACCAACACCGTACCTTATGCTGCATAGCGACATTGGTTATTTCTAATCTATTGTAATCTGTCTTTTCTTTTGAAGTAGAGGGCCCGTGGGTTTGGTCTAAGGCCTCTTCATAACTTCCATCACATTCCTCTCCATCTTCATCATCCATCGTCTGTCCTTCGTTTTCATCCTAAGAGATTATTACTTCATTTGTCAGTATCGAAATGTCTGGAATATTTCTCTGCTTATATTTCTTTGGTGAACCTGTGTCTCTCATTGTCTTCCCACTTCTGCCTTTTGACTAGTCATTTCTGCTCAGGCACATCTGGCAAACCGATCTGGTGTGATCCAAAAGAACCCATCTTGTCTCTCTGACCTTTCACAAAAGGAATGGTACCTTTGTCTCCTTAGGACAGGTACAGTTAAGGTACCTTCCTTTTTGCATCCAGCAGGGCAGCCGGATTCGGCATGCAGAACCATTTGACACTTGCAGTTGAGGATGTCAAACGGTTGTCAAATTTCACAGTGAAAGTCTCTTTGGCATCTGGCTTTCCTCTACCAAGAGATCTGTTTTTGGCTTGATCCCAGCTCTCTTGGATCTTTTTCAAGATTGTCACTGGTGAATTTACAACTGGGGTCACAAAAGAACTGTTCGCTCGTCCCCATTTTTCAGGCACTTTTGGATATATACCTCTTGAAAGACTGGCTGCTGGGTAGTTTCCAGCGTCATCACTTCTTTGTTCTCTTAACAGGAGGCCGTGTCTGAGAAGGTCTCGCAGTGTTAGGAGTTCAGAAGGCAACAAGTCTCTGCCGGTCCCAGTTAGGTTGCACATACGGGTGAATGTTCCCAGTCTTGTTCTTTTTTTAGATGCCATTACATATCAGTTATCTCACTCACAGGAAACAAGGCCAGCAGTATTAACACTGTCAGACAGAATAACATTTAACAAAAAGAGAAAGACAGCTGAACCTATGGAATGAAACAAACAAAATGTTAAAAAGTTATATTTATGTAGTTACTTACCAAGCACATCTAAATTATATTAAAGTAACCGAAATATCTTTACAATCTCCAAGGTGTGTCACAACTTTTGAGCATCCCTAATGTTTGGAAATTGAAAGTTGAAAAATTTGACACGCACTAGAAGCCACCCTCTACCTCTACACGCAGAGCCAGCTTAGAGAAAGGCTGGGGCGTCTCTGCAGGGCTTAGTCCAGGGGGGAACCAGTGGGTTAGGGAAAGGGGTCGAAGGTAACACCACCCCAATCCGTCCTGCTTTAATCATGCCCCACCTAAGGACTCTGTGTGGTTTTGCCCTCGAAGAGAGGTGGAAGAACCTCCTGGGTGTGTTTAGCCCTCTTCAAAGCCCCGAAAGCCTGCCTGGTTGAGGAGGGTCCTGCAGGGGGTCTCCTTCCAAGCAAATGGCTCAGAACCATGGGCCCAGGCCAGAGCCAGGCAGAGTCGGAGCCTTTGGCAGTGGGGCGGATGAGGGGCTCGCCTTTGCTCAAAGGAGCCGTCCTCCATGAGGATTCTGTGAAGAGGCCCAGCCGAGGGTCTTCGGGGGGGGCATAGTTAGCCATGCCTGTTGGGACTTGGGGGGCAAGTTGGGTATGACCTGAACTTGGCGGTGTTTTCTGACTTTCAGCACCCTAAATAAAATATTATAAAGTTGCTCTGAAATTCTTTTTTATTTTACTTTGGGCAGAGAGTCCTGCGCCAGGTTGGGGGTGGAGGTGAGGAGGGCAGTGGGATGGGGCAGCATGGCTGACCAGTGCAAGAGCTTCAGATGGAAGAGCAGCAGCAGCAGCAGCAGCGAAAGGGACCAGGAACTGAGAGGGATATAAATTGGGAGGGCGTGGAGGGTTAGACTTCTTTTAATCTGCCTTTTGCATTTTTAATTTCAAGGCAAATCCCCCACCAGTCGTGGTAAACACAGAAACTCCGGAGACACCGACATACGTAAGTTTCTTTCCCTGCCTGAATGCTGGCATCTTTCTGAGCTCTCTGAGAAAAGGCACCGGCTGGGTGTGGTGCCAGCGCAGTTAAAGAGGGTAGAGAAAAGCCAGGATAAGCCAGGATAATGGTGGCACCAGAGCGGGAAGGGGCCCTTGGCCTTTGCCCTGGTTTGTAGGTCCCCCATGAAGACCTGGGGAAGCGATGTGGGGGGGGGGAAGGTCTGTGCAGGCTGAAGGTCAGCCAGATGGGTTGGGAGTCCCAGGAGGTGCCCAGGGAGCCTCTCTGCCCTCCCCACACAGGGGGGGCTGTGCTGGGAGAACAAGTGGAGAAGCAAGCCCTGCGGAGGGTCCCTGGAAGGGCTGACAGAAAGAAAGAAAGGGGGGCGGAATGGTGGCCTGATAAATAAGATGAACCCCTTGAAGCTGGCTGGCTCACTAGATATGGTCTGAGCTGCTGGCTGATGTTAGGAAAAAAAACCAGGGAAAGGAAGAGACAGACTCTGGGTTGCTTGGTGTGTTCAGATGTCATGACGGATCCTGGTTGCGACAGAAACAAGCCCAGATGGATCTCTCTGGCTAAGAAGGGTCCCAGATTTGTGCTATTCAAAGTGATAGTTCTGTGACAGAAAGGGCCATCGGTTCTAACTCAATGAAAATAGGCAACTAAACTTTTTTATAGTTTATTAACGGTGTACTAGAGACCAGTGAAAGAGGCTGCTCTCCTCAGATTCAGCTGTTCAAAAGCAGTCTCCCCCTCCTCCTCCTCCTCCTCCTCCTCCTCCTCCTCCTCCTCCTCCTCCTCCTCCTCCTCCTCCTTCCAAGCCAGCCTCTTGCTTATCTGCTGCCAATAACTGGATTCTTTAATAGCAAGGCCTGCCAGCTCCAAATAGGAGAATTGCCTCCTGGAAGGCCTGGGGGTTTTCTTTCTCCTCACCAGCCCATTTTCCAGTCTCTTCCTTTCAGCTGCCCTGGCTGGTAACGTTTGGGGAGGAGATCTCTCCCCACTGGATGCCCATTTGCCCCTTGGCTTCTGCAGTTCTCCTGTGCCTGTGGCTTCTTGGGGGTGGGGTGTCTCACCTTCCTGCCAGAGCGCAGTCATGGGGTCCAGCCAGTGGGCAGCCCTCCCTCAAGTCTCCAGTGCCTGCCAGGGGGGACCGTCAAACTTCCGCAGGGTGTCCTTGTTCAGCGTCCACAGGAAACCTCTGACTAACATCACGCATGAGATCAGCGTTTGGCACCATCAGGGTGCTTAGAGGAGCTGGATATGCAGCCCCATGTGCTGGGTTGCACAGTTGAAGCTGGCAGCGTCCGGTCTCAGGCTCTGGAGGCGATTCGGGTCTAGATGGGGCGGCTCTGCTCAGCCCCCTGCAGCGTCCAGGACATTTCAGGTTTGGTCTTGGATGGAGGGTCTTAATGCGCAGTTTGGCAGAGCCCTCCTGGATGCCCTGCTTCTGCCTGAAGCGCAGGTGGCATCTGTGGCCCAAGGGGCCTTCCCTCTGGTGCACCAGTTGTGCCCTTCCCTCCACCCAGAAGCCCTTCGCTGGCACCCCAGTACTTCACTGTTGCATGGCTGTCCTTGGAGGTCACCCAGAGGCTGGTGTGAGGTGGTACCTATGAAGGGGAGGGATCCCAAGAAGGAGAAGGGAGGGCGAGACAAGAGGCAGCCCAGCCCAGAGTTGGATAGGAGGCCGAGGGTCAGGTGGCCTCTGCCTCGAAACTCCCGGGTGCCTCCGTTCGGGTGAGGGTCGTCAGGCTTTGGCCTGGCCGCATCCTGTCTGTTGGGTGTGAGCAGATAAAGAACTGGCCGGATTGGGCTAGGCCTCTCAGCTCAGCTGGTTCAAAATGTAGCATGGGTGGCAATAGTGGGCAGGCATCCCCCTTCCCTTCTATTAAATCCTGCTGCCCTCTTGCAGGACTGAGGTTCCTTCTCTACTGAAGTGACTGCCCTCCGTGCTTGGGCCCCCGAGTTTCAGCCTTTCATTCAGCAACCCCTCAGCAAAGTCATGGCAGTGATGCCCAGAGCTATGGCGGCTGCAACGCCCCAGCCGTCCCATGACCAACATTCAGGTGCTTGCAGCTCCCCCTCATCCACCCATCGCTCCACCCCACCCTATCACTGCCACAGCTAGCCATACTGACCCCCAGAACGGTGATGTTCTGACCCAGCCTTAGCAAGTAATGATAAGCCACTTACTCGCGAGTAAAAACAAACCCCTTTTCAAACAGGGTAGGAACAGTCTTTTATTCATGTGGATAAACAAAAAGCAAACGTAAGTAGTCCCAACAGATTTGGCCAAGAAATACAAATTGCTTGCTGTATCCTAAAAGTGAACAACCGGCCTCTCCCAGACCCCTCCTATTTATTTCCCAGCCAAGGAGGGGCTGGCTAGCATCCACATCTGCTTTGCCTTGATAGCCGGCTTCTTGCCTTCCGTTGCTCTCCTCCTCTCCTCTCCTCTCCTCTCCTCTCTCTATGCATCCACGCATCTGGGATGGGCCCCATCTGTTCCACCCCCTCACTCAGCTCAAACCCTGAAGACAGCTGCCTCTCCACCTGGGGGAGCTTGGGAGGTCCCCCGGCTCTGCCTCTGATGCTGTTTCCTTAGCTGAGCCTTCCAAAGGCTCCGAAGCTGGCCAGGCTCCCCCTCAGCCGCCTCCTCATCTGACTCTGCTGCTAGCTCTGCTGGCATAACAGGTGAAGGCCGGCTGGAGCAGCAGAGGGTCAGGTGGCCAGCATGGCAGGGGAGCTGAAGAGAAAGCGGCCCCCACCTTGCCAAGGCTCAAGGCTGGGTGGGACCAGGCCATAGTCGGGCCTCTTGGCTAACAGTCGGTGGGGTTCAGTTAACAAAGGCATCCCCATCGCTAAGCGATGCACTCACCTGACAGGACTGCTTTAAAAGGACATCGCTTAGCGGTGGAAATTCTGGTCCCAGCTGGAGGACTGCCTGCATCCCCCAGGGCCATTTGGCCCCAAAATCTGTGGCTGTGGAGCCCACCCACCATTAAGCCCTACTGCGTCTCCCTTTGGGTAAAAGCTTGGGAATGTCATGGTCCTTGAGGTGGATGCCCCCTGGGCTTATTGACTCCCCCCTCCCAATCTCTGGCGATCTCTGTTTGTCCCAGTTAGAGGCACCTTTGGGATGAATCCTTCTCTCCATCCGCTCAGCTGCTGCTTCTGGGCCTTCACGCTGCCCAGGACTACAGCCCCTCCCTTGCACTCGGAGCCTGCCTTCTGACCACCCCTCGTGGCTCCTCTTCCTTCCTTCCTCAGGCGCTGACCCAGTTTCTTTTCCCCTCTTGGCTGTGGGGAAAAGTCTTGCCCCACGTCCCACTGGCACTCTTCCGATGCCCTCTGAGGTCTCGTCCCCGCTGCTTGCCCCCCCTGGAGGGCCTGTGATGGAACATGCAAACCAACGCCCCTCCTGCGTGGAAGGGGAGCATTTCAAGGGTCCTGGATTTTGGCTCCCGGGACCACTGGCCCCTGTTTCTGTGGGAGGAATTGCACTTGTGGGCTGCTTCATTGATCGCCTTTCTTTTCCAAGTAAAATCAAGTAAAGCTAAAGAACCTGACAAAATAAGAACAGGGCTCCTGGATCAGGCTGAAGGCAATTCTAGTTCAGCCTTCCATTTCTCCCGGTGAGCGACCGGAGGCCTCTGGGGTGTTTACATGGAGGAACAAAAGAAGTTGGAAGGGCACTCAGAGGTCTTCTAGTCCAACCCCCTTCCTAGGATAGGAATCCTTAGGCCATCCCAAAGACCTGTCCATTTCTTGGCTTGAAACCCTTCAGTCTGGAGACCCCCCCCCCAACCCGCCTCCCCCATCAGGCAAGCTGTTCCCCTGCTTCCCAGCTCAAACTCTGGGAATAGCTCCTCGTTTTCAGCTTGGGTCTCTGTGGAGCTTCCCCTGTTGGGTTCTACCTTCCTCTTGTGTGCTTCATGTCTTACTCCTCTCTTATCTAGAGTCTCTCTCTCTCTCTCTCTCTCTCTCTCCTTTTCCCTGGGGGGAGGGGGCCTTTTCTCTCCCAGCCCTTCCAGTCCCCTCTTCTTGGCCCAGTTCTGGGGCTGGGGCGCCCGGGGGCTTGTGGCTGTGGGGCTTACAGTTCCCTCTGATATCCTTGACGTACCCCCTTCTCCATCAGCTTTTCTAGGATTTTCCTGGGTACCAGTGTCAATCCCCCTTTCTAAAGTATGGGAACAGATTGGCAATTCCTTGGCCTCCCCCTTCAGCAGTTCTCACCGGTTACGGCCAGTGATTTGGAGGTCACACCCACCAATTTCTTTTGCTCTCCGGGAGGTAAACCTGGGCTGGGCAGCTTGAAGCAGAAGCATCTTCTCCCCTCTGTCGCCAATGCAGTGGCCATGTTCTTGTCCTCCTCGCCTGACGGTGCACTGGGAAAATCCAAATTCTTTGAAAATAATGTTTAAATCTTTTTTTGGGGGGGGGGAGCCTCAGCAACTGTTTTGAGAAGTCCTAAAAGGTCTTTGTTCAAGCCGTAATACACTTCCACCTACCCGTGTTGTAAAGAGTAGGCTTTAACAGGGAACACCCAGAATTCTGTTCTTTTACAAAAAGCAGGGCCCCCTGAGCTCCTCCCGATTACCATCTCATTGATTGTTCAAAGCCAGGAGCATCTCCAGCCTTTGCGTAATAAATGCCCACTCTTGAATGAGGTTTCTTGACCTGATCTTTTCCAGGACCAAGAATGGGGATCCTGTTTGTTTTCTATTTCCTGTGGCAAATCTGGGGCCATCCAAAGGCTGGGTGCTGTGCATTGGGGCGCGGAAGGTACTCTTAGGGGCAGGTGTTCAGAGTATTGCAGCATAAATTTAGTGCCAGAAAAGTAAACACAGATGGCTGAGGCTTCATTTAACTTCTTTATAAACACATCAATTTTACAATACCAGTTGTAGATTTCTCCAACATGGAGCAAACTCAAACAGAAGCATACATTACAGGTTCAGAGCAGAGCTCTAGTTCTCAGCAAGCAAGCAAGTTAGTTTCTCTTTCAACAGACAGACTCAGAGTTCAACATAGCTTCAGAGCTGCAGAGCTTAATATATAGAGCCACACCTAGGCTACTTCTAGTTTCAGTTTCCAAACAGTCCTTGTTGGCTGACTTAGTTGCTATGCCTATTCATTGGCTGACTTTGTTACCATGCTCTATTTCAGTTCATGAATATACTCTGAGAGTGGGGAGAGCCTACCACAGGCTGGGGTCAGTCCTCTAGGCACAACACTATGGGGAGGGGCTGCTGTGCCTCTTAATCAGGGGTGTCAAACTCGATTTCATTGAGGGCCGCATCAAGGTTATGTTTGGCCTTGGGGGGGGCAGAGGGGTGTGGTCAGCTCAACAGCGCTCGTATCAGGCGCCTGTGGTGGCCCAAGGCCTCTGCCAGGGAAAACGCGCTGCCAAGCTCTGTTTTGGCTGCAACGGCCTCCTGCAACCCTCTGCCAGTGAAAATGGAGCTTGGAAGTGCCACCTGTGGCCCTCACGAACTCTGTTTTCGGCTGCGACAGCCTCCTGCAAACCCCTGCCAGCAAAAACGGAGGTAGGGAGGGCTGTAAGCAGCCCCCCCAGCTCCGTTTTTGCTGGCAGAGGTACCGTGGGCTGGTCCTTTGCTGTTTCCAGGGCAGCCCCACGGGCCTGATGTAAGCACCCCATGGGCCACGTCTGGCCCCCGGGCCTTGAGTTTGACTCTCCTGCTCTAACTCCTTGGCTGGAGGGGTGTTGTCGGCAACCTCCCCATTTGCATGTTTTGTGCGTTCGTTTAGGTCAACGGCACGGATGCGGAGTATGAATATGAAGAAATCACACTGGAAAGGGTGAGTATCTGCTCTTTAATCCACTGAGTGAGTTAATTCATTCTGCTGTAAGTTAGAACTCAGCAGCCTCAACAGGTGGGGAGGAAAGCGCATCCTTTCCCCCGTTTCTCCTTCTCAGTGGCTCCTGCCAGTCGTCCCTCTCAGGGGCACCCAGAGCAGCTCAGGGTTTCTGACTGCCTTAACCTGGTTAATCTGGCCATGCTGAAGCCAGGATGGGATCTTATCCTAGGTTGGCTGGCTGTCGACCAGCTCCTCTTGAATGGTGGTCAGTTCAAACCAGCCTACAGGATTTGATTGCCAAGGGAAGCTGTGCTCCCCATTTCCTGGTCGGCAAGTCCAACCCCCCCTCCCCTTTTTTTAAAGCAGCCACCCCCAGGGTTTTATCAACCTCGGTTGGAGCAACCCTGGTTGTCACTTTTCCAGCCGCGCTTCCACAGACTCAGCCTACCCAGCCACGTGCTTGTGAGTTCCTGGGGGAGCCTCTTTAGGCCTCTTCCCTTGATGAGAAGGCAGGCGGCAGCAGGGGGTTTCCGTGGGGCAGGGCAGGCGCCGAGGGGGGCTCCTGAGGTGTGTGGTTTCTCCCCTCCCACCGGGACAGGGCCTTCCTTCCCCCCTTCAGGATGGGCCCTCGGCAGTGGTGGGATTCAATTTATTTTATTACTGGTTCGGTGGGTCTGGCAGGGGAAAGGATACTGTAAAATCTCCAGTCAGAGGTGTTTTTTGCCGGTTCTACGAACTACTCAAAATTTCCACTACCGGTTCTCCAGAACTGGTCAGAACCTGCTGAATACCCACCTCTGGTCCTTGGCCACCCTGGTGCTCCAGGCTGGTAACCGTGGGCTGCTTTTCCAGGGCAATTCTGGCCTGGGCTTCAGCATCGCAGGAGGCACGGACAACCCTCACGTGGAGGACGACTCCGGCGTGTTCATTACAAAGATCATCCCAGGAGGGGCGGCTGCCCAAGACGGGAGGCTGCGGTAGGTCTCTCCCCCCTCCCCCCCAGGCCGTTCCTATCAGGTGTGCAGAACCTGCAAAGAGCAGCTGGGTGGGTGTGGGGGTGTGGCCTGCCTCAGTGGCATCTTGATTGCCCTTCGTCTCTCTGACGGGTTGCGTTCATACAACGCATTAAGCCTGGTTATTGAATTAACCCATTTTTCTGGATTTGCCCAGTAATTACACTGTAATTGCGCTGCAGAGGGTATCAGTTGGACCACAGAATCTTCTAGAGCAGGGGGTTCCCAAGCTTTTCTATACTCCGCACCCCCAGAACGCTTCTGATATATTCTCCCACCCCTTGAAAAAATAAACAATTATATGCATATAATTACACATATACACTATAATTTTATTAATCTAATGCCAAGTTTTCATACCCCCTGGAAGATCGTCTCGCACCCCCAGCTGGGAACTCCTGCGCTAGAGCAACTCAAGGGGCTGGGGTGGGGGTGGGGGTTGGTTTTAGAAACTTTCCGCAGTTGTTCTAGCCAGACTGTCCCATGGCTTCACGGCTGTTATTGTCAGGAAGTTCTAAGCTGCTTGAGACCTTTTTTAGAAATTAAACCCATTGGTCTTTGAGCTGCTGCTGTTCCCCCTTCCTCTCTCTCTCTCTCTCTCTCCCTCCCTCCCTCCCTCCCTCACTCCCTCACTCCTTTATGACAAGCTCACCTGCGCAGAGACCCGTGGGGGCTTCCGTTGTTCTGCGTAAGGAGTCTGGGAACCCTCCTAGCTGCCCTCCTCTGAGCCTGCTCTGGTTTCCTTGCCTTTCCGGGCACGCAGCCCAGAACTGCCCTGAGTCCTTAGGGAGAGAGGGCGGCATACAAGTCTAATAAATAATAATGATAATGATAATGATAATGATAATAACCCTAGCCCCTCTCTGAGGGGCCTCAGAGCTCTCTGGAAGCCTGGATGCAGTTCTCCTATTAATGCGGCCCCTGCCCAGTTAAACACCTGCCTTGAATTGACCCCAGGGTGATTGTCCTCTAGCCAGTTTTCCTAGCCAACTTGTTGTCATTTATAGGCCTGGGAAGCAGCAGCCCTTCTGTCCCTTTTCTGACAATGTTGGGTAGCCCTGGGCTGAAGAGCGAGCCCGTGCTATGGCCCCCAGGAGAGTGCAGAAGGACTGACTGCCTTTGGTCAGTCACTTGCAAAAAGAAATCAGTTACTAGCCCTGTGTATCTGTCTTGAGAGGGGGGGCAGCTGAGTTTTCCAACTCAAGAAGCCAGAAATCTTCCCATTGAAAATACGAAATTCTTTCTTTACAAGAATCTTTTTCCACTGCCCATCCTGATCCCACCCTAGGAAAAGTCTTTCTACATAAAATAGCAAAACCAAATAGAACCATGGATTGAGGGGGGGCATATTCAGAACGAATACAGAAGCCACCTGATAAAGAGGGTACTCAGTGGGTCAACTTGTTTTTGTAGATCATTTTTCCCCTGGGCAATACTGTTGTCAATGGATTCAACCTGCCTGGCTTTTCTCACTTTATTTTCTTTATTTCCGGAAAAGGGAAGCTTGGGAGCCTGGCTCCTTTGGAAAGGCTGTCTCGGTGGCTCTTTGAAACCGACGTTGTTAAGTTTTCCAGTTATCTTGATTGTTGGGGGGAAAAGACACAGAAGTCAGGCTAAGAGCGGTGGACGAAGGCTCCAAGAAAAGAGATTGAGGCTCAGAGGGGATTCTCCCCTTTGCCAGCTGCATGTGGTGGAAGGAGTTTCCTTTGCTGGGCCTTCCACTGAGCAGCGGGTTGGGCTAGAGGACCTCTGAGGCCCTTCCTAATTCTGTGATTCTTTGGAAAAGGGACACCAAACTCTGCCGGCCCTTCAGAGACTCTTGCAGCGCTTGGCAGTAGTTTCTGTAGGGCGGGCTTATTCCTTGACTGGGTCGGCTTAGCTCAAGCGCATCTATGCAAGCAGAGGCCCCCGTTCAATTCCCCCAGTTACTGGTGTGATGTCGTAGGCAGAGAATTCTTCTCCCAGGGCTCTGAGTTTGCACCCCAGGGCCTGCGGGTTGAGTGGCTGTCATGAGGCCAGTGCCAGAATATGGGGGTGGGTGGGTGGGTGGTGTTTCATTTGGGAAGGAGTTTTGCGAGATTGTGATGGGAGGGGTGTGAGCGTAACTTCGTTGCGTGCTGGGGAAGATGTGATTGGCAGGGGTCCCCCTTTCCTCTGCAGCAGGTCATGGAGGAGCGGTTGGGTGCTGCCTCTGTCAAGCCCCCGGGGAACCGATCAGCAAACAAACACATTGTCAGTGCAGGATAATAAGCTTATTGTGCATTTTGTGATTTAGAGGCGTGCTACGACAAAGCCACAGGTGGGATGGAAGCAGGGCAGTTTTCCATGAGAGTCGAACTGGGTGGTCAGGGTTCCTTCTCAGCTCACGGCTCCTGCCTGAGGGGCCGGGGGCTGCCAGTGACTTTGCACAGCTTCATGTGGTGGGGTCTAAAGCAACTCGCTGTGGCAACTCACCGCGGGACAATTCAACTGCTGCGTTGATCTTTTCACCCAGTTACATTTATTACTGGTGCCCTATATTCCAAGAAATGTCTCACCGTGAAACGAGGCAGCATTTGTACCTGGAGCAGATCTTAAAAGTTGTTTAGTCTACGCTGATGGCTACAGGAAGCGCCCTGCTGTGGGCTTTAGGCTTGGTTCATAAATTTTCTTTTGTTCCTTGTCTTCCCTCTTCCCCACAGATTGGGAGCGGGGGGGGGAGCCCCAAAAGGGGAGACAACAGTGAAAGGAAGCAGGCAGCCTTAGCAGAGCGGGGGGGGGACAGTGCTGGGAGGATACAGGCAGCGGTCACCCCAGCTGGACCAGGGAGGGAGTCTTGCTGCACACAGGGCAAGCAGCCTTCCTGCAGAGAAGGAGGGGGAACGTGGGGGGGGCTGCTTTGCTCTGTGTTTGATCAGCCCCCAGTCAGTCAGAGCATTTGGATCTGCACCTGGGAGACTTATGCTCCCCCCCTTCCACCACACCCACACCCACACATGCCAAATCTCGGAAGGCTCCCCTCTCCCCGCGCAGGGTGAATGACTGCATTTTGCGTGTGAACGAGGTGGATGTCCGCGATGTGACCCACGGCAAAGCTGTGGAAGCCTTGAAGGAGGCGGGCTCCATGGTCCGCCTGTCCGTCAAGAGGAGGAGACAAACCACGGAAAGGATGGTGGACATAAAGCTGGTGAAAGGGCCCAAAGGTTTGTCAGCCGCTCCGGGTGATTTCCTCCCCCCCAAGCAGAGGGTCTCCCCTCCCCCGCCCTGCAGAGAGAGCCCTTTCCTGGGGGGGGGCAGGCTGAGTCCCGGCGGGCCCCTGGCCAGGTCTCTGCTTGAGCGTGAATGAGGCAGGGATTTTGGGGTCCCCTTCAGTCCCAGGGAGGGTCCTGGGTCACTGCCCCATGGTTTGTGTGGGGAGGCTGACGACCTTCACTCTCCTGAAGCAGGTCTCGGGTTCAGCATCGCTGGGGGGGTCGGCAACCAGCACATCCCCGGAGACAACAGCATCTACGTCACCAAGATCATCGAAGGCGGAGCTGCACATAAGGACGGGCGGCTGCAGATTGGAGACAAGCTGATGGCTGTGAGTTTAAATCTGTTCTGGCTTTTCCCACCCTTCCTTTGGGAAGTTCTCTTTTAGCCTTGCTAGGACACTCTGGGGCCCCTCTGAGGAGCCTGGGGTGAAGGTTTGCAGGTGAGTTGCCCTTTGGCTCCGCTTAGAGAAAGCCAGGACGCCACGCGGTGTCACTGGAGTTCCTAGAGCAGGAAGGAGTCTGAACAGGTTTTGCAGGAAAGAAAATCAGCTTTAAATCTTGCATATCTCACGGGAAGTTGCCCATAGCCACTTTGCAGGGGAGATGGGTGGCATAAAAAATTATAATTAATAAATAAAGCTCATATTGAAACAGGGCCATACCAATTATATTCTTACGTCTGGAGTTTATGAGGTCAGCCACAAATATTTGGAACTCCTGAGGCTTTGAGATCTGAACTCCTTAAATATGTTGAGCGGATGAAACCCACCGCTGGGCTTTGGCCCTTGCTGCAACCCTCAAAACAGGCATCCTGGCGTAGCACCTGCCCTTTGGAAGGCCAGATGGGTGCCCAGCCTTTCACCAGCTCTGAAGATGTGGCTGCGTTCCTGGGCAAGGGCGGTTGGAGAGTCAGCATGATTATCTCAGCTGCCAGATATGCATTTATTTCCTTTTCTTGTTGTTAGCCCAGAGTCACTATGATGAAATAGGACGTAATGGCGAACCTATGGCATCCATGCCAGAAGTGGCACGCAGAGCCATCTCTCCCGGCACGCCAGCCGTCGCCCAGTGCTCTTCCGGGTTGAGCTCTTCCAGCTGGTTTTCGCATGCACATGCATGCCAGAAACCGGAAGACCAGGTGGCATGTGCGTGCTGGAAACCAGAAGCTCAGCTTCCTGGTGTGTGCATGGGTGCTGGGGAGCTGCTCTTCTGGTTTCCGATGCTCCTGCACCAGGCAGCTGCTCTTCCGGCACGTGCATCTGCGCTGGCCGGAAGGGTTTCTGGCACGCATGTGCATGTGAAGACCAGCTGGCTGGCATGCGCACAGCTCCCTAGCGCGTCCCAACTGCAGGACCAGATTCTGCCAAATCTCAAAACATTTCCACAGGCTGAGAAACCATCTGGCACCCTAGGAGGGTCTTACCATGTGACACCCACCCCTTGCACTTGGAGAGAGGCATTCCTGATAACATTTACAGGCTGTCGTAAAAGGCTGTGTTGTTTATGGCTGGTTTTAAGTGGGTGCCGATGTCGCATCCACGACAAGGTCAGTTGGAATACCAAGTAGAGCAGGTCAAAAGCACCCCCAGCCAGTAACCAAGGCCTCCCCAGTTAATGCCAACTCCAGAACTCCCAAATTCCATGTTTCACCATTCCAAGAGTGCACTCCTTCCCCCGAGAGGCTGTTCTCCTCTCCTCGCCTTCTGTCTTTGGCCTTGCCTCCTTCCTCTGTTCCTGAATCCCCCCCTCCCACATGCATTTGAAGGCTTGGAAGCCTCCCCCCCCCCAAGCCATTCTAGATGAGGGACAGAGCTGAGAGTCATCAGCCTCTTGATGCTGTTTCAGCTCCATTGTCTCTATTGTTTTCTCCAATGGTTTCATAGGATTTTAGGGTTAGAGGGGATTATCTGGGCCCTTGAGGCTAACCCCTTGTGCTCATACACAAATCCATAGCTGGCCGCCTGTCCTGCCCTTCTCATCGCTGCTTCCAATTTGATGTCAGGCCCTGTGCTTGAGACGAATGCCATCAAGACAAAACTAAGTGGAATAATTAGTTTCTATAGTTTGGAAATCATGCCTCTGTTTTTGCATTCTAAAGCTGCATTTGCCTTTTCAGCAGTTTCATGACACGGATGACTCACCCTCAGTTCTCAGGAAACTGCTGTGTACCAACATTTTTTTCACAAATATTGTTGCCAAGGCTGTTTCCTATATTTATGGATGTGATTTTGTTTGCTGGGAAACGTTGGGTTGGTCTCTTACACCGACTTCTCTGAGCAGGAGCCATGTTGCTAGGCCAGGTCAGCGCCCATCTTAGCCCAGGTGACGGTCTTCCAGCCAGGAGCCAGAGACGTACCCCTCCCCCACCTTTCTTCTGCAAGGGGAGTCCGGAGGCCCCCAGCTCCCAGTCTAGGGGTAACAGTGAACCCACAAAATCATAGAGCCTTTGGAGTCCCCTTTTCAAGCCACCCAAGTTAGTGACTATCGCTGTGTCTTTTGCGTTGTATTTAAAGGTAGTCCTTGTTTATTGACCCCTTGTTCAATGACCAAAGTTACAATAGTGCTGAAAAAACTGACTTTATGGCCAATTTACATCCATTTACGACATTTAAGCCTCCCTCAGTCACATGGTCGCTGTTACAGTCAGTCTGCATTGTCTTGTGCCTGACTGTGGTGTTTTTATTCTCCCCACATTGCAAACCAGATAGATTGGAGTGGAAGAGAGTTAAGAGCAATATAATTACACTGGCATCCTGGGGCTAGATAATGTGGGCACAGGATACACACAGCTTACCTTGCTGTCTTGAAATCCCATCTTTGCTCTGTAAGGTGGGAAAAAGTAAAACAAAGCAAGCAATTTCTGTAGGCAGTTTATCCTTTGCCTGATCCTTTGCTACTGCCAGCATGACCACCTTGCTTTTTATGTGTAGACTCTTGAAATCCCTTCCTCTCTAATCTTGCTCTGCTGAGGGGGGAGGGGGAGAAGAGTCTAGGACAACTCACCAGGGCCAACTCGTCGCAGGACAAGAGTTGCAATAATATAGAAGAAATGGTGGAGTAGAATCATTAAAGAAAGGATGCCAAATGAGGGACAAATGAAATGTGAATGACAAAAATTAAAACAATTTTTTATTTATTTTAAATAATTAAATTGAATTGTTGAATTGTCTCATGGCGAGTTATCCTGCAGAAAGTTGGCTGTGGCGAGTTGGCTGTAGCAAATTGATGGCTGTGGGCAGCTGGCTATGGTGAGTTGTCCCATTCCAGAGGGAGAAGACGGGTCAGGCAAAGGAGAAATTGCCTACGGAGGTTGCTTGCTTCGCCCGCCCCACCCGCAGAGTAGAGAGATTAAAGGGATTTCAAGGGAATAAAGCTGTTGGTGTAGTGCCCACACGCCTCTGCCGGTGCAATTGTGCTGCGTTTGAAGTATACAAGGCACCCAATTCCAAAGGGTGGAGGAGTCTTTAGAAGGCAAACAAAAGTTGAATGTGTGAAACTGAAGGGCCTTGTGTCTCCAAAGGTGACTGTGTGTGGAAATACTTTTGTAAAGAATTTTTATTGTAATAGTAAAATTTAATACAAACTAAATTTAAAATAGAATAGAGACAAGGAGTAAAAAGAGCAAGAAAGAATAAAAAGGAAAGAATATAATAAAAAATTACATAAAGAAGTTACTTCATTGCAAGAAGTATAAATATATTTTGTAACTCTTCATATTTAAATTTACAAATATTTATTTCTCCATCCCATATCCCATTTCTTATCTATAAGCCAAACCATGAAACATTTTTTCAATCTTGGTTTCAACAGAAAGTCTGTAAAGGTAGCAAGAGATAATAACATACGTTGTTTTAACTTTGATGAAATAAACCAATTTTATATTACTTCATTTTATTGCTTTCTTTCAAACATTGTCAGGATTTGATTTCACTTCGTGGTCTCATTACACACACTTTTTCAAGACTTTAATAAGCCTCTCTTGTAAAGCCAATAGGGAAAAAAATGTTTTAGGTCACTCTCCTGTTTTGTCTGAGTGGCTTTAAGTTCAATGCTAGGTAGTGGCAGATAGGGCAGATTATTAAAAAACCCTTTCTTGGTTTGTCATTTGTTTTTCTCTTTCAAATTTTAAAGCATCAGCCAGTTTCTTCTGTAGACCCATTGAAATATCCTTTTCTAAATCATTCTCTTGGTCTCTCATTTATCAATCCACTTTTGATACCGTTCCTATCTTGTCAGATAAAACTGTTCTACTGTTGACATTACGTCAATAATGTCTTTTGGCCACAGTCTCTTCAAAGAAGCAGACACCATTATTGACATTGTGGCTGTTGCTAATTCCATTCTTCAGAAGTCTCCCCCTGTATTTTTATTGTCATAACGTTTTGCATCAGTCATAGCAGCAATCTGGAGACTTGCTGGGCCAGAGCCCAACGGTGCCAGTGTGGTTCTCTGTCTCGTGACACAGAGCAGCACTGGTGATTCTCCGGGAAGGCTTGTTTTCTTCCAGGGGTTAGCTCGTTTGCATTCTCCCTCTTCCAGGTGAACAACGTTTGTTTAGAAGAAGTGACCCACGAAGAAGCAGTGGCTGCTTTAAAGAACACGTCTGATTTTGTCTATCTGAAACTTGCAAAGCCCAGCAGCATGTTCATAAATGATGCCTATGCACCTCCTGAGATCACTGGCTGTAAGTTTGAATTTGGGGTGGCTGAATTAACTAAAAGAATCTTTTCTCCCCTTGTCCTTTGTTGACATTTTGTTATGTGTGCCCACAATTTTCTGTTTTGAACGTTTTATTAGATTATAGAATAAAATACAAAAATACAAAACCAAATAGGAGGACACCTTGGGGGGGGGGAAGTGAGGGGGGAAGAGAAAAGGGGGGGAGACATCGAGTCCAGCTCCCTCCTTTGCAGTAGCATTAACATCAAATCCCTCAACTTTTTATTTTTCCATAATAATATAAACTAGCCATTTCTATAACTTTGTGCCAACAATTTTCATGTAAGAATAAATAGCATTTTTATTTCTGTTGCCCCAGTGTCTTACAAAACCATACATAATGTTGCTAAGATACAGTAACTGAAGAGAAAGGGGGAAAAAGATCTTTGCATGGGTTCTTGAGCGAAAGGATGACAAGCAGACGGAAAATGATTCTGGCCACTTTTGCAGACGTCTGGGAAAATCGGCAGGAAGGGAAGCTTGGCTGGATAGAAGTGCATCTCTATGAAAGGTGGAAGATGTCCAACACTTTACTCTCAAAATGGCATAATTATGATTTTTAACCCAGAAATTTTCTGAGTGTTAACGAGGATAAAATTACATAACAAAAATTAGTGCAGAGGCCACATCCAGCTCAGGGCAGAGGCATGGGAACAAGAGCTTTGACTTGCCTGCAGAAGGCATCTGGGATCAGGGCCAGGGAGGGGGTGCACAAAGGGCCCCCTCTCGACATGGGCAGCCCCCCGCCCCCACTTCAGATGGGATCTTCCCGCTGCGCCTCTGAGCTGTTGCATGAGGTCTTCCAGGTCACAATCAGGACTATGAATTGCACCTGGATTCCTGTTGGTAACCACTACAGTGTGGGTAGTCCTCACTGACTGCTCATTCAGTGACCGTTTGAAGTTATAACAGTGCTAAATAACCAGATTTATGCCCAGCGCTTGACGTTGTGGCTGTTGCAGCCTCCCTGCACTATAGAGATCCGGGCGCTTGGCCACCAGCGCACCTTCACAATAGTCACAATCCCGCCCCTGTGATTGCTACTTGTAGCCTTCAAGCCACCTTCCCACAAGCAAAGTCAAGGAAGAGCCTGGCACGAAGTTGCAAGTCGCAGTCATGTGGCATTGTGCTTAATGACCACGAGTGGTTCATATAAGGACTGCAGCTGTAACTGGCATCATACGTTGGGCGCTCTTGCATGGATTTTTTTCATTTACAACCACCTTGCTTAAAGAGAGTTGCCAGTTCCCTTCGGCAGTCGGAAAATGAGGACTACCTGGAACTTTAAAATTGGTGTAGTTTTCTACAGGTGAGATTGCACCAGCTGTAATTCTGGGGTCATTCTCAAAGGCGGACCCAAGTAAAGCTCATAACACTGCCCGAGTGGCAGTTGAGACGTGAATTAACATTGCCAGGGCATCGTGGGTTGACCTACCAGAGGAAACCCTGGCAGACCAGCCAAAGCAGAAGCTAAGAACCCAGCAGACCTGAACTCACAACCTGTCTCCTCCTTTTGCGGGAGGGTGGGGAGAGTGACTGCTACTGCAACCGAAGGAGCCTCATGGAGCCTTGTTGCTCTGCTCCGCTCTGCTCTCCACCCCCAGCTCCCCAGCCTGAGCAGCTTGGAGGGAGCAGCTCGTCCTCCGGATGCTGTGATCCGCTTCAGGGGTCTCCCAAGGCCGACGTTCCACTGGTTCAGCTTCAGCAGCTTCTCTGAACAACCCAGAGCCACCTTCACTTCATCTGTGGTCTCCCTATCCTCCCTCGGCCCGAGTTTCATTCCTTGGGTTATCTGACAATCCTGTTACTTCCCTTTGGTGTGTTTTTGTTCTTCCCCTTCCATCTCTCGATCGCTATATGGCCACCCAGGAGCTCCATGAACCCGTGGCCCGCTCCTCAGAGCATTTTCTGAGACCGTTTCATCCTCTGGATGCTGCCTAGCCCTTGTCAGCTTTCTCCCATGGGCCCGTTTAAAGAGTGCTCTGCCCCAATTTGGAGATTCTTCACCAGGACCTGCAGGTTCAGCTTATCTTCCAAAGTTTCCCACAGCCAAACAAATGAAGATATCACTGTGGGGGTTGGGGGGGTGAGGTGGGGGGGCTTCTGCTGGCAAATGCGCTGTATGTAGATGAATCCTTTCGTGTCGAGCAGTGCGGTGCTCTCAGCATTCAGTGGTCAGCACCGAGGTCTGTTGCCCTACCTGGCACCAAGGAGGGCAGGGACTGCAGAGTCTGTGCTTGGCACTCTGAGCTTAGGCAACCCAGCTCCCTGGATGGGGATCAGGCAGCCAATGCCAGCCAGGCTGCCTTCACGGCTGCCTAACTGCGGATGCCGGAAGGGCAGCAGAGTGTGGCTGGGAGGGGGGAACGGCACTCTCCTCTTTGCCCCACCCTCCCCCCATACGCCTGGTGGGAGCAGGTGGGCCTGGTGGCAGGCCCTGGTGTTAAGGGAGACCGGGACAGACCGTCAGAACTTACCTGTCCAGGCGCTTAGCGGTGGCTTCACATTGGGTTGGGGATGGAGGTCCTCCAAGGTTCATTCTTGGGCTCCCCCCACCCCCCCAGTCATCTGGCCTGGAGGTGGAAATGGAGCTGAGGAGGCCGCTCTTTGCCTTCAGCATCCACAGCGTAGAGGTGCCAGGCAGGTGAAGGGGCAGCTTCTGCCAACTGGGCCCCCGAGCAGCAGAGGGCACCTTCTGACTGACCTTCCCGCTCCCCCTCCCCAGCTTACTCTCCGCCTGCGGAGAACCACGTCAGCCCATCAAGTTACCTGGACCAGCCCTTGCCACCAGCCTCGCCGGGGAGATACTCACCTGTTCCTAAGGCAACCTTGGGAGAAGACAAGATCACCAGGTAGGAAACGCCTCTGCCTTTGCAACCACCTCTGCAATAGGTCACCGGGTGTGGCTGAGCCCTTGGGGGGGAGCGGAGGACTTCCTGGAAGAGGATAGCCGGCAGAGCAGGGCACCCCGAAGGGAAGGAGGCGCCTGGTTGAGAGTGAGGGGGGCATTCACTGCACAGAAGGAAGGAAAGGAAGGAAGGGAAGGAAGGCTCTCGTCAGGCCGACTGAGGCTTTGCAGCGTAGCTCACACCTCTCACGAAGGAATATTCCATCAATGGATGGCAGGCAATCCTTGACTCACGACCATCAGTGCCTGGAAGGGTAGCTTCACAGCCAGTACAGCACTTCTAGCTATATTGCAGAATGTGTATACTGTGTATATACATACAATGACAATAAAGTATTATTATTATTATTATTATTAACATATACTGTTGGAGAGTGAGCTAATTTTTATGTAGCTATACATGTTTCATTTGGAAGAGGTTATTGCTAATATTTTGATTTTGAGATGATGATGAACTATATAGGTTATAATCTTCTATTGTTAATCTTTTACATAGATGATTATAAAGAATCATGGAATGAAATAGGTTTATATAACTTTTTTTTTTTTAATAACAAATTTTATTCAATTTTTAACAATTTTTTAAAACAGCTCTTTTCAGTAGACAGCATGTTCCCGGGTCGTCACTTTTACATGCAAATATGACAGTAGATCTATATTCATTTTAAACATTTGACTTCCTATTTTATCCCATTTTTACTTCTATTCCATTTTGGCAAACAAAGGGTCAGAGAAATTAATCCTAATCTCAAATCTTAATCTCAATCTGTATAACCCCCCAGTTCATTTTGAGTTAATTGCAAATATATATATATATATATATATATATATATATATATATATATATATATATATTTTAAAAACACATTTATAAATCTTACAAATAACAATATGTTTGCCCATCATATTAAAGATAAAATTCATCCATATCTATCCTTTAATTATCTTCACATTGTTAATACTCTTTTATCATTTACAGAATTCTTTTATCCGTCAGATTTGCCCTTTCATCACATATTCTCTCCATGATTCTAAATCTTTAACACAAAAAAGAATGAGAAAAAAAACAAAACCTAGACTTGCCCCCCTTTTACTACTTTGAAAGTGACACCTCAGTGGTTAATATAGTAGCATAATCATGATCATTCCCTTTAAAGCGAAAGATAGAGAAAAAAAGAAAAAGAAAAAGGAAGAAAGAAAAGCTACTTTACAATATATCTCTAATCAATCGGGTTCTGCAACACATATCCTCCCTAAGGTTTATTTATGGTTCCAAAATAATAATAAAAATAGCTAATCTTGGTTATTGACAAATCTCATTTTTAAACATTTTCTAAAATCATTTCAATTAATTCAATTTATCTAATCAACATTTACCTTTCTTTTATAAATAAGAAATAAAAGTGTGACCTTTTACCAGTAGAAATTTTCAGTAACCCCTATTGTTTTACACTTTTATAATTGCAATATATTCTTATTACCACTTCTTCATGCAGAACCCCCCTTCTTAATGCATTAACCATTATCTCTATGCAAACAAGTTTCTTTCTTCATTATGTAATTCCCATGTTTCTCTATCTTCTGTTCTTGTTTCTTGTTCCTTCTCCTCCCTTTTATCCTGCTATCCCCTTCTATCCAGTTTGAATCCCTCTCTCTCTCTTTACCTTTCTGCTCCCTATCCTTCTGGACCGTTCTAACATGCCTAATTTCATGAATGTTCCCCTTTTTAATTACCTTCTTACCTTCCGGGTTGAGCCTTCTCGAGAACGGCGGCGGTTTGCGTCGTCCGACCAGCCTGGCTTTTAGAGCCCGATCCTGCAAGGTTTGGGGCTGAAGCTGCCTCGTAAGGGCGGCGGAGAAAGGGAAATCTGCCAGCCAGAGTGAGGGGAGCCATCTCCCTCTTTTTGGATCTGGTCTTTTCCCTCCAAGACGCAAGAAGTGGTGGTCAAAAATGGCCACCTCGAAGAGAAGGTCTCAATGGGATTAAGATTGGTGCAGGAGGAAAGAGAGAAGTCGACAGCAGAGGAACCGGGAGTATCGGATGGTAAGATCAAGGCATCCCGGATTAAGATAAAGATGAGTTTTTAAAAAAAAACAGAAGCGGCAAGTCTCAAGTCAAGGAAAAATAAGTAAAATATTTTTGACAGCTATAAGGGCTTCGAACCGGAAAGGAAGAAGCCAGCGTAAGAATTTAAGTTTGGGGCTCGGAAAACTGAATATCAAAATAAAAGGAAAGGGTTAAGACTCTGTGCAGAAAGTGCCACTTTGTGGAGAAAATTGGAAGCTAAAGAAGAAAGAAACTATCTTGTTCCTTTGTGGATTGGAGTTGTTACATTTTAAAGAGACGCTGAAACAAAAAATAAGACTCATAGAAAGTGAAAGCTTGAATACACAAAGACGGACTACCGGATTAGTTGGTGACATTGATATAGATTCTGGACTTGGGTTAGGATCTTAGAAAATTTAAAGAAGAAGAAATAAGGAAAACAAAAATTTTGGTGGCCATCCAAAGAATCAAAAATGGAGTTTAAAAGTATGAAAGAACTGCTACAGGAAGTGACTGAACTAACTTGGCTCGTTGCAGAAAACATGGGCATTGAAATGGTGAATAAAGAACAGGAAGAAGGAACCTTGGAAAGGGAGGAGCTAGCACAAGAGAAAGCCATTTTAAAAAGACAATTATCAATACAAATAAAAGGGAAAGGAAGGGTGGCTAAAAAAACGGAACCTAAGAAAGTATCTAAAAAGGGGAACATTTATGAAATTAAGCATGTTAGAAAGGTTCAAAAGGAAAGGGAACAGAAAGGTAAAGAGAGAGAGAGGGATTCAAACTGGATAGAGAAGGGGGGGAGCAGGATAAAAGGGAGGAGAAGGGAGCCAGCAGAAGCGAAAGCCATTTTAAGAAGACAACTAACACAAAGATTAATACAAACAAAAGGGAAAGGGAGGATGGTCAAAAAAACGAAACTTAAGAGGTTTATATAACTTTTATAGATGCATATATCTGTGTATATCTGTCCTGAGTTTGTGCATCTTTGGCTGTTGTTATCTCGAGGCCACGGCTGTCCATGCTGCGGTGGCTGTAACTTGTTTCCCTTCTTAGGGAGCCACGGAAGCTGGTGCTGCATCGGGGCTCCACGGGACTTGGCTTCAACATTGTGGGGGGAGAGGATGGGGAGGGGATTTTTGTCTCCTTCATCCTTGCCGGTGGGCCTGCAGACCTCAGTGGGGAGCTCAGGAAAGGAGACCGCATCATTTCGGTAAGAGCCTGCACTGGAGGACACCGGTCGGGCCTCCTTGGGCTGCCGGCAGGGGGTGTCTTCTCGGCAAGGGTCTCCAGACCGTATGGGGCTCTGCCTGGCAAGGAGGGCATGGGGGGGAGGCCTCTGTGACCCACCAGGAGGCAGCTTGGCTGTCTGCAAGAGGCTGGGTTCGGTTCCAAGCTGCTTAATTTGGTGACATCCACATCCTGATGTGAGTGACGGCTCCTTTGCGTTGCTTTTCAGGTAAACAGCGTGGACCTCAAAGCTGCAACCCACGAAGAGGCAGCTGCTGCCTTGAAAAACGCCGGTCAGTCCGTCACTATCGTGGCTCAGTATCGTCCCGAAGGCAAGTGAAGGATCAGATGAAACCCTCTTTCTCTTGGGAACCCCCTGCTAATGGGAGAGAGGCTCCAAGGCTGCAAATGACGGGTGTCATGAGTTGTAGGTTTGCTTCTCAGGTGGCTTTGGAAACTGACTCAAGGGGCTAGGGCCAGGTCACACGCGGGGAGGGCCCCCCCCGGAAGCAGCGCCCTCTGGTGGGACCTGGGAGAGGCGCTCGCCCTCCACCCACCGCCCCACCCGCAACCCGATGGCTCTGGCCCTCTTAGCGCTGGGCAGGCCTGGCTCACCCCCACACACACACCTGTGGGCCCAGATGCGCCTCTTCGTTATCCCCAGCCTCAAAGCTCTTCCCTTGTGTGTCGCCTTTTGCTGTCTTGCATTGTTTTTCTTTTCTTCGTTTTTATAAATTGTAGTCCCCCACCCAGAGTCGCAAACTTTTGAAACAGTTTAAAAATAAAACACCTAATAACATATTATGGCTTCATTCTTCAGAATAGGAATCTGGCCCTGTGGGAAATGACTCTGCATTCCCTAGTCTGGTCCTCAGTTAGTGACAGTGAGTGGAGCCAGAATTGATGTCAATAAGCACTGTGGTTGTAAGACCTGATGTCATTTGACCACATTTTTTAACGATGGCAATCTGTTGTTAAGTGAGAATCACAGGTCATTAACTGAGTTCCTGGTGGTTTCCAGGCAGACAGGTAGGGCCCAAGGTGTGGCATGGGTGCAATGGGTTGGGGAGGGTGCAAGGGACTGACCAGAGCAACTGGCCAGCTTCCCTGCCAGCTTCCCCTTGGACTCTGCTTGCGGGAAGCCAGCAGAGCAAGTTGCAAATGACCGTCACGTGACCGTGGGAAACTGCGACTGTCGTAAGAACCAGCTGTCAGATGCCCACATCCACAGTCACATGAGGGTGGGGTTGCTGTGGTGGGCGGACATTTGAGGCCCAGTTATAAGTATCCCTCGTTCAGCACTCTCATGACTTTGAATGCTCAACTGTTAAACAAGAACTTTGGTCAGAATTCCCTGGCCAATGGGGGTCCACAGCTTGGCCTTTCTGATGGAGGAGCACAGGGGACAGTCCCATGGGGGGCGGGTGGGGGGCAGGCGCTTCCTCTCTCATGCAGGGCCTCCAAGGCTATAACTCACACCTTGGACTGGACCTGGAATTGACGCAGTGTTCCTTGGGTCAGCTTTGGCAGCCATACTGAGATTTGATTGTCCCACGCTGCCACAAGCCTGAGAAAGTGGGAGGGGGGATTTCAAATTGAATATCGTGGACAAAATAAAATTCTTTCGTTAGTTCAAGGTCCTTGAGTATGGCGCAGAATGAAATAAGAAACTTACCTTAGGATGGATCATGATTGGGCCATGTGATGTGATGACGGCCAAGGGGGGATGGATTTGTAGTTTTGAATATTGCAAGGAAGCCTGAAAACTTTCAGATTCAGGATTCCACAGATGTGCCAGTTACTATCTTAATAAAGCAATCTTTGAGAAGATGTTTGTCTTGGAGTTATTGGCTGGAAAGGAGGGTTGCTGGACCACTGATACCTTGGGCCTTTTGGGGCCCCTAAAACTGTCTGTGCCAGCTGTGGCTTCCAAAAAGCCTTCAAGGTTTGGTGGCTCAGGCTGTAAATGCCTGCTCTTAAGATCCAGCTGTCTACAACTACTGTAGGCTCGAATCCCACCAGGCTCAAGGTTGACTCAGCCTTCCATCCTCTCGGGGTAGGTAAATTGAGGACCCAAGATTGTTGGGGGCAATTTAGCTGACCTTGTAAAAATGCCGCTTAGTAATAAGCAGGCATATACAATGGAATGAAGGCTATTGCTGAGCACATTGGATTGTGCTCCAAAAATTGTAAGCCGCCCTGAGTCTTCGGAGAAGGGCGGCATATAAATGTAATTTAAAAAAAAAAAAAAAAAAAGGTTAGCCCCATGGAGAGCGCATTGCAGTAGTCCAAATGCAAGGTGACCGAATGCCAGGGAGGCCCAGAGCCGATGGACAAGATAAATTGTTTTGGCACTGGCTTTATTGTTAATCGAATCGGTTAATCTGCTGTTTAATTGCTTTTAACAATTTATGATTTTGTTTTCCCATTTTCTTAACTGAATGCTAACCAGAGCAGGAGTAGACAGATCAAACAGACAGACAGACAGATAATCCTTTTTTTATTCTGTCAAATTTCTGGAGTAAATTTGTGTAGCCTTGCAGTGTCATTCGTGTGTGTGTGTTTGTGTGTGTCTGTTTGAGCAAGAGAGAGCAAATGAATTGTTCCACATTGTTTTTGAAATCTTTGTTGTTGGGGGGAGGAAGGATACGTGTTTTAAAGGAACACCAGATTAATGGTGGAGTTATTCCAAAAATCTAGGTGGGCGTAAGATTTGGAGTGCTCAAAAACCTGATGATTCCTCAGCAGTAGCATTTGTGGAACTGACCCAGCATTTCCCTTTTCCTCAGAATATGGCCGTTTTGAAGCAAAAATCCACGACTTGCGAGAGCAGATGATGAGCAGCAGCGTGAGCTCAGGGTCTGGCTCTTTGCGGACCAGCCAGAAGCGGTCCCTCTACGTCAGGTGAGGCTTCAGCGGGGCTGTTGAGGGGCCTGGCTTGGTTGTTGGTGTACCACATGGAGCTACACAACATTCCCCGCAACCCCCCTGTGGACCCCACATCCCAAGCCAGTGCTGTGGAGGGGAGCACAACATTACGTACGACTCGGGTGGCGGCTGTAGAGTCCCATGGGTGACGGGCCCAGCAGGCTCCCCATCCAGAGCCAAACAGCCCTTCGCTGGCCCTGGATGGTATCACTTACTGGTCTTGGAGTCCAGATGAGCGTGGGCGTGGGACGGGTGACACCTGACTCTATGTTAGTTTAAACTGCTCCTTGAGGAAGGAGGACAATCACAGTCCCTCCACCCCCGCCCGGCCCAGCTGCCCAGCTGGGATTTTTCACCAACTAGGAAGAAAAAGCCTAAGCTTTGCCCAAATGACAAATTCTCTGAGGTGGTTGCGCATGAGATGCAATTTCCCTTTCTGCAGGGTCTTGAAACCCACCCTGACGTGCTCCTCTTCGCCTTCTCTTCCCTCTGGCTTTACCTCTCCAGCCAGTCTTGCCTGTTGAAACTGAGTAGGGCCAGGCCTAGAGAGGTGGACCCACTGCCTCTTCTCCAAGTCTTTTGGAAGATGAAACGTATCTGCTGCCCAAGAGCTGAGGAGGCCTTGGAGCCCGGCAGCCCTAGCTAACTTGGTTTGGCAGCATAAGCCCGGGTATTTGACTACGACTGAATGTCACAAAATCTGATCCATGAAGGGTTTATCCAGTCATTCTGCTTGGCTTGGCCACCTGCAGTGCCGCCCCCCAAACACCAATATTAGCACCCACCCACCCTTTGCTTTTGTTCTTCTCCAGATTCTTTCATCTGGCCCTCCTCCTCCTCCTTTTGCTCCTCCTCCTCCTCCTCCTCCTCTCCTTGGGTCTCAAGACACGGGGGCCTTTCCTTCACCCAGCACTTCCTCCCCACCCAGCTGCTCTGCTTCGGGGTCAGCTCTTCAGCCTCTGCGTTTCCCTTAAGAGTTTCATCCACCCCATCTCAGTAACACCCATTAAGCCGTATTTGCTGCCCTACATTAAGTTGCCTTCCTCTAGGTTTCCCAAACCCTTTGCCTTGACATGGCAGCACTAAAAGTCTTGGGTCATGCAACTTGAGCTGGTACAACTGTAGAAGCAAAGCAGAATATACTCAGACCGCAGAAAGCATGTGAGACTTTGATTGTTTTTCTGGGTGTTGAAACTGGCACTTAATGCAGTAGTATCTCCCACAGTTGATGATGCAACACTCAGCCTTGCTATGCATCTGCATTGCCCAGCCATTGTATTCGTTTTGGCAAACCTGGAGCAGTTGAACTGGTTTTCTCCTGGGGATGCGAAGGTCTTCCTCGGATCTTGTCCTCCCCGTCAGGGTTGCTGGCTTTCCCCTTCCGATTCTGTCCCCTGGTCACCCATTTCCTCCTTCTGCAGAGCCCTCTTTGACTATGACAAGACCAAAGACAGCGGCCTCCCCAGCCAGGGGCTGGACTTCCGTTTCGGCAACATCCTCCACGTCATCAATGCCTCGGACGATGAGTGGTGGCAGGCGCGGCTGGTGATGCCAGGCGGGGAGAGTGACCAGGTTGGCGTCATTCCCAGCAAGCGCAGGTATCTGCTGTCTAGTTGCAGGGCGGCTGGAGGCCTGGGCAGGGGTTGTGGGAGAGAGGAGGAGCCCCACTTGAGACTGGCTGCTCTCTTGTCGGCTGTCTTGGTCCCCTGCCTCCTTTGCTCACCTGTGGGTCTGCCTTTTCCTGTGAGATTTTCTCCCAAACCTGATGGGAAGGAAAAGCAGGCAGGCTGAGGCCAAATATGTCCCTCAGCATTAAAAAGAGCGAGGGGATTTCTGTTGCTCCGTGCAGGACATAAAGAGGGAACAAGTTGAAATTGATTTCAGGATAAATAAGGCTTGCCTTTCACGCACAGCAATTTGCTGGAGCCCTACTTACACCGAAATGGACGTCCAGCCTTTGTGACTGCTTCCTTCGTGCAGTGAGCCAGGCCTTCTCTCTTTTAGGCAGGAGAGGAGGGTCCGAGAGGGTCCTTGTGCTTCGAGCTGTTTGCCGTTGATCTAGCTCACCGTGTAGCCATGTTCACTCCTTCTAATCTGCCCTGTTGGAGGCTCCAGGGTCAAGAAGTGATGTCATGTCCCAAGCACATGTAAACCCCCCCCCCAAGATGGGTTTAAGCCACAATGTCAAAGTAGTTGGGCGGGGAGAGAGGGGTGAGTGGGAGGCAGGCAAAGCCCTTCGAGCCAGAGCAGCATCCAGGGGCACATGAGTCAGGTGGCACATAAGACTGTTGAGAAAATGCCTGAGACGGCAGCAGACGTGGCAGGAAGGTCAAGGAAAGGAGGGGCCATGGCAACACAAGAAGCTGCCTGGGGTGCACCACTGACCGAGAGCCGAGGGGGCGGGCTCTGGGACATCCCACCAATGGCTGCAGCGGACTGGGCTGAAAGACGGCCCCAAGGCAGTGATCATAGCAGCCCAAGGACAGGCCCTGCCAACTAGCCAGCGGGGTGTACAGAACATGACCCCCCCCAGTCCAGTGGGAGACCCCACAGAAGGTTGTGGCAATAAGAGGGCAGGGGTCCCGTGGGGCCCCCTGATGCAGACGGACAGGCAGCTGCTATCCCATCGGCCAGACATGGTGGCAGTAGAGAAAGACCAGAAGGCAGCTGGTGGTGGCGGCAGTTGTGGTGCTGCCAAAGGACAGCAGCATCAGGAGGAAGGAGGAGGAGCTGGAGGAGGAGCAAGGGAGAATTTGCTATCCTTATTGTTGTTATTGCTATTATTGCGGCCCTTCTCCCCTGTGAAGGGACTCTGATCCCCGACACGAATGAGGGCTCCTGGGGTGCCCAGGAGATGGATCGTTCCAGTGCCGAGCCACCGCAGCCATTGCGGCAGTTCCCTTCACTGAGCCTCATGCCGTTCAGTAGGAAGCTTGGTGGGAGAGAAGCCAGGGTTTCCCTGATCCGTTTTGTTTGGAAGAGCCATGAAATAGCAGGATTCTACCCCACCCCAAGGCATTTACTGAGGCTACAGGGAGGGCTGGAATCAGGGGTGGGTCTCTACTGGTTCTGTCCAGCTCTGTAGAACCGGTAGCTCTGAAGAGCAACAGACATAGAACCAGTTCTATGTCTGCTGCTGTTTTGGCCCACCCGCCTGCCCAGGCTCTTACCTGATCTTTATTTCCTGCTTTTTCAGCTTCAGCTGCTGTGCGAGGCACAGCTGCGGTGGAAAAGCAGGAACAAAATGTTGTTTCAAATGCTGTTGACGACGATTAACAGGTGCGCGCGCAGCATGCAGACAAGCACATCCTAAATCACCACCAACCGGTAGTTAACCCTGTCGGATCCCACCCCTGGCTGGAATCTGCAGGGGGGGAGGGGGCTTCTTTTCTGCCTGCCGACAATCTTTATGGCTACCCTGCTTGTTCTCTGAGGGCTTTGGGTGGCTAACAAAACAACAATAGCACAGAAGTATACCAAGGACCACGTGCCAGAGCCACCCACTCAAAACATGTCTCCGGCCTGGCTCATCTAACGTCCCTGCCCCAGCACCTGGGGAAGAGTCGTGGCTTTTAGGGCCTCCTAAAGGCATGACCAGGGTTGGCGGCCCTCTGACCCTCAGGGCGAGTCCCGTTCCGGAGGGTGGCACCAAGAGGGGGCACCTGCTTCAGAAGGAGCACCTTCACTCTGCTGAGTCTGCCAGGATAAGCAAGCACAGTGGAGCCTTGTGCCATGCTGGAGTTTCAGCCCCTGAAATGCACCATGGAGCCTCCTGGGAGCCCAGGCACAGAGCCAAGGGGCTGTATGGGTCTCCTTAGCCGCCAGTTGGGGGTGGGGGTGGGGTGCTGCAGCTCCGGGATACCTTCCAAAGACAGCTGTGGGAAACTCTGAGTGGGCTCTCTCGGTCTAAGAACGTGGGCAATTGGCGCACAAAATGGATTTGTGCCAAGGTCCTCTTAGCCACGGGGGCCCACCTGCTCTTCGAGAGAGCTGTGGGTTCAAAATGACCCCCAAATTACACCTCAATTCCATCTACAGGTTCAGAGAGGCCCAACAGGCACAAAAGCACTCATAAAAGGACTGGGTTGAAAGGAAGATGGTCGCCCCTCATCCAGATGCCACAGAGCCTCGGGGGCATCACTTGATTGGCCCAGGCTGGAAATGTAGAATTTGAGTCTCATCAGCAAATGAGGGTGCTGCCCCCCAGCCAATGTTGGCAGATGGACTTACCAAGGGGTTTCATACATAGATGTGGAATATAGTGGGGAGAGCAGAGCCTCAAGGTGCCCCACAAAGTAGGGGGGGTCTAGTACTGGACCTCCCCCCAATACAAATTTGAATCAGTCAGGGAGAATCATCACAGAATTTGGGGAGGTCTTTCCCCCCCCCCCCCAAGGCTGTCTAAAAGTCAGTGGTATCAAAAGTTGCTGAGAGGTCAAGGAGGGCCAGGTGGACGTGCCATCTAATTCTGGACCTGCTAAAGGTCATCAGGGTAACCACTGTTGCCCCATAATCTCCTTCCTCCAGGATTCAAGGGAGCTGAAGATGGACGGCCTAAAAAGGGAAGCTTGGAGCTGAATGCAAGATGTATGGTTGTGATGGATCCAGCAATGGTGTCTTGCAGACTCTTTCCCTCAAAGACACACAGAGGGATTCAGCCATAGGTGACCCCTGAGGGGCTTTGACCAGGCAGGAGGGATGCCAGTGGCTGAGCTCCCGGTCCCAGGGACCCCTGGAGGTGAACAGAGTCAACTCTCTTCCACCAACCAAGCAAAGCTTCGTTTTCATGGGGTGTCATGCTAAGTGCCCACTCCCCTCCTGATTGGGCTCTGGAAGCCGTCCCTGGCCTTGATCTGGGGTGGGGATTGAGCCCATTTCTGGGTGGGTTTGAGCAGATTTCCGTTTGCCGCACCACCTACTGTGTGTTGTGCTTCTCCTGCTATTTTATGTGCGGCCCAGAGTCAGGCAAATGAATGCCTGCATTTTGCCACTTTTATTGCACAAGGTGATGCTTCTGGCAGGTGGATTTGTGAACTGCTGCTTGATTCTTCAATTATTTTTTGGCCCATTAGGCAAGTACTGAGTGTGGGGAGAAATCTCTCTTCCATGGGAAAAGCTCTGCCCAGCGCCAGTGGCTTTTGCGGATCTTCATCCTAGCAGCCGGCCTCGTGGCCAGAGAGGCGCATGGCGGTTCTGTCCTAGGAAGGGAAGTTCAGAGCCGCAGAGCCTCATGGGTTTTCTCCTGCATTTTCCTTGCAGAGTGGAGAAGAAGGAACGAGCTCGGTTAAAGACGGTGAAGTTTAATTCTAAAGCAAGAGGCGATAAAGGGGTGAGTTTGGATTAATGACTGCCATTTCAGTGTCTGTCCACCCCAGAGTCACTGCTGGAGCAGCCAGGAGAGAGAGAGAGAGAGAGAGAGAAGGGAGGAAAGACAAACCCTCTGCTAGGCTGATTGATGCATTTTGAATATTCCGAATAGTTTTCCCAACACTAAAAACCAAAGGGAAATTTGAAGGAAAAAAAGACCCCACATAATCAGAGGTTTGGTGAAGAATAGAAGCATTGAGGAATACCTAAATATTTGTTTTTGTTAAATTCTGATGGGGGACAATTGGTGGGGGGGAGGGGTTGCTTCAGGTGTGAGGCTGCTTAAAATCCAAGTGTCTCACAGAGATGATGGTCCAACCTCCTTTTTCTCCTCCTCTTCGCCCACCGTCTCTCTGGGCCACGGAGTCCCCTGTTGGGAAGCTTTTCCTAAAACGCCCCCTCAGAACCTGCCTTCCTGAGGCCCCCTCGATGCTTTGGGAAGCTGAAGGTAGGGCCGGCCAGTTTGACACCTGGTTGCCAGAAGGTTCCCACGCTCCCTCATCCCCAGAGCGCCCAGCTCAAAGCCAGTGAGCGAGGCCAGCTGTTTCTGTTGAGTGGGCAAGGCCGGTGCTCCTGACCACGGCTGAGCCTTCTGCTCGGGTGGAGCATTTGTGAGTCTCCTGGGTATTCAGCTGAGTGAGCTCCCTTGAATTGCTTCCCTTTGGCTCTGTCGATGATGCAGGGCCCGTCTGGGCCTCGTCTGGTCCTGGCTGCCACAGTCCCATCTCCAGGGACCCCAGAGCTCTTCCACAGGCCATCTCATGGCAGACCCGAGGGGAGGCATTTTCGGGACTCCCACCCCCGAGACCCTAGCCCTCAAGCCAACCCATCAGCCTTCTCACTGTAGCACAAAGGGGAGGTTTCTGTTCTGAGGTTTCGGCACGAGCACCAGATGCTAGAAGCTCAAGAGCTGACGAAGACTCCCAGGGCAGGTCCTGATCCTTTGTAGGCGCTTCTGGAACCACTTCTGGCCCCAAAAAGCACTTGTAGGTGTTTAACGATGGCAGCAGTAGGCAGGTATTGCAAATGCACAAGCAGGAGTTCTCCCAAGGGGAAGAATCATGGGCGTCAGGGTGGACCCTCTTCCCAGAGCAGAAGTCCACTCCTGCCGCATCCCTGAGGGACAGCTGGCCAAGCTTCACCTGTACAAATCTGGTGAAGGAAAGCCTCCACCTCCGAGTAAACATTGCTGAAACAGCTCTTAGGGTTAGGAAATGTTTCCTGCTATTCAGGGAAAACTGAGTTTCCCCCCTCTCCTTGGAATAAGCGAACAGTTCTGCTACTTCTACTATGTGACCCAAAGGTCAGGGTTAGGGTCAGCTCTAGCTCTGAAGAAGAACTTCTGGGATGAGAAGCGAAGAAAAACCAGAAGGTCCAGCTGCCTCTTGAAGGAAAAGGCACCTTTGGGGACAACCCTGACCTGGAGGGCTGAGAACCTCCATAGACCTTCTACTGCCGGCACATGAAAACCTTCAGTTACTTAGAACCATTGGTCTGGAAGGGGCCTTGGAGGTCTTCTGTCCAACCCCCTGCTCAAGTCAGGAGATCTTAAATTCCATTCCGGACAAATAGATACCCAGCCTCTTCTCTAAAGACCTCAGTGATGGAACCCCCACAACTCCAGGAGGTTCAGCTGTTCCTTGGATTGGTTATTGGCTGGTACTGAGGTGCCGGTGGTCCACCTGGTTCTCCGTCACGGTTGCTGCCTGACGGAACTGCCTTTTGTTGAATAGGGCCCAGTGCTTAAGTCCCTCAAGATCCTTCTGCGTGTTGAGTCTGTGTGGCTTGGTGGGGCCTGCAGATGAGTTCCCCTTCTATCCCCTCATCCAGATCGCCTATAAAAATGTTGAACCTTAAGGCACCCCACTCCCTCCGTGCAGGGCCTTCTCCCCTTGACTCTGATCTCTTGTGGGCACCCTCCACTTTGTCACTGTCCTTCTAAAATGTAGCATCCAAAATTGGACACAGTGTCCTCGGTTTGGTCTAATTTTCGGGACAGTAAAAGTAATTGTCTAAATAAATTCTCTCTAAATAAAGGGAAGGGAGGGAGGGGCACTTTCAGAGCTGCCAGATTCTGTCGTTGCAACCTTGCAATAAAGATTGTGTTAATACTTACGGCTGGGGCTTTTTGTCTGACTAAGGGCTGACACCAGCCCTGCAAGCTCTTCCCCTCCCTCGCCTTTGCTTTCCAGAGAGGCTCCCTTCTCACAGGCCTCCTCCGTCTCTGCTTTCCCCTGGCTCTTCCTCCGTGAGAAGCCCACAGGATTCCTGCCGTACCTCTCAGTCGGGGGGGGGGCAGGTGCTCGGCTGGCCCCTGGGCTGGGGAAGGTCGAGGGCCCATTATCTCCCACCTGCCCCTGGGCTAGCTGAGTCACGATCCATCTGGGTTGCCCTGATGAGGCTCAGAAGACCAAATAAAACCTTTTATGGCACCTTGGAAACCGTATCTCGGTTCCGTCTAGTCTAGAAATCAGGCCTCTGTCTCTGGGCCTGTAGGTCAGCCCCCAGGGTTCAACTCCCCCCCTTCTCCCTTTCTTGCCCTTTGGTGTCCAACCCTTTCCCAGGCCGAAAGGCAGCTGGCACGGGCTCCGTGTTTCTGTCCTGATATTCCCTGCTCTGGCCACGGCCGGTTATAAGGGGAGGCGGCTCTTCTGTCTCCTATTGGGATAATTTGTGTGTGTGCATTTTTGGGTCAAGTGATTCATGGTCAGGATTTGATTTCCTTTGGGAAATTGGGGATCAGGAAGGCAAAGGGAATGGGTAGCTGACTCAACCCATCGGCCTCAGCTCAGGCTGAACTGCAGGGATCGCTGAGCCGTTCGGGCCTGGCCTGGTTCATCCTCTTGGGAAGAAGGAAAGTGCTGGCCTGGCCCTCTGGCCTCCCCCAGTGGGGGACGTGGCTTGGCTGACCTGTGACGGTGCAGCCAGGGGGACAAAGAAGAAGAAGCAGCAAGTGGATATCCATAACTCTTTGCCCTCTGAGTTCCTTCGCAGCCGTTCTCTCCTCTTTCCCATTTGGTGAACCTCCCTCCCTCCCTGCCTGCTCTCTGAACTGAAGACTCGGAGTGAAAGAATGAGCACCACGGGGAGTGGAGTGCGAGGAGCCTGAGGAGGCCCGCAGGAGGAGCTGTGTGCGGATGCACCTGCAGGCCCTTTAAGAGGCCAGCAGCCCTGGGCATTGGGGTGCTAGCAAAGCTGTCTGGTTTGCTTGCCCCTCATCCCCACCCCACGATTTGCCACACCCGGCAGTTACTTGCGCAAGCAGCCCCACCTGGGAAATCCTCGGGGCCTCTTGGTCAAGCAGTGGTCAAAGAGGGTGGGGGGATATTTGCAGGACTGTTTGTTTTTACTGATTGATTGATTTGATTTCTGTAGCTGCTCAAGAAGGGCGGGGGTGCATCAATTATGCTGCACTAATCTCCCCCTTTCCCCTCCCCCCCAACGTCTTGCCCTTCTCCATGGCTAGAAGGTGCAGAACATCCTCTCTCCGTTTGGCAAACCGGTTGTTTACGGAACCCCCTCGGAGCCCAGAGTTAACGTTTCTTTTAGGGAAGCATGAACCGCTGCCTGGTTGCCCTGCAGCCTTGCAGCCGAGCTGCCCGTGGCTCTTGTACCTTAACCCTGCACCAGACCCCCATGCATGAGGACTGGAGGAGACCCTCAAGTACGCTTGCCATTGAGAGACAACTGCCCGCCCGCCTACCCGCCTGCCTGCCTGCCTGCCTGCATGCCTGCCTGCATGCCCGCCTTCCGTGCCTCGCTTTGCTGTGGCTTTCCCGCGGGGAGCATGGCTGCCTGTCCCCCCTTGTCTGGCATCTTCCTGGAAATGCTGAGCATGCTTGCCATGGCCCATGGCTGCTTAGTACCTTTGCTCCCTTTGATCAGGAGTGCATGATGGACTGATCTTTGGCAAAACTAATCGGGCACAGCAGACAGAGGGAAATGTGGTGCAAAATTGATTGGTTCCTTGGTGGCAATGAGGAGTTCCTTCTCCTGTTGTGTGCTACAAAGGCCCTGTTTGGGGCCCACCCCGGCCACGGCTCGGTGCTAGACGGGCTTGCTTCTTTGCTTGGTTAGTGTCCACTTCTGCTAAGTAACATGCTGGTCAGCTCCGGCCTTTCCTCCCCATTACCTTTCCTGCCCTGTCCCGCCAGAGCTTTTAACCTGCCTGCCCAAGACCAGCAAGCTCTCCTGCCCAAGCAAGCCAGGGGGGTGGAGCCTGAAAGCCTTGCGGTTGACGGCTTTCACACGTCCACAGGCAAAGACTTCCAGGCTTGTTTTATTTCATTTTATTTTTGCTATCGGAGCCGACTTCTAATCGTTCTCCATGCAGCAAAGGAGGTTTTCTTCAAGTGGGGGAGGCAGGACAGCAGCGGGCGTTTTCATTCCACTCCGTCCCTTATTCTATCTGCGGGGGAAAATCATGAAAAGTTGCCCAAACTCCTGTGAGGGTTGTGTGTTTCATTTACACAAACCCTCCTGGGCCTGGAAGGGCAGTGTCCCCCCTCCCTCCTGTCTTTATGAGGGGGCTATGCCGTAATCCTTTGGGAGGGCGCAGGCGCCCCCTGGATACCAAATTCACCTGTTTATGGGTTTGCAAGCTTCATTAAGCTATTACTTTTAGAGCTAACCCCCACCGCCAACCCAAATGGAAGATCAAGGTTAGCCAGCTGAGCATATTTTAACTGACCAAGTCCAGCATGTTGGTGAAGGTAGCCAGTTACTTGTCCCCCGATTTCCTGGGGCCCAGGAAGCTTTCAGCAGCCTTCCTGCTTAGTGTTTCCAGTACCGTCCCCCCTCCTGGCAACCCATAGTCGATGACTGTGGGCCCAAGGGAAGGGACCCATACAGCTGCCTGGCATATTCCTCTTGCTTCCCCCACATTTCAGTGCCCATCCAGAGCGTTGGGGGTCTAACATGGACTTTCAGGCGCTGGGAGCCCCCAAGAGTTGTAGCCAAGACCGGCAGCTCTCCCTGGGCTCCTGCATGTCAGCAGCCTTGCCCAGCCACTCCCGAGGGTCCTCACAACCCGAGTCAGTTAGGCAGGGTCTCCGGAAACCCACAAGCTCCTCAGACTAAAAGCCAGGGCTGGTTTTCCTTTTTTTTGGCCAGGTGGGGGGAGATAGCCTTATTTCTTATGAAATCCATGCTGCCCCTCTAGCAGAAGGCACCAGGGCATCATCCAGCCTCTTGTTCTTAGAAGGGAGGACACTGTAGGCAATGGCTTTATTTCTGGGCACAGAGCAGAGCGCCCCCCCCAATCCCCTCCCGCCTTGGGCAGAAGCAGGGGGTCTGCATGCTGGAGGGTAGAAGTCGGCCTCCCCCTGGAGCAGTGGCGGCTGCTGGCTGGCCCTGGGCCTTCCTGACCTGCTGGATGTCCGACACCCACCCTCTGTTTGCCCCTCTTTCCTTCTCTTCTTCAGCAGTCATTCAATGACAAGCGTAAAAAGAACCTCTTTTCCCGAAAATTCCCCTTCTACAAGAACAAGGACCTGAGTGAGGCAGAGGCCAGTGATGCCGACCGTAAGTACGGGGGGGGGGACACCGCGTGTGCTGTGCGGTGTGGCCTGGAAAAGGGTCCCAAGAGCACCCGTGGGGAGCCAAGCCCTGGGTTGCCAGCGGGGGGGGCAGACTCCCATGGGGCGGGGGGGGGTTTCCTCACTTGCCCCACTTTGAGATGGGGCTTCAGGGAAGTCCATTCTGCTGCTAGCAGGGCAAGTGTGCTCTTGAACTGGGGGAGAGGGGGCTAGGGGGCTGGCTCCCCACAGGTGCTGCTGGGACCATCCTGGAGCAGCCTCCAGAGGATGTGCTACTGATGAATGTTTTCTCTGTGATTGTCTCCTCCTTGCTTGCCCTCGGGGAACTACTCCACAGGAGATCCCTGGAGACATGGGATCAAAAGGCCTGAGTAAGTGACCCCCCCCACTCCCTCCCCTTCCTCAGCCCCAGCTGTATCCCCACACCCCCACTTCCCTGCTGCAGGCTGACATGTTGGGGAGTTTTCCAGCCTCTCCTTCCTTTGGTTTGGGGCTGAGAGGACTCGACAGTTTTGGGAGCCTTTGCACATTTCGGTTGCTATCGGAGGCTCAGGCATGGGGCCGCTTCTTCCCTGGCAAACGTCAGTGTAACATTCTGCACGGTTGGCAGAGAAGCGGCACCGGTTGGATAAAGGCTGCCAGGCCAAGCCTCTTGACCGCTGCCACCAGGACTCTCTCAAGGCCTCCCTGGCCCAGACCTGGGTGCAGGCCATCCTGAGTAGCCCCTCCCTCCCATCTCTAGTTCAAATCCACTCCATCGATCCCTTTGATTTTCTCTATAAAACACGGCCATCGGGATGCTCTTTCCTCGACTGCGAGGTTGACCTGTGCACCCCCGCCACGCTCCGCACTCAGAGCAGCCCCTCTCCCTGAGGGGTCCTGAGGCTTCTTGCCCACAGAGCTTTGGCCCTTGGCAGGAGGCCATGGTTGAAGGCAGCCGCTCTGACAAGCCTGCCTTTCCTCCAGGGTAGTTCCTTGGGCAGGTAAAATCCCCAGAATGACAGGGAGGAGGGTCTGCCTGCAGCGGCCCCCCCTGCTGCACCCGGAAGAGTGTGGTCAGCCTGACTCTCTGCTCCCTCATCCTGCTCGGTCAGCGGCAGGTCCCCTGTTGCAGTCAGAGGCCTTAAGCTCCGTTTGGCCAGGCCACTTAAGGCCTCGTCTCTAAGCCAGGGTGGCCAGAGGGCTCTCCTGGTGGCGGGGCGGGGGCCTGGGCAAAAAGGCTCCTCTTCCCTCCCACCCTTGATTGGAGAGGGGATGCAGAATGGGCCTCCGGGGCCCTTCCTGAGGAGCGGCCTGGACTCATCTCCTCAAGGGGCCTCCTTGCATGGCAGGCAGCTCAGCAGGCACGTAGGCCCCGGTGCTGAGGCGCCCTGGAAGCTCCGTCCCTCTTCCCCCTGCTGGTGTTGGGACTCGGTTCCCCTGAAAAGGACTCCAGAGGGCTCCGCCTGGGCTATTGGACAAAGCTTTCCTTTTCCTTGTCAGCCAACTCTGGATGGCTCCCAGTGAAAAATTAAAAGACATGTGAGGTCATTTTAAAACGTTAAAACAACCAGTTAAAACATGAAAACAACAAAAGCCTCTGGTGCCAATTCCTATTAGCATGCCCTCAGCTTGTTCTCTCCCAGCGCGGAGGAAAGAAAACCGGCCTGAAAAGACGCTTTTGCAGCCAGAGTGACCTGGGTTGCCGTCTTCTGGGGATCCCCACCCTCCTCCCTGCTTCCTCCTCCTCCTCCTGGGTGACGGTTGTGCTTCCCCCCCAGAGGAGTCCCAGCCTCACGGCTCATGCTCACCCTGCCCTTCAAGAAAGCGGATGTGAAGGCACGGGTGGCTCTCCAGCCTGTAGGCCAGGCTCCCCTTGTTCCAGGCAGAGGCGGCCAGCCCCCTTGGCGCCCTACAACTGCTGTTTCTGGGGTGGGCGGCTGCTCCCCTTCATACCCAGGTTCTGGTGAGGGCCTTCTCTGAACCGGCCCCCTCCAGGTTACGCCCACCGCCATGTGGTGGGAATGGATTTCGGAGGTCAGCGATGGGCTGAATGGGGTTCCTAGTCCCGATCCCTGGAAGGAGGCAGAGAGCCGCCTGGGTGTAACCTCCTTTCTTTGGAAATGTGTTGGGATTTGAGGGTTTCTCTTTCGGCTTTAGGAATGTTGTCCATGGAGCGGGAGAACGGTGAAGTGGGTCAAGAGGCCCACTTGACAGATGCTCTCCTTGTCCCGAGTAACCTGTGGAGGTGTACTTCCCGCCTCTGATGGGCCTTGGGGTTCCTTGGCATTGCTCCTGATTTCTGTTTTTTGTACTATTTTCAGAGCACGTGACTTCCAATGCCAGCGACAGTGAAAGTAGTTACCGTAAGTGTACTCAACTGTGTTCCTTCTTCCTGTTTTTTCTGGGAACTTTCAGAAATTCAGGCTTACTTTTAAGAGCAGCTGGATAATGGAGGCGCCCTTGAAGCTTCACCTGGTGCAAAAGACAGCGGCTGCCAGCTGGTTTCTGAGGACAATTCAAGGCGCTGCTAAAGCCTTAAAGCCCCCCCCCGCCCCATGGCCAAGGGCTTTGTTACCTGAGGACTGGCCAGTCTCCCCAGCTGCGTCCTCCCACCCCGTCAGGCCTGGTAGGAGGGGCGTGTATGGGCCCCATTGACCGAGGGAGGTCATCTGACGGGACCCAGCAGGACGAGAGCCTTTTGTGCCCCAGGGGCTGTCCTGTGGCGCCTCTGGAGCCTGCCTTGCCTTGTCTTCCCAAAGGCTCTGAAGTCGGGCTGGGTCAAGGGGCCAATGGGTCTGGCCGGGGTTCGGAGGCTGCTGGGCCGCTGTACTGGTTGACCCATCACTTGCCCTTGCCTGCTTTTGATGCTTGCTGGTCTTAGTTTTGCTTTTTTGTGGAGTATTAAATTGGTTTCAAGAGGGTCTTTTTTTATTTTGCTTATCCTGGGCCTTTGAAGAAGGGCCCCAAAGGTCTTTCTGAAACAGTCTTGAGAGAGAGAGAGGAGAGAGGGAGGGAGGGAGGGAGGAGGGAGGGAGAGAGAGAGAGAGAGAGAGAGAGAGAGAGAGAGAATAAAAACTTCATTATGAAACTTCAAGAAGTGCGCCCATGGTAGTTAAGAGAGCAGCCTCCTCCGCTTCCTAGTGTCTCCCTTGTCCTCCAGCATTAATCTGCAACTCTCTTCCCTTGCAGGCGGTGGGAGGGAGCTTAGGCCGCCTGGGGGGCTTTAGGGTTTTGGGTCACAGTGGCTGGTCACTGGTAGGAGGCCTGGCCAGACAGGAGGGACAGGGAGGAAGGGGGGGGGCGCATCCTATAAAAGCGCATATTGAAGTCACAGTCTCTGATGGTCTCTCTCTGACTCTCCAGGTGGCCAGGAAGAATGTGTCTTGTCTTATGAACCGGTCACCCAGCAAGAAGGTTGGTACCGTTTGGCCTGTGAATGGCTGGAGAGTGGGTGCTGCTCCTTTGCTTGGCAGATATAGGTGTCCCTCTTTAGCACCTCAAAGAGAGAAGCCGTCAGATTTTGCCTTCCCTGCGCTGTGTGGCTGCTGAGGGTGTCCTCTTCCACTTCACGTGGCCAGATCAGTCAGAGCCACCTCATGATTTTGAAGTGCATGGAAGAGAGAAAAAAGTGGACGGCTGCTCAAGAAAACGTTGGTTTCATGGCAGCTGTTAATGGGGCTGACCAGCTGCTGTTCCTGATGGCTCTTGTTGGAAGAACAGGGGCGGCGGTGCCTGCCTGCCTGCCTCTCTGGGAAGCTCTTCTTGGCTCTCCCTGCCCTTTTCATGATGCTTTTTACTGGTTTCTGGCAGGGGAAAAAATGCTCCTTCAAATGAATGGATTTGTACTTATGACTGCCACGTTCACTTAATGACTTTACACAGCAAATCTACTTATGATGAGCATTTAAAGTAGGGGCCCTCCCAGCTTTTCCTCATGTGGGCTTCCCATTCAATCTCTGCCTCAGAGGGTCTTCCTCTCCATCCGACCTCACCCCCAGGGCTCTAGCCCCGACACCTAGTCCTCACTTAATGACCACAGTTGAGCCCAGAATTTTGCTCGTAAGTTGTTGTGGTCATTAACTGGGTCATCACATGTCTTGATTCGGTTTTAAATAGTCCTTAAGTGGATCCGTTCTCCCAAACGGAGGCTCTTGGCTGGAAACTGGCAAAAAAAAAGCCAGGAACCAGCAACAAGGCCTTGCCAATTGCGGTCACTTGATGCTGCCACCGGTTGTAAGTGTGAGCGGTGGCACCCTTCGTGGCCCCAGGGACGGGGTGTGCCGTGTCCATGCTGCTGGTGCTCAGGGTTGGGTTGCTGAAGGACACCTTTGGGGAAATGGCTCAGGCTGGAGGGCCAGTTTTCCCCACTTTCTTAGGCCGTCTTCCAGAAAAAAGGAGACGTGGCTCTTCTCTCCCCTCTCTCTGCCAAAATTCCCTAACCGGAGGCGGCTGGCCCTGTTTCTGTTTTCCAGTCAGCTACACACGTCCTGTGATTGTCCTGGGCCCCATGAAGGACCGCATCAATGACGACCTCATCTCGGAATTCCCTGACAAGTTTGGCTCTTGCGTTCCACGTATGTGTGCCACCTGGGGGGAGGGTGCTAGGGGGGGGCTGCGGCATAATAATTGGCCCCCGGGCCCACCACGGCCTTCTCCAGGGGTGGAGATGACAAAGCAGGCAAGCATCGCAGAGCAGGCCCAGAATCAACTCACTAGGGCATTTGCCCTGATCAAATCTGTCCGAAAAGAGATTGCAGGAGCTCCTCTGGACTCCTAAGTTGGCTCTGCCAGAAAGTTCTGGTGTCCTTTCTGAAGGGCCTCTGGCTGTCCTGCCAGAGCCAGGGTGGCCATAAAGGGTCATCCTGCACACACACACACACACACACACACCATTCTGCCAGCCTTTCTTCTAGGCATTGATGTGTGTGTTGGATGCACATCTCTCCTCGTTGGGTCTCGTGTCTGGCTGCTTTGCAGCATCTGTAGAAGAACTCGGTGCCAGTGTGGACATTCGCTGACATCCACTCAACCTCTGCTCTCTCACGCTCTCTTTCTCTCTCGGTAAAGATACAACCCGACCAAAACGAGATTACGAGGTGGATGGGCGAGATTACCACTTTGTGATGTCGCGAGAACAAATGGAGAAAGACATCCAGGATCACCGTTTCATTGAAGCTGGCCAGTACAACAACCACCTCTATGGGACGAGTGTCAGGTCTGTGAGGGAGGTGGCCGAGAAGGTAAAGGTGCTGCTTACATGCACACACACACACACATACCCCTACCTTTGCATCGAGGCCCAATGGCCACTGGACTGAGCAGCTCCTCAGGCAGCCTCTCCTTCCCTGCCAGGGTAAGCACTGCATCCTTGATGTATCTGGGAATGCCATCAAGAGGCTCCAGAGTGCCCAGCTGCACCCGGTCTCCGTCTTTGTTAAGCCCAAGTCCGTGGAGAACATCATGTGAGTGCTTGCCCCTTACTGCCCCTCTGGCTCCTTGGGCACCTTCGGGACAACCCCAAGGAGCCTTCCAAGAAAGTGGAGTCGGCCGGCCAGCTAGCAGACTGGCTACGGTCCGTGAGACCCAGGCTCCGCCTTCTCCCCCAGAACTGAAAAGGCAACTCCCTCTGCCTGCCCCTGGTGAGGGGCAGCAACCTGGGGAGATTGAGATTGGAGGAACCTCCTGCTGCCCTGTTTCCCGTCCCCAACAAAAGGAAGCCCTGCCTAGTCCCCCCTCCCGCCCCCAGACCTTCCTGTGCATGTTTAATTAAACCTGCTAAATCTGTTTTGTTGATAACATTAATGAGTTTGAAATATCTGCAAACTCAGGGAAATGAATAAGCGATTAACGGATGAGCAAGCTCGGAGAAACCTTTGAACGAGCCATGAAGCTGGAGCAAGAATTTACAGAACATTTTACAGGTTGGAGCTGCCTCTGCCTCTGTTCCACGTTTGGTGCTCTTTTCTTTTTGCTGTCGAGGGCTGTGCTAGAATGTCCCAGGAGCAGCCAGAACCTTCTCTTTCTTAGAGACTATGGCAGGAATCGGTGGTTTATGTGGGCCCGGTGCCAGCCTCTGCGGTGCCTGGCCTTTGGAGTCTGCACCAGGTGGTTCTCCTCTGGTTCTGGTTGCCTTCCAGAGTGCAAGAGACGCTCCCGGGCTCAGCTTTGTCCACGGAGGGCCCAGTTAGGGCAGGTTGGGGGCTGGCTGCTCCTCATTTGCAGCGTCTGGTTTTTCACCCGCCATCTTGGGGGATTCTGTTCAGAAAGTCCCCCCTACAATCATCTGGGGATCTAGAAGGCGAAGGCTCTGAATAGCCCCACACACACACACACCTTTTCTGAGCATCTTTAGGGGAAGCAATTGAGCCACAGGGAATCGAAGGGGACCAAGCCTCGCAATAGAGTGGGGGGCACCAGAATTGAGGGTTGGGGGGTTGCAAGAACTCTGTAGAAAGGAGGGAAAGAGCAGAATGCGGTCCTCAGAAGCTGTCTTGTTTGCGTCCCTACAGCCATTGTGCAAGGCGACACATTGGAAGAGATTTACAATCATGTCAAGCAAGTCATTGAGGAGCACTCCAGCCCCATCATTTGGGTGCCAGCCAAGGAGAAGCTCTGAGGGTCCCCCAAGTCCAGGGGTCGGCCCCGCCAGCCAGCCTGCCCGCCTGCCTGCCTGCCTGCTTGCCAGTGCTGCCTCCTCGGGCTCCCCTGGGACGTACAGAGCCCCGCTATGGTCTCAACGTTTCGGAAGCTGCTGGCCCAGGGCTCCTTTCTCAAGAATCAGGGGACTCTTTCCACTCCTGTGGATAGAAATGGAGAATAATATGGTTAAAATTCCTTAATGTTTAAGGGAAAGTATCCTTCAGAGACTTTGAGAAAACAAAGCTTTTTATGCAGCCTTTTAACAATTTTATAATAAGATGAAAGAAAAGTGGTCTTAATGTAAATTGTGAGCAGTTTTGCACGTTTGAATTTGCTAGCATGGTTTCCTTCAAGAGATTTGGGTTCCAATTCTAGTTTCACAGTTTCTGCCACAAATATATTTTTTCTCTCAGTTTAATAAAAACTTTTTTCAAAATAAAAGCTAATGTATTCTTAAATGGCATTATTTGAAAAGGAAAAACTAATTTTCATAATTTCATAAGAAAACCTTTATAGCATTATTATTTTTGTTGTTGCTCTTACAGGGTGAAATGTCCTCCTGTTTTTAAACTAGATCCTACAAAATTACTTGGAATGTCTTACAGATCTTAATGGATAACTGCAGTTTCAAATTTTAGGTGCTTAAAAACCTTGAACTTCACTTAAGAATTACGGATTTTGAAAATATTTTAAAGGCAATTATAATGATTATAAGTTCTCAATATCTAAAAATATAAATACATTCTTAGCCATATTTTAATGAATATTTTACTCATAACAATTGCTTATTTTGTTATAATGAAACTATATATATATATATATATATACATATATGCATATATATTAAACTTTCCTTAATTAAAATCTAAGCGTGAGAACTGTTTTCTTAAAAACACTCCACAAAATACATAATTTTCACACCTAATTTTGAGAAAAGATTGATTATAAGCAAGTCAATTTTTGCTGCTATGTTTTTGACAGGTTCCTGTCCCCTGTGGGCTTCTGAACCCCAAAGCATGCACCCCACTGTTCCCCCCCCCCGGAAAACGACGGACGCAGACTCCAGTTATTTCCGTTCAGAGTTCAAATGTTTCTGAAGCCAAGTTGGTGCAGCTTCCCATGGGGGGCTGCCCCTGTGCTTCTGTGTCCAGCTCAAGGTGTTGGGGATCACCTGTAAAGCCCTGCATGGTGATCTGAGAAACTGGCTCGGTCCGATGGATTGGTCTTTGTTTATTGTTGTAATGTTTCATTTTGCATTTTATTCAGGGTCTGTAAGCCGCCTAGAGCAATCTTTGGCACCTGGGCAGGATAGGAATTTGATAGATATATAAAACTATAAGCAGCTCTTATCAGTTCTTCAGAAAAAGAGCTAGGTACTGAACAGCTTGTGGACTTGCAGAATCCTCAAACTATTGTTTTGCATGTCAGGTTAAGAATTGGGTTTTCAGGCAGAACTCTGGAAATAAAAACAGAACTTGTCAGCAGCAGCTGGTAATGTTTTTCCTGGTATAAAAGAGGTTGCTGTGGGTAGTTTCACGTTAGATGCCTGTTTCTAATTTGCCATCACTGCCTCTGCTGATGTGGCTACCCAGGAGAGGTAGCCTGGTGGTGTTTTCTTCATGCATTGTGGATTTTATTCCTTGGAAGATGTTGGTGGCGGTTTCCCGCATTTTCTATAGTTGGTCTTTTTTTAATCTGTCAAAGGTGTCATCTGCGTACTGGATCCATACTTTGAGTTGTCTGTGTGGGGTGCTATAGATTCCAGGCGCTGTATGATAGCTTGTGTTACGAGTCCTGAAAGCGGCGCTCCCAAAGGTGTTCCTTTGATTTTCCTTTGGTATATTGGTCCATCAAACTGAAAGTAGGTGGGCAGGCAAAGGTTAATAAGGTCCATGATTCTGGGTATTTCAATATGTCCAATATGCTTGGATATAATAGTCATGGATTCTTTTGCTGATTCTGTTCGGTGGATGTAACATCTTATACTTAGGCAAGAAAACCCAAAAGGACACATATAGACTGGGAGAAACCAGGCTCAATAGCAGGAACTGTGAGAGGGATCTTGGAGTCTTAGTGGACAACCAGTTGAATAGCAGCCAGCCATGTGCAGCAGCAGCCAAAAAAACCAATACAATCCTAAGTTGCATTAACAGAGGGATACAATCGAGATCAAGGGAGGTGCTACTACCACTCTGTAAAGCCTTAGTAAGGCCACACCTCGAGTACTGCACCCAGTTTTGGTCACCATGCTATAAAAAAGATGTTGAGACTCTAGAAAGAGGACAGAGAAGAGCAACCAGGATGATTAGGGGACTGGAGGCTAAAACATACGATGGACGGTTACAGGAACTGGGCATGGCTAGTCTAGGGAAGAGAAGGACCAGGGGAGGCAAGATAGCAGTCTTCCAATATTTGAGGGGCTGCCACAGAGAGGAGGGGGTCAAGCTGTTTTCCAAGGCACCTGAAGGCCAAACAAGGAATAATGGATGGAAACTGATTAAAGAGAGTTTCTACATAGAAATAAGGAGGATTTTTTTGATAGTGAGAACAATCAACCCATGGAACAGAAGTTGCCTTCAGAAGTTGTGGGAGCTTCATCACTGGAGGTTTTTAAGAAGAGACTGGTCTGCCATCTGTCAGAAATGGTATAGGGTCTCCTGCTTTGGTGGGGGGGGTTGGACAATGACCTACAAGGTCGCTTCCAACTCTATTAATCTGTTATCTATAAGTGATCAAGGCAGTTGACCTTTGTGTAGCTCCTGTGTATCCTTTTGCAACAGGGAAGGCAATATTTTTGAATCAGTGGCTCAGTGGGAGGCTTGCAAGATCATCATTACTACTGTTACAAAATAGTATGTGACAAGATTTATACAGCCTGAAAAATTAGGCTTTCTAGAACCTCCCATTACTATCTGGCCACAGCATTATAATCTTCAGGAGAAGCTATTCTGAAAATGCCCAGCCACCCAGGACTGGATTTCCTTGATCGATAGTTTTTGGACTTCTTTAAGTAAAGACAAACCATGTGAATGTCTTCCTGGTGAAGTGCCCTCTCCACCCAGGAAACTCTCTGCAACACCCAAAGCCACCCTCTGAGTGTCTCATGAAACAGGCCAATGAATCCAAAGACAAACTGGAAAAGGAAAAATATAGCATCTGGAAGGGTAGAGAAGAAATAATTCCATTTGGTTGCCTCTTCTAATGGATTAAAATCCTGCATCTTACCCTGTCAAAAAATTGAAAGGGGAACCAACTTTACCAACAAAATGGTGTAAAAATGTATACTACCACAGCAAAGGTTTTTTTCTCCAACTAAATGCCAGGTTGTAAATCAAGTATGAACACTGCTAATTTATTAGATTCAGAAAATTACATCTTTCCCTAGAAATCTTTAATTAAAAGAACATTACTTTGCAAGCATTGTTTTAATATGAAAGCCAACAATTTACCATACTACATTTTCCCCAATATTTCCCCAATACCATTGGTTTAACATTATTCAATAGTTACTTAATATCAAGTGCATAAAATATGAATACCCCCCCTTTTAGCAGACATAAAATCATTGAAAAGTTTGGTAACATTAATGCAATTTGTACAATTTACCTAGCTCATAAACTCTGCTTTAAGAAATAAGGTTGTGCCACTTGCCATGAGTGAGGACTCGAGTTACCATCAAGCTGCCATCAAGTGGAGGAGGATCCAAGCCTGATTAAAGCCCCAGGGAGCTGCCTGGCCCAGCCCAGCCAAGCACCTGGCTCAGGGCTGCCTACAGCAGGGCCTGAGTGGGCCAAATGGCTAGGAACAATCACAGGGTGAGGTATGTCCTGGTCCACGGTCTACATCTCACCTAGCAAGGGACTCCTGAGCAGCATACAACAGTCAATACCTAAAACAGTCATTATTCAAAAACATTAAAAGTATTAAAAACAAAGCTAAGGCAGAGAAGTAGTGGGTGAAGAGATGCTGGTCATAACGGAGCCCACCTCACGAACTCCCCAGTCCCCCGAGGTGCCCAGGCTTGATGGCACAAGCCGCTCTTGAGGGGCCTTCGGAAGGCCAGTCGGATGGAGCCAGCTTCAGCTCGGCTGGCAGGAGGGTGTCCCACAAGGAAGGCACCACAGAATGGCTCCCACCGAGGGCCTGCCAGGTGTTACCTAGAACCCACAGCTCCTCCTGCCCTCTGGTGGGATGGGTGGATGCGCAGGGAGCGGCGCTGCCTCAGATAACCGGCTCCCTGCCTGGTGGGGCTTTGAATTGGGCCCGAAATGGACTGGCAGCCAGGGCAGCTCAGGAAGCAGAGGGGCAACGGGCTATGTCAGAAACAGACGTCGCTATTTGTGTGTCGCTGCGTTTTGTACCAGCTGAAAATTTTGAACAGTCGTCAAGGGCAACCCCACTCCTGTTGCTAAGCAAGACATCTATTAGGTGAACTTTATGGCTTTTCTTGCCCCCAGTTGTTAAGTGAATCACTGCAGTGAGTAACATGGTTGTTAAGTGAATCTGGCTTCCCCATTGACTCTTCCTGTCAGAAAGTCGCCCAAGGGGATCCCCTGACCCAGGGACACTGCAACCGCCACGCACATGAGCCACTTGGCAAATGCCTGAATTTTGATCACATGACCATGGTCATAAGTGTGAAGAATGGTCATAACTTCAGTGCTGTTGTAACTGAACGGTCACTAAATTAACGGTTATAAGGTTATCTTGTGTTGTTGGCTTTGTTCCCGTCATAATTCCTTTTTCATTTGGGGGGGAGTTGATTCATTGGTCCTTAATGTTAACTGCCCAAGTAGTGAGAACAACCCAGATGGTGGCCAAATACAGGTGAAACTCAAAAAATCAGAATATCATGCAAAAGTTCATTTATTTCAGTAATGCAACTTAAAAGGTGAAACTAATATAAGATAGACTCATTACATGCAAAGCAAGATAGTTCAAGCCGTGATTTGCCATAATTGTGATGATTATGGCTTACAGCTCATGAAAACCCCAAATCCACAATCTCAAAAAATTAGAATATTGTGAAAAGGTGCAATATTCTAGGCTCAAAGTGTCCCATTCTAATCAGATAATTAAGCCATAACACCTGCAAAGGGTTCCTGAGCCTTTAAATGGTCTCTCAGTTTGGTTCAGTAGGAATCACAATCATGGGAAAGACTGCTGACCTGACAGTTGTGCAGAAAACCATCACTGACACACTCCATAAGGAGGGAAAGCCTCAAAAGGTAATTGCAAAAGAAGTCAGATGTTCCCTAAGTGCTGTATCAAAGCACATTAATAGAAAGTTACGTGGAAGGAAAAAGTGTGGAAGAAAAAGGTGCACAAGCAGCAGGGATGACCACAGCCTGGAGAGGATTGTCAGGAAAAGGCCATTCAAAAGTGTTGGGGACTTTCACAAGGAGTGGACTGAGGCTGGAGTGAGTGCATCAAGAGCCACCACACGGATCCTGGACATGGGCTTCAAATGTCGTATTCCTCTTCTCAAGCCACTCCTGAACAACAAACGTCAGAAGCATCTTACTTGGGCTAAAGAAAAACAGACCTGGTCTGCTGCTCAGTGGTCCAAAGTCCTCTTTTCTGATGAGAGCAACTTTTGCATCTCATTTGGAAACCAAGGACCCCGAGTCTGGAGGAAGAATGGAGAGGCACACACTGCAAGATGCTTGAAGTCCAGTGTGAAGTTTCCACAGTCTGTGTTGATTTGGGGAGCCATGTCATCTGCTGGTGTTGGTCCACTGTGCTTCATTAAGTCCAGGGTCAACGCAGCCGTCTACCAGGAGATTTTGGAGCACTTCATGCTTCCTTCCGCAGACGAGCTTTATGGGGATGCTGACTTCATTTTCCAGCAGGACTTGGCACCTGCCCACACTGCCAAAAGCACCAAAACCTGGTTCAATTACCGTGGGATTACTGTGCTTGATTGGCCAGCAAACTCACCTGACCTGAACCCCATAGAGAATCTATGGGGCATTGCCGAGAGAAAGATGAGAGACATGAGGCCAAACAATGCAGAAGAGCTGATGGCTGCTATTGAAGCATCCTGGTCTTCCATAACACCTCAGCAGTGCCACAGGCTGATAGCTTCCATGCCACGCCACATTGAGGCAGTAATTGCTGCAAAAGGGGCCCAAACCAAGTACTGAGTACATATGCATGCTTATACTTTTCAGAGGTCCAATACTGGTCTATGTACAATCCTTGTTTTATTGATTGCATGTAATATTCTAATTTTCTGAGATTGTGGATTTGGGGTTTTCATGAGCTGTAAGCCATAATTATCACAATTATGGCAAATCACAGCTTGAACTATCTTGCTTTGCATGTAATGAGTCTATCTCATATATTAGTTTCACCTTTTAAGTTGCATTACTGAAATAAATGAACTTTTGCATGATATTCTAATTTTTCGAGTTTCACCTGTAATTTATTTCCTAAAAACAGAGGCCTAGACCTGAAGCCAGCTGCCGCCTAACCAGGCTTGCTCTGGTGATGCTGCCCAAAGAACGGCCTGACCTCCGCTTCAGTCCCGTTCCCGCCCCCACCCCACCCCTGGGAGAACTGTTTTCTCCCTTGGTTCCCACCCACCTTGCAAAAATCAAGTGGGCTTGTGCCTTCTTCCCTGGCTTGCTGCTTTGGTCCTCCTTCATGAGAGCCATGATTCCCTCCAGCCACGAGGTGGTACTACCGGGCAGGCCAAACTCCTCCTTTCCTGACTGGAGGACACGTTTATTTGAACCTTGGCAGGTATTAACTTCTCCAGGCGCAGCAGCTCCTTGCTCCCCACCCCAAGGGCCCAGCCTGTGTCCTAAGAGGGAGGGACCAGGAGGAGAAGCAGGGCTGCGGAAGGGGCCAGGTCCCTCTCCCTTTGCTGGCAGGGCTGGAGAGAGAGAGGAGACGCAGGGCTTCCACCATGAGGCAACCAGCGGGCTTTTTCGCCCTTCTGCTTTGCTTCCCCACAGGTAGGGGGATGTTTTCCTTGGTCACGGTGGATTCAGGAGGTGCTTCTGCTTCAACCTCTAGAGGAATCTCATCCGTCTAACTTTCATCATGCACAGCAATGTTCCCGGCCTACAACAGCACTAATGACTCATATGTATCGGTGGGATTTTTATTTTTTATTTATTTAACTTTATTTTATTTGTTTGTCAAACATGTACAAGATAACAAGCATAGGTATGAACATAAACAAGAACAAAGGAAGTAAATACAGATAAATGGGGACAGTATGACAAGGACGACAGGCACCCTGGTGTGCTTATACATGGCCCCTTTAAGGACCTCTTAGGAAGGGGGTGAGGTCCACGGCAGACAATTTGAGGTTGAAGCTGTTTTTGTGGGCTCTTGCATTGTTATTGACTGCTAACCATTATTATAATTTGAAGAAGAGAGGGGAAATATTTGTGAAAGTATATTCCGGCAGGTTCAGGACTTTTCTAGACCTACAGACTTCTTTGCTTTGCTTTCTGGACAATACACAATGTTGTGGGCTTGTTTAACAAGAACAGCTTTGCTGCCTCTTGTTGCCTTCTGGATCATTGTGAGCACTCATGGGAAACCCTCTTCTCCCACCACCAGGGCTGCTCCTTACAGCGTGGCTGAAACTACATAAAGCTGGGAGGAGGGGGAGGCAACAGCCTGTCCAAAGAGCAAAAGCTCTGGCAAAGGTGTGGATTGCAATCTGTGCCTTTTCTTGGGCGCGATGACTAGACCGACAGACCTGCAGAGAAGGTGCCTCTGGTGGAAAGAGGAGAGTCGGGTCTCATACACACACACAGACACACAGACACACACACATATACACAAGAGATACTGCTCTGGCAGCCAAAGCCACTGTCACTGCAATCTGCCTTTGGTAGGAAAATAGGCCACCCAGAGTAAAGGAGCCAGCAAGGGTTTGCCTGCTTTTGTCTTCTTCCTCTGGTCGCTAATCGCAGCCAAGGGGGTTTCTTGTTTACTGAGATGATTAGCACCACAAATGTTGCTCTTCCTTCTGCCTCTGCTCAGACAGGTCTTCTAGCGATTATGGGAGTCAGGAAAGTTTTAATTGAATCTCAGATAACTAAACCAAAACAACTTGCCTGGTCTGAACTCATTATTAGGAGGCTCATGACACTGTTTCTGCTGCATTCCCGGACTGAGTTTTGGCCACTCAGAGACAGTTTGGATCTGGGCGGTGCCCAAATCAAAATAAAATCAATAAATAGAAGAAGTCAGCTAATGGGAAAGGCTAACATGCAATCCAGAGGCATGGTTATGATGCCTTTCAGTAGGTATTTTCAGCATAGATCTATTCCTGTAGGGACTATTTAGTTACCTCTGGATAAGTTATTTTTCAATTCATTTATCCAATGTATATGGCCAGCCATCTCAACAAGCGATTCAGAGCAGCAAACAAAATCACAGGGTTATGAAAGCCATTATACACACTACAAAAGTTAAACTGCACAGTGGCTGAGCAGCACCAGCATAACTAAGAAGAGGATCCTTGTGTAACCCTGGGACCCCAAGGCCAGGCCAGAATCAGGTCTGCAGGGCCCTGGGGAAGACCAGCAGGGACAGGCCAGCCTGATCTCCAGAAGCAGAATCTTCCAGAAGTTCCTCGAGGCCCTGCCAATCGCCATTTTTGGGCCATTGGGACTCAAAGGATGCCCTTCCTTCCTGACTGGATCGGATGGGTAGAAGCAACTGGATGGTCCCTCAAATTTGCAAACACAGTTTACAAACGCATTTGATTCTGGGCTGCCTGCTATTTGCGCCAGGGATTCTTAACTGCTCTTTGCATGTGTGCGTGTGTCTGCGCACGTGTTCTTTTCAGCTGCCACATTGAGCCTGCTGCGCTGGTGCACAGTCTCTGACCAAGAGTTGGCCAAGTGTAGCGACATGAGCAAGGCCTTCTCCAGGGCAAACCTCTTCCCTGAACTGGCCTGCGTCAATGGCGGCTCCGTAATCAACTGCACCTCTATGATTAATGTAAGTATGAAATATTTGCTTCCGGATCTGCAAGGAGAAGGGAGGACAATACAAATGGTGCATTGGACATAGGAGGACATTTTGGTTGTGACCTCGTCTTGCCCCAAAAGGAAGAAGCTTTCCAATAGTTGGTTTCACAATTGATGGACATAGAGAAGGCTACAGCATAAAAAGTGCTTCTTGTCCTGGTGGACATTTATTTATTTATTTGAATAGATTAGCCACACAACTCCAATGTGAGACCGTGGTGTGGTTTTTTAATTTAGAATTAGCTCATTGTAACTGTGCTGCAACCTTATACTATACTAGGTTATATGCAAATTAATTAAGCTGAAATCAACTCACCTGACCCAACTAAAAATAAACGAATAGCATTACATTTCAAACTATGTTAAGTGCTACCCAAGCTTCCCTATCTGCTTTTTTGAGATTGTAAAGGAAGAGTCCCATCAAAAATGATAGGGCAAGCCACTTGCATATAAACAGAGACCAAACCACACTCCCTTCTAGCACTTACCTAGTTAGGTAATGAAATGTCTGTAAGAAAATAACCACGCTCAGAAAGCACCAAGGATCCCACAAAACATATTACTTGCATCTGTTGCAAACCAAAATAAGGAGGTCATAACGGGCAGTTTGTGTTCCTCATGCCAGTTTCCAAGATGGTGCAGAGAAATTTTGCAGGAAGTGCATGATGGAGGACAAAGGGTTAGTGCCCTAAGCCAAGGAGTTACACAGAGGAGCAGCTCCTGCGAGTTGAGGGGAGAAATCCATTCCTTATGGAAGGAGTGCAGCAGGACTCTTCTGGGCTCTTCTCCGATCTCAAGGGAGCATCTGAGGGAGGGTCTTGGCAGTCTTCTAACCTTTACATTGAGCAGAGCAAAGCTTTTGGGAAATGGTTTGGCCACGCCACCTGTGGCTGCTCTACTCTCTCCGTGACCTAAGAAATGCTTCTTGTGGCAGTTGCCAGGCGGCCTCCATTCTTAGCAGGAAGTTCTCTTTTTACATGCAGAGGAATTTGGCTGACGCAGCCACCGTGGACGGGGGCATCCTTTACCAGGCTGGGAAGGAACACGGTCTGAAGCCAGTCGTGGCCGAAGCCTATGGCCAAGGTAAATGGGTGAGGGGAAGCAGCCGCCCATTTCCAGGCAAGACTTAATAGCTGTCTATTAAATAGCTGTCATAAAGCATCTCCTTTGGACCAAAGAAGGGGCCACAACAAGACCCGAGTTCTGCCTCTCATGGGTTTCGTAGAATTGCTGATGATCCTGTTTTGCACTTGAGGAACCGGCAGTGAAAAAAAAGATGCTTTTCCAGATCGGCCCAGGAGAGGAAGCTAGGGTTGCCTGTGTTGAGGGCAAAACACTCAGCCAAGATGCAGTGTGCAAAGCGCTGATAAATCCGTGTCTGTTTTCATTGTCTGCAAAGTACTTAACAAATGCCATCTTGGCCTCTTGTTCGCCTTTGACGTTCTCTTTTGATTGAGGAATGAAATTTGATGTAGTTGTTTGGCTTTTAGAGCAATTGGACTCATTGTGGCATCACAATGCTCTTCTACACATTTCTTTCTTTCTTCCCTTCTTCCTCCTCCTCCTTTTATTTTTCTTTCTTCCCTCCTTCCTCCTCCTCTTCTTCTTTTCACCTCCTCCTCCTCCTCCTCCTCTTCCTCCTCCTTAAAAAAGATACTTCTTTCTACTGTATCTGATAGAAGTGTATTATTTCCGAGACCAAGGAGGAGCAAGTGGTTTGTGTCCCTGCTATGAGCAGAAGGCTATCACTGCGCTTGGGGGTTTGCCTTCACTTGGCATCCTCCTTGTGAATGCAGAAGAGAGAAGCCAGACTAAGTGGCCTCCCCTTGGCTTCTCTAGATGTTGGTACTTCCTACTATGCAGTTGCTGTGGTGAAGGCCAGTTCCAACCTGACCATCAACCAGCTGAGACAGGCCAAGACTTGTCATACAGGGATCAACAGAACAGCTGGCTGGAACATCCCGGTGGGCCTCCTCCTTGATAGCGGCCGAATGCCCATGATGGGTTGCAGTGTCACCAAAGGTAAGGCCTGCTGGGTCCCCAAAATGGCTTGTGGTCCTTTTCCCTGGGGCAGGAAGGGAGGCAGGATGGAGGAGGCTGCTGCAGCTGGAGAGGCAGACCCCCTCCTCCCCCTCCTCCTTCCCTTTCAGCTGTCGGTGACTATTTCAACGCCAGCTGTGTCCCTGGAGCAACTGCCGTTGGGGACCCCACATCCCTCTGCGAACTCTGCAGAGGAGACTCTGCTGGGCAGAGCAAGTGTGAGCTGAGCCCCAAAGAGGAATATTATGACTACCTGGGTGCCTTCAGGTAACTGGTGGGGGGGTGCTTTTTTCCTTGGAAAAGCCACGGTGAGATCCATAGCCCGGGGAAGGGGGGATGTCATACTGCTGCCACAGAGTCCTGCCGCAGGCCAAGATGCCCCTTGGGGGTCCTCTGAGTGGGACCTGCAGAGGGTCTGTGGCCAAAACTTGCTGGTGCTCCCCACAGGTGCCTGGTGGATGGGCCAGGAGAGGTTGCCTTTGTCAAGCACACCACAGTGATCGAAGCCACCGTTGGTGAGCTGTTCCACATGGGTAGGAATTCCCTGATCTGAGTCGGGCTGCCCTCTTGTCCTGCTCTTCTTCCCCCCTCACTTTTGGTCCAGAAAAGACCAAATTGAGTGGCTCTGTTTTTCTTTGTTAACTGTTAGCATTTGCAGTATCTGCCTGGATACTTCACGGCTTCAGCAGCCCCTCCAAAATGCCCAGCCTGGCACTTGGTTCTGGGCTGCACGGGGGGGGGAGGCAAGGCCAACCCTTCAGCCTTTGGTCCTGGGGATGCTCTCCTTTCAGGCCAAGATCAGCCTTCCTGGACCTTGGAGGACTTCCAGCTGCTCTGCCGGGATGGGAGTCGGGCAGCAGTCAGCGCATGGCGGACCTGTCACCTGGCACGGGTCCCTGCTCATGCCGTGATCACCCGGCAGGATGTGGAAGGCAGCCTCATCTTTGAAGTGCTAGATCAAGGACAGGTGAGAGTCTTCCCAGGCTCTGTAGATTAACGTCTTGTCTTCTTTGCATGTTGCTGCTTGCGAGCCCACTAGAGTTGAGTGACTGAAGTGACAGGCATGTGCATTTCATATTATTTTCCCGCTGAGCTCCTGTCTCCTCAAAGCCAATTAAGCAGGCGGTGGTCTCGGCACTGAAGTGGTTCCTCTGCCACAGCTGTTCCTTTCACAGCTGCCTAGTGGCCAGAAATCCATGGGCTGAGCAGGGGCCTCATGTCAGTGAAGTTGCATTTGAGGGCTGGCAGAAGGGAGACGCTGCCAAATGGGCAGGACCCATTAATGGCACCACACAGGGCCATGGTTAGGGAGGTTCCCGGGGGAGGGGGTGTTTAAAGGAGAGAGGCCTTCTTTGCCTTTTTGAGTCTACTCAGATCACTGTTGTGCCCTTGATGGAAAACTCTCAGGGCCCTTTGGAAGGTTTGTCCTCTCCGTGCAAGTGCTCCATGAGGGTGACCTCTTGGAGCTCCTGCTGGAGCACCAGAGGGAGGCCATGGCCACCAGTGCTTTTGGTCAGCAGTGCTCTTACTCCTGCCCTGGCCGTCCTCTGGTTAAGTCTGTCCCTAGAGGTGGCCCTGGAACTCCTGCTGGCCGTTGCATAGAAGGCAATGGCCTGGCTGCTCCTTGGTGGAAACCTCTTTAGCAGAGCCCACCCTGTGCTGTGGGCCTGTCCTTGCTGCCAGTAGAGCACAACTGAGGGTCCTGGTGACTGTAAAGTCCTCTATGGCTCGGCTGCTGGTTCCCTTTTGGTCTGCTCACCATGTGCTAGCCAGGAGTGGAGGGTTCCAGCCCTGGGAGATGGAGATCATGGCCTCCCCATGGAAGAGCTTGCTCTCCGCTGGCTATTAATGATTTAGAAAGGTGGCGAACACTGGTGCTCAAGTAGACAGGCAGAGATTTAGGGATATCCTTATTTATAGTTGTTTAATGAGTTGTTGTTCTTAGGTATAATGTTAAATCATTCAAATTCATTTTCAAATGCTTGGAAATAAATAATAAATAGCATGTCATGAAATCTTCTGCTGCTAGAAATTCAACAATGTAATCGGGTGGGAGCTTGGAGGCTATACGATGCCCATCCTTTTAAAGTGATATAGGTCCTTCTGCAAGGGAGATGGGCAGTTTCTAAATGTGATAAACAAATAAAAAGTAAAAAATAAAGGACCTTCTACTTAGACATTTCTGTGCTGGATTCTTATCCCACCTTTTCTCCAAGAGCTCAAGCTGGCTTCCATAGGGATTTTTGTCTAATATATCCCCACACAACTCAGCGTATCTGGTCCAAAGTTACCCAGGGAGTTTCAGGCTGAGTGTGGCTTGGACCCAGATCGCGATGGTCCCAGTCGAGCAGCTGCATCACTGAGGCCTCCCGGCTTTTCCATCCATTCTTTGGCTTACTCAGCCCCCAGAGGGAGATAGGGGCGCATTGTCTCTGTTTCGGTTCTTCAGCCGAGCTCTGAGGAAGGAGCCACAGAGGTAAAACCTTTGCATTTCGGCTGAGGTTCGGTCAGGCCCTTTTCAACTTATCTGAGGATGGCAGAGCTTGTGGCTTTATCTTCGGGAATTCAGAGGTTTTCCCAAGGCAGATGGGCTTTTCTCTCCATGTTACAGCAAAGGTTTAATGGTGGAAACTCCAGCTTCCAGATGTTTCACTCAACAGCCTATGGAGGAAAAAATCTTCTCTTTAAAGACTCTACTGCAAAGCTGGTTCCCATTATGGAACAGACCTACCAGGCCTGGTTGGGAGATGAATATCTGCATGCCATGCGAGGCTTGGATTGTGATCCTAAAAGTATGTCTTGCAAGTTGTCTTTGTAAAAAAAAATGTCTTCTTGGTTTTGCTGCCCTGAGGAGAGAGCTGGGGTGGAAGAGGAAGAGGCAACGAGGGTTGGCAGTTTGGGGTAACAGAAAGTATGACTGCTGTACAGAATAACAAAGTTGGAAGAGACCTTGGAGGTCTTCTAGTCCAACCCCTTGCTCAAGCAGGAGGCCTATACCATTTCAGACAAATGGCTGTCCAGTCCCTTCTTGAAAACCTCCACTGAAGGAACAACCATAACTTCTGGAGGGAAGCCATAAAGGTCCCGAAAGGGAGGTTTGTAAGAGAATATTCTAAGGTCTTTTCTAGGGAGTTTCCCATAATGGTCTCCGAGTTCTCTTTTCTGGATGTCCTGAGGCTGTTTCGATATCATCAGTATCCTTGGGGATTTTGGATGTTACTAAGTATCTCCCTGCTTGCCAGGGAAAGAAGCAATGGCGTGGCTTTCTTGGTTACTACTGGATCCTGGTGACTGCCCTATAGGGCCTTAAGCTGTTGAAGTGTTTAATTTGCATTGTTTGTACAACTGGTTTTTTTTGGTCCTGCTTATGAATTAATTGGATGCTGTCACAAATGTGAGATGAGTAGCTATATCTATTGAATAAATAAATAAATAAAATGCTAGGCCAGACTTGTCCAGGGATAGAACTCGGGGTTTGTCTCCGTTGGCTTGGAAAACTGATGCAACCAGTTGTTTCTGCCTTGAAAGAAGCCCTCGTGGGGCTCCCTCTTCTGACATAGGGTTGCCAGAGTTCCTGCGCTGGTGCGTTTTGTCCACTGAGGAAATCTGGAAATGCAGCAAGATGGCCACCATCTTTAAGAGCCAGAATCTGAAGCCAGAAATCCAGTGTGTTTCAGCCCAGAGTCCAGAGCAATGCATGGAACGCATTCAGGTGAGAGTTATTTTATTTATTGACCAATAATTTATTGACCAGTATTTATTGACCAATATCTAGGACTGCCCTTGCATACCATCCGGAGGTTTCAGTTGGTGCAGAATGTGGCTGCGCGGGTTGTGATGGGAGCCGCCCGATACTCCCATGTTACAACCCTCCTGCGCGAGCTGCATTGGTTACGGTTGCCCTCCGGGTGAGATTCAAGGTGTTGCGATTAACATTCAAAGTCCTTTATGATTTGGGTCCGGGGTACTTGCGGGAGCGTCTCCTGCCAATATCAAATACCGATCGCCCTGTGTGTGCGCACAGACGGGGACTCCTTCGGGGTGCCGTCGGCTAGACAATGTCAGCTGGCGGTACCTCGGGGAAAGGCCTACTCTGTTGCGGCCCCCACTTTGTGGAACCAACTCCCTTTGGAGCTCCGTGTGGCTCCTGATCTTCGCTTTTTCCACCGCGATTTGAAGACCTGGTTGTTTGAACAGGCTGGGCTGGATTGACCTCCTGGGTTTTTTTAATTGTTTTAACGGTTTTTAGTGATTGGGCTTGTTAGGTTTAATTCTTTTTTAAATATTTATTGTTGTCTTTTAATTGTGAGCTGCCCCGAGTCCTTTCGGAGAGGGGGCGGCATACAAGTCCAATTAAATAAATAAATAAGTAAATTTATTGGCCACCCATCTTACCACACAGTAACTCTGGGGGGCTTACAATAATAAAAATAAAAGTGTATAAATAGAATGCTGCAAAACCATAAAAATCCAAAATATGGTAGCTAAAAGATGGGCTGGGAGAGAGGGAGTAGGATAAATGGGGGAGGGAGGGTAGAAAGTGGGATCTGATATTATTCTATAAGCCACTTCCAACATGAAGGCCCCCATCCCCACTGCAGCTCCAAGCCAACTGGCACAGCAGAAAGTCTTTAGGCTCTTGCGGAAGGTCGGCGGGGGGGATTGGGACCAGTCTCATTGGGGGGGGGAGGTTCCAGAGGGCAGTGTAATGGAGTGGAGGATGGTGAAAGGACACCCGGCGGCCTGTGTGTGTGTGTGTGTGTGTGTGTGTGCGCACACTGAGCATGTGTCAGCCTTGGGGGATGTGCCTTCTCAGTGCAAGAATGGGGCACTCAGCCATCCAAAAGGAAATGTGACCCACTTCTATGAGAGGAACTCCTGGGATTCAAAGGCATGTAGCTCTGGCCTTGAGAAGGGCCCAAAATAAATGAGTTTTTGTTGGGAGGACTTTCAGAAAAGAGTGTTGTGCTGAGAAGGAGGGAAGCATGAGAAAGAAACACAAAACCACCCCATCTTGATGTGGCTAGGGTTAAAACGGACAAGCCAGACTTTCAAAAGGGTTATTCTACGCCGCATCGGTAAACAGCCTTTCTGAAAATATTATTACCCTGCCTTGATCTGACCTCCCTCCAAAGACCAGCATGGAAAGGATGGCTGTGGGGAGTAAAGTTGTCAGCAAAGGATCAACGGCCTCTCCAGGTTTGCTGCTGGGAGGGCTTCTTGCCGTCTTCCACTCCAGAAAAAGCTTAATAATCCCTTCGGAGGGCAAGGCTGGCTGGGGAACTGGAGAAGCTTGGCTGGGTAGGCCCTTCCCTGGGCTTCCCTGGGCTTCTTTTCCTTGGGGCCAGAGAGGCTGCCAGCCCAGTCTCCTGCCTCCCCACTGGGAGACTCGGTCTAGTCCCTTGGCACCTGCAGTGGCACGTGGGAGTGACCCTGGGAGGCAAGAGGAAGCCCCCAGGCGAGAGAACCATCAGGACTCACAATTTGTGCTTCTCGTCTAGACTACTTGGCGGGGCTAACAGCCAGCAACTTCTTTTCTGGCCCTCACTGGCAGGCAGGCCACAGTGGCTGGATTGAATGGGCTGCCTGGGGAGAGAAGGGGCCCTCAGGAGGCAGCCAAGCCTTGAAGGGGAGCTTCCAACCCCTTTTGACTCTCTTTCAGAAAAGGGACATTGATGCTGTGGTTCTGGCTGGAAAGGATGTTTACGTAGCTGGGAAGACATATGGCCTGGTGCCTGCTGCTGCAGAACACTATGCAGGTAAGAACACACTGGAGCTTTGTATCCTGGCCATTCTGTGGCTGTTTGTAGACTCAGTGCCCACAAGGAAGTGGAAATGTTGCAGAAAGTTTTGGATAGAAGCGATACTCTTAGGACCTTTCAGGCGCCTCACAGGGAGGGCCCCATCAAACAGATACTGCCTGCCTCTTGCCTTGCTCCCACCGTCTTTCTTAGAGACCCTCCAGAGTTCTCTGGCTGAGGTCAGCTCTATTAATACTCACTCTCCCCTTCGGGCTCCAGCTTGTGCTACCCCTCTGATCTCACAAAAGGAAAAATGGCAGAAGGAAGATGGCTTACAGGCACACTATTATGCCAGTTCTTTTGCATACTTCCTCTCCTTTCTCTTTTTTCTCTGTAATTAGCCTGCATTAACAAATTTGGGTGCAATTAACAAAAATTATTGGAATAAAGCAACTAACTTAGGTTTAATATTGAAAAATCATTTTGATTTGAGGGTAATTTTCCCTTCCAGTAGATGTAAGCAGATGAACAATTTGATTTTCACTTGGTATCCAAAGAGAGAAGCCATCTATAACTGGCTCTCCATCGCTGCTAGAGGAGATGCGCAAAGAATTCGTGGCCTCCAGCATAGATGTTCTGGACCAGTTAGACATTTGAGTACATGAGCACTGTCAATATGTACCTGAGGTGTACTGAGAACTTATAGATGACTTAACTACCCACTTTCATTTGGTTGGCCTTTGAACGTTCAAGGGCTATGGATAATGACATGTGGATGTTACTCAAGTAGGGGACTGTAAACTTATGATACACATTTCGTCTTAATACTCCTACAAGTTCACAAAGAACCTAAGTTCCAGCTATTTCATTTTCAAGGCCACCTGTGGTTACTCTCCTGCTGGGTTAAAACCCATAAAATGCTTTCTAATTTACGTCCCCCAAAGCAGCTCTTACTTGCTGCAACTTATTCCAAGTAAGTCCTGAAATAGGGAAATAACAGTGCATTGGTCGGTGTGCATATGTTGTTCCATGTAGCGGAATGTGCCGGTTCACTGGAGCTACATAAGCCTTTACTGAGAAAGATGAACTTGAACAACTCCAAAGGAAGGTATCTGCTGGCTGATCCAGGGGAAGCCCAGTCCCCGACAGCACAAAAACTGAGTGCAGTTCCATCAGGGCAGCACAGCCCTTGTCTGGATGGGGGTCAGCTTGACTTAACAGCCTTCAGCTGGAATCGCAGCTGAACAATAGAGTTGGAAGGGACCTTGACCGGGTTCTAGTGTCCAGGGCAGGAATCCTCCTCAGGACATCCCAGAAACATTCAACTTTGGCTGGAAAACCCTGTCTCCTGACACCAGAGGCTGTTCTGCTGCTTAGTATCACTCGTCTCTATTTTGTGTTTCCATCTGTCTCTGAAAGCTCCTGCTGGTTTCTTCTCAAGAGTTGCAGAGGATAGATCCTCCCTCTTTTCCCTGTGATATCCCTTCAAATTGTCGCGTCTGAGGGCGAATGTAGCCTAGTTTACTGTACCTTCCAGACCCCACCAAATTTGACCAAGAAAACAAGGAGTGGGACAGTTCATCCCTCATCACATTTTCCCCATGCACAGGTGGTAGTGGTGGTACTGTATTCTTTTACTGAGCTTGGCATCCTACTCACAGTCACTCATGCCCTAGTCACTTCTCATCTTGACTATTGCAATGCGCTCTACGTGGGGCTGCCCTTGAAGAGCATCCGGAAGTTCCAGTTGATGCAAAATGCAGCAGCCTGCATGGTTTTGTGTAGACCCTGGTGTGCAGATGTATCACCTCTCCTGCGGGAGCTGCATTGGCTGCCAATTTGCCTGCAGTGTAATTCAAGGTGTGCTGGTTGTCACCTTTAAAGTCCTTCATGGGTTGGGACAAGGTGATCGGAGAGACTGTCCCTTGCCGGTTACATCTAATTGACCCATCAGAGTGGGGAGGCAGGGAATATTGCAGGTCCCATCCGCTAGGGAGATACACCTGGTGAGACCCAGAAGAAGGGCCTTCTCCATGGTGACTCCCTCTCTCTAGAACATCATCCCCCCCAGATTAGAACGGCCCCCACTCTAGCGCTCTTCCGGAAGGTACTGAAGACCTGATTCTGCCAGTGGGCCTGGGGATCCCAGAGTGGGATGGAGCCCATTAAATGGCTTGTATGATCTGCTATTGCGGGGGTTGGGGGTGATTTTATTATATTATTTTATGTGATTTTTTAAAAGGAGTTTTATTGTTTTAAATGAGGTTTTATATTCTGTAAGTCGCCTTGAGTTGCCATATGCGAATAGGTGGCAATATAAATTCAATAAATAAATATGTCCAGATGCAAAACATACCCAATGAGTGACCTTAGGGCACCCCTATGAAGCGTTGGCGGCAAAGTTGTAGAACAGGACACCTCGAGGCTTGCTTTACTCACCCCTTCTCCTCCCTATGTACAGACGGAGATACCGTGAGCACCTACTATGCGGTGGCAGTGGTGAAGCGAGCAATGACTGATGTCTTCACCATTCATGATCTACAGCAGAAAAGGTCCTGCCACACTGGCTACGGGCGGATGGCTGGCTGGAACATACCCATCGGCCTGCTGCTGCGAAAGGGGTTCATTCAGCCCCAGGAATGCAACATTCTCAAAGGTAAAGTATGTGTGTGTGTGACTGAAGAGTGGTGCCTGTCACTGATAGGGCACAAGCAAAAGCGCCCAAGAACTGAGACAAACCTAGGAAAATGTCGCCTTTCAGCTTGGGAAAAACTGACTGAGGAACAATCCAAACTTAGGCAACAAACTTTGTGAACTGATAGTTGTGACATCGAGGGATAACTTGGCTCTTGTTGCAATTACAGAGAGACGGTTTGGTGATTCCAATGGTAGGGATATAAGTATACCAGGTTACATACTATACAGAAAAGGCAGAGTAGAAAATGGAGTGAGGGTGGAGTTGCCATTAATGTAAAGAAGGGCATAAAGAAAGGCTAATTCAGAAAACACATGATCTATTTGAAACCATCTTGGAGGCAACTAATCTCTGTGTGAGACACATTAGTAAAAGCAAAAGAAAGAAAAGTCTGGTTCATAGCAGACACACGCATGATAGTAAAGGAGAAAAAAATCAGCATATAGCAGCAAGAAGGGTAGCAGAAAAGTAGCTGATAGAGAGGTCCATAAGAACCCACAGAAGGAAGCCAAAGAAGTTATTAGTGCTGCTAAAATGCAGAAAGAGGACGAATTGGCTAAATGTATTTAAAAGGGGACCGTCATAAAGATGAGTCAATTGCTGGGCATCCAAATTTTAAACACGTGACCATGGGGATGCTGCGTCAGTTGTCAGCATGAAAAATGGTCATTATATAGTAACCATTAAATATAATGGATCCCCAGCAGGAAGGAGGAGGCCCCAATCCCATTACAGGGGGCTTCAGTCAGACCCCCCTTTGGAACCCAGTGCCCAGTTCTGGAGAACGCCACTTGAAAGAAGATATTGATAAGACAGAGACGGGCAACAAAAATGGCACAAGGTCTGAGGGACGAAACATACCAGGAGAGATGGGAGGAACTGAATATGTACAGCCTGGAGGACAGAAAGGGAAGAGGGAGGGCAAGATTGAAACATTTAAACATATTAAGGCTGTGAATATGATTCTAGAAGGCAGTATTTTCAATACTGAGCAAAAATCAAGAACACAGGGGCATAGCCTCATACTGATAGGAGGGAAAAGTCAAGTTAGGAAGGTTGACTTCAGGAAAAGAGTCGTGGAAGCTTGAGAACCAATGTCCAGTGGAGGTTGTGGGTCAGTTGTCAGAAGCTGAGCCGAGTTCTTCCTAGTGTTGCCCTCATGGACTCTCCCTGGATCTGTTCTTCTTGTTTCAGCGGTGAGCGGCTTCTTCTCTGCCAGCTGCATTCCGACGGCCGAGAAGGAGGGCTACCCGGCCAACCTGTGTGAACTCTGCATTGGGGACAGCCAGGGGAATTTCAGGTGCAACGCCAGCAGCCAGGAGACCTATTATGGCTACACAGGAGCCTTCAGGTAATGAGACAGGTGGCTTCACTTCCAGTTTTAGGAAGGAGTAAGCTTCACGCCTTGCCTTCTTGACTAAGCCACTCCTTTCTACCTGATTGAGTGGTATTTCAGCATGGCAAGTACAAAAATGGGAAAACGCTGAGTTTTATCTACATTTGGGTGTCAAAAATATGGAGTAGATGTTGCCTATTTTTAATGCCCCTTATACTTTGGCTACCTTCTCTTCCCGCTTTCCCCCCCCCCCCTCAGCTATCACCAGGCACCATGGCTGGGAGAGAGGAAAGAGCCAGCTTCGCTCTTCCTTGTAGTAAAGGGAAGCATCATTTTGCAGAGAGAAGTTGCTCTTGGGGCCCCTGGTTGCTCTTGGGGGGCTAGCTTGCACCCCTACAGCAGAGTGGCTAATAGAATTAATGATGTCATTACAGATGCTTAGCAGAGGGTCATGGTGATGTGGCTTTTGTCAAGCATAGTTCGGTCTTTGAAAACACCGATGGTAGGTGAGCTCTTTCGTCATATGGCTGTGCTGACTGTCATGTCTGAAATGCTTCAGACTCTCTTTCCTTCTTTCAGGGCACAATACTGATACCTGGGCCTCAAGGCTTCGGTCTGGCGATTTCCAGCTCTTGTGCCCAAACGGTGCCCGTGCTGAAGTTGACCAGTTTGCTGGTTGTCATTGGGGCCAAGTGCCTCCTCGTGCCGTTATGGTCCACCCAGACACCAATGCCTTGGTTGTGTATGGACTTCTGGATAAGGCTCAGGTAGGCTTAGCTTGAGAAGTGGGAGGAAGCCTGCTGCCTTTGTTACTCATTGGCATGATAGGGCCATTTGGAACACCACCAGTGGGTTGTGATTATGGGGCTGGAAGACCCCGTTCAAGGGCACTCTGGGACCAGCATGGCCCTCTTGCAGATTAACTTGCCTACCAAGATTGCTGTTGTAGGAATAAAAGAAAACCCCTGTAAGCTATTGCCTTGAGGCCATGGACAAATGGCAAGATACAAATGCACATACAATAGTAGTGTTAGAATAAAGGGTACGGAACAATGGACTTAAGCCACAGGCGACTTATTCTGGTGGAAAATTAGAACAAAGACTTAAAAGTGAGCAAAAGAAGAACAATTCCCCTCCTCACCCATTATGTAAAACAGGTTTCTTGAACAAAAGTTCATAACATGGGCTACATAGATATACTTCTTGGACAAGGGCTGTAATAAAGGATTCTGCACTTTTGATACATGCATTTATATGGGGAAGTGCAGGAACATGAAGGATGTAGTTCAATTGTTCCAGAAGGCCAGCCACATCACTGAGTAGGACTGGCTACAAGTTCCAGGGAAGGGCAACCCTGCAGAGTCTGGAAAGAACTAGTGGACAGACATGCTGCCTCTCCTCGTTATACCTCCAGAGGCTGCTCTTTAGCCAAGATGTTTAATTTAATTTAATATTAGGATTTCTATGTCGCCCCATCTCCCAAAGGACTCAGGGTGGCTCACAACAATAAAAAACAGGAATACAAAGTTTAAAAAACTATTAAATAAGAGAACCCCAATTACAAATATTAAAACATTAAAAACCAACAAACAAATTTTAAAAAACAATTAAAAAAAACCCTTCAGTCCAGGTTGGCCAATTGAAAAAGCCATGTCTTCAGGTCATGACGGATTGAAGGTCAGGAGCCATCCGAAGCTACACAGGTAGTTGATTCCAAAGGGTGGGTGCACCCACAGAGAAGGCTCTCCCCCTGGGGATCGCCAGCCGACATTGTCTAGCCGACGGCACCCTGAGACCCTGTCTGTGGGAGCGCACAGGGTGATGGGAAACCGTTGCTGGCAGTAGGTGCTCCCGCAAATACCCCGGACCTAAGTCATGGAGGGATTTATAGGTGATTACCAGCACCTTGAATCTCACTCGGCGGGCAACCGGCAACCAGTGCAGCTCACGCAGGAGGGGTGTAATATGGGAGTATCAGGATACTCCCATCACCACCCGCATGGCTGCATTTTGCACCAGTTGAAGCCTCTGAGTGGTCCTCATGGGCAGCCCCATGTAGAGAGCATTGCAGTAGTCTACACGGAAGGTAACGAGCGCATGAGTAACTGTATGCAAGGCATCTCGGTCCAGATAGGGGCGCAACTGGCGCACAAGGCAAATCTGTGCAAATGCCCCCCTTGCCACAGCTCCTACATGATCTTCAAATTGAGGTATGCATCCAAGAGGACGCCTAGATTGCACGCCCTTTCACGGGGCGTAACACCTCTCCTCCCATGACCAAAGATGGAACATCCTGGACAATCCGAGATGCCGGTATGTACAGCCACTCAGTCTTGGCCGGGTTGAGTCGAAGCCTGTTCCTTCCCATCCAGACCCGTACCGCTTCCAGGCACCGGGACATCACGTTGAGGGCATCACTTGGTTGGTTTGGGGTGGAGATAAAAAGCTGGGTATCATCAGCATACTGATGATACCTCACCCCAAAACCACAGATAATCTCATCCAGCGGCTTCATATAGATGTTGAACAGGAGGGGGGAGAGGACCGACCCCTGAGGCACCCCACAAGTGAGGGACCTCAGGGTCAACCTCGATCCTCCTGCCAACACTGACTGCGAACAACCTGAGAGGTAGGAGGAAAACCACTGTAAAACAGTGCCTCCCACTCCCAACCCCCCAAGGCGTCGCAGTAAGATACCATGGTTAATGGTATCAAAAGCCACTGAGAGATCTAATAGGACCAGGATAGAGGAATAACCTCTACTGCGAGCCCGCCAGAGATCATCCACCAGTGCAACCAATGCCATCTCCATGCTGTACCCAGGCCTGAAACCCGATTGATACGGATCCAGGTAATCAGCTTCCTCTAGGAACATGAGGAGCTGTCGGGCCACCATGCTCTCAACAACCTTTGCCACAAAGTGAAAATTGGAGACGGGACGAATTGTTCAAAATAGCCAGATCGAAGGCAGGCTTCTTGAGGAGGGGCCTCACCACTGCCTACTTCAAGGCGGAGGGGAAGCATCCCTCACTCAGAGAAGCATTGACCACTGCCTGGAGCCAGCCTTGTGTAACCTCCCGGGTGGCATAAACCAGCCAGGAGGGACACGGGTCCAATAAACACGTGGCGGCACTCAGCTTCCTCATGATCCCATCCACTTCATCCAGAGTCACAGGATCGAACTCTTCCCAAATGGTATCCCCAAGACCCGTCGCTTTCCCCCCGTCAGACTCTAACCAGTCGGAGTCCAGACCGGTCCGGATCTGAGCGATCTTGTCCATCAGATGTTGACTAAATTCCTTGGCCCGTCCCTGCAAAGGGTCCTCCCCCATCCTCTGATTGAGGAGGGAATGAGTGACCCGAAACAGGGCGGCCGGGCGATTATCTGCGGACACAATGAGAGCGGAGAAGTAAGCAAACTTCAGCACTCCCATTGCCGCAAGATAAGATCTAGTAAAAGATCTTAACTGCAATAGATCAGATTCGGACTGACTGGACCTCCAACTGCTGTCTAGGCCCCTCCTCCGGCGCTTCATCTCCCAGAGCTCCGCGGAAAACCAGGGAGCCAACCAGGATCTGCACCGGGTTACAGGCCGCAAAGGTACAACGCGGTCGAGAGCCCCGGAGGGAGCACTTTGCCAGGCATCCACCAGGGCCTCAATTGGGCTGTGGATAAGGGAGGCAGGAATCATCCCAAGCTCCACCTGAAACCTTTCCAGGTCCATTAGGCACCTGGGGTGGAACCACCTAGTTGGTTCCGCCTCCCAGCGACGAGGAGTGGCATATTGGAAGCCCAGCCAGAGGAGATAATGATCGGCCAATCACAGGGACTGAACAGTTGGTGATCCCCCACCCAGATCACTAAACCACTGTCCAGAGATAAAAACAAGGTCGAATGTGTGTCCTCCAGCATGTGTTGGGTTTATCATGGCTGAGTAGCCATCTTGTTAACGGATCATAACAGCAGCACATATCGTAGCAGCAGCAGAGACAAAAACCATGGGGCTTATTTGTATAGGCAGGGCATGTGATGTGGTTACTTGCATCTTCTCAGCCCAGTTTAGGGTTTGGCATGCTTGGACGCTTGTGCTCCCCAAGGACTGAAGCTGCCTGGGATCTGCAGCATAGGAAGGCCTGTACTCTGGGCGAGCATTGGCTACTCCCTTTACTCCAACGGGCAAGGGGCCCCACAGGGTCCCCAGCAGCTCCTGGCAGAGAATGACCCCGGGCAGGGGGCTTCATAAGGGATCGCAAGTTGTCTGTTAGAAAAACGCTTGCTTAACTTTCAGGATTTCTTTGGTGATGACAACAACACGAATGGATTTAAAATGTTCAGTTCATCAGAATTCCAAAAGCAAGATTTAATCTTCAAGGATTCCACAGTTAAGATTGTGCCAGTGGGGGAGAGAAGAACATTTGAGTCCTGGCTGGGGCGGCCGTTCCTGGATTCTTTAGAAGGTCTGCAATCCCCCCAGTGCTCAGGAGCTGGTAAGCCCATCGTGCGGTGGAAGCACCCCCCCCCCAATTTTCTAGTTAACAAGAAAAAAATTATTTTAGAAAGTCCCTTAAGTGTTTGGGCTGGTAATGTAGAGGACCTCCATTCCATTTATGGAAAGCCAGTCTGGAGACAAAAAATTACGCATGTGCCTCCCTGAATGATTCAGGGAGTCTTTTGTTCCTTTCAGCTTTTAAGGACTGAATGTGTGGGGTGTATGTAAGGTATATAGGTAGTAAATAGTGGACTTAAGGCTGACCCTAAGTTCAGTCTAGAAAGATTGCTAATAATGCTTGTATGTCTTTATTTTTATTACGCTCCAGTAACAAAGTCTCTGAATGTGATTCTCCTCCTGATGACAGTTCTGATTCTTGCAACAATTTCTACTTCATGAGTAATATGCAGGTGCAACAATACAAAATGCAATCAAAAGAGTTAAAAATTTAGGCGATCCTCATGGAATCCATCAATAATTGTGGAATATTCAGTTTTCCTCCCTGGCATTCTAAAAATGAATTGATAAGCCAGATTTTTAACCGTGACGTATTGAGCAAATCAGTGGCCTTCTTCTCAGCACAAAATGCTTGAGTCATAATGGACCTGGACATCATATAAAATCAAGAATACTGAAGCCAGATTGTGTGTTAGCAGGTGTGAATCAGAGCCTTCTCTAAATTGCCTTTTCATTCCAACCGTCTCACTTGGGAGTCTGGGGGCTGCTGCTTTTCTTGACTGTGCTGATACGGCCGTACTTACATCTACTGGCATGCTTGAAAAGATTCATTACAGCAGGCAACTCTCTTTGCTCTGGAACACAACAATTGATGTACATGTCAAGTGACAGGAGATTCTTGTTATGGACTAGAAAGCATGGAAAGTACCAGGACGAGATAGACAAGCATGGATGATCTTCCTGCCATTTCTGCTTTGGCAGCACCTGTGGCACCACCAAAGACAAAAGGGCAGGAAATGCTCCCCCTACAGCCGCAGGATCCAACTTCAACAGATAAAACAGCCTGATTGCAAGACTGTTTTGCGAGACATAAGACCCTGCTTTGGATATGGCCTGTTCAATAAAGTCTTACTTTATTGAACAGGAGCTCTAAGGCCTTGGTGTATTTTGTACATGTGAGATAGGAACTTTTTCAATAGAAAATGTATTACTTTTAATATAACAAAAGAAAAAGAATAAGGAAATTAAGTGAGAACCAAAAAAAGATAAGCTTAAAAAATAAATAGAAAAAATAAAACCTATGCATTTCTACGACAGAGCCAGGGATGGGATTCTACCGGTTCTGTCCGGCTCTACAGAACGGGTAGTTCTGAAGAGCAGCAGACACAGAACCGCTTCTGTGTCTGCTGCTGTTTTGGCCCATCTGCCCACCCGGGCTCTTATCTTTCCTTTATTTCCTGCTTTCTCAATCACAGCTGCTTTGCATGGCACAGCTGCAGTTGGAAAAACAGGAAAAAAGGGCTTTTCCAACTGCTGCGCACCCGCACGCAGTGCTGCTCAGCTGTCTGGGCAGCTCAGCAGGTCGTAAATTGCACTCGCGCGACTTGAGCATGTGTGCGCGACGCACAGCAACAGAACCGGTAGTTATACCGGTCGGATCCCATCCCTGCATAGAGCTGAGTCAACTGAAGTCAGGCTGTATCCAAGTAGAATAAAATACACAAACAAATCAATTTTAAATTAAATTAAATCTTGATTGCATAAAATTGTATCAATTGGTTTTCCACCTCACCGGCAGAAGCTCAATTCATATATAGAAAGGAAATGCATGTCTTCTATTCTGCTATTAAATCATATGTACTAATCTTTCTACCAGAATAAAACAAGTTTCATAATTCCTGTCTGCACACAATAAATTCTCCATTCTTTTGATAGTTTTCAAATTTTCAGAATATTATTTAGCATCGTCTGAGGCTTCTTTTCTTTCTCAACACCCATTTTCAATCATGTATCTTATACCAAAATAGCATCACTGTAAAACAAGTTCCAAATTATGTCCCTTCTGTTACGCTTCCAACAGAGGTTGAAATCTCAGCTTTGCTCCACATGCTCAGGAACCCAGCAGACTGAAAATTGGATTACTGCCATTATTTCAAACATCTTGCAAGTTTCTCTTGTCAATAGTAAATAAAAACTGACTCTTTGTCTAACAATAGTAATAATGTATCAGGTTGAGAAGCAATTAATACTTCACATCCAAGTAACAGAATAACAGAGTTAGAAGGGAACTTGGAGGTCTTCTATTCCAACCCCCTGCTCAGGCAGGAAAGCCATTCCAGACAAATGGCTGTCCAGCATCTTTTTAACAGCCGCCAGTGTCTGAGCACCCACAACTTCTGAAGGCAAACTGTTCCAGTGACTGATTGTTCTTACTGTCAGGAAATTTCTCTTTAGTTCTAGATTGGGTCTTCCTTGGTTAGTTTCCTTCCATTGTTTCTTGTCCTGCCGTCAGGTGCTTTGGGGAACAGGTTGTCCCCCCCTTTTTTGTGGCAACCCCTTAGATATCGGTTGGAACACTGCTATCATGTTGCCCCCAGTTCTTCTTTCAGTAGATTAAACAAACCCAATTCCTGAAACTATTCTTCATATGCTTTGGTTTTCAGTCCCCTAATCTTCTCTGTTGCTCTTCTCTGCACTATCCCTAGTCTCAATCCCTATTAAGTTGCCCACTGAAGTATCCATTTATCTGCTTTTGAACTGCAGAGTCTGCAGGAGGCGGCGCTGGGACTGCACCCCATCCTGCAGCAGCAACTGGATCTCAAACACAAGCCTGGCTATCATCCTATCCGCATTCTAACCTCATGAGAGCCGCCACCCTCCTCCAGATTTAGGTTACCTAGCACAATCCAACTAGTTTTAAACTACAATAATTATAGGTGTCCAGTAAAAACGACGACACTGGCATCATTGGTCAATAAATAAATAGAGATCCACTGTATAACATGCATCAAGACTTGCAGAACGTAATTTTATCTTGTGAATGAGACATGTGCCTAGGAAACCTCCCCCATAAACCTAGTTGCCAATCTGTTGTTCCTGCCCCGTGGACACACTTGCTTGACAGACACATCTGTGCCAGTTCATTATCCGGCATACGCACCATGGCGTTGGAGTCTTTTTTTAATGGCTTAATCAAATTCATTTTATTTGGTTAGGTCCCACTTTATTATTACAGAAACAATAATTAAAAACATCATGTGAACAGAGGCTATCAGACTGCAATTCAGGCAGTTTTCAGGCAAAATTTCGTGGGCCCCTCCAGGTCCTTTACCGCTTCAGTTCTTCCTGCTCACCTAACGGTTCTAGCCACAAAGCGTTGCTTCCCATCAGTTGTGGAAATGCCGCTGAGGTTCCGATCAAAGGAACTGGCTTTGCTCCCCTCCCGGGGCTGAGCAGCGACGGCGTTTCCGCAGCAGACCCAAACGGTCCCTCTCGGCGCACAACTGCGCCCCGCTTTGGGCTCAGCATCGGGTCCCAATCCGGAAAAAGGGAAGGGGGGATTTCGCTGCCCCGCTTATGAGAGCCACCCGGCCTCTCTCCGGAGCAAGAACCTCTCCTCGGCTGAGCCCAACCCTCGGCAGCGACTCCGGTCCCCGCACCCTCTCCCGCTCGGCCACGCTCCTGCTTCTGCCACCACCCGGAGCTCCCGGGGGGGGGAGGGGTCCGTCGCTCGGTCTCCGCCGAGAAGGTCTCGCGGGAGGGGAGTGAGTCGCACGCGTACCGCTCCGGAGGGGCGCAAACGACACCGTCCGGAAGCCCCGCCTCTCCACACATGCGCAGTTCCTCCAGAAAGCGGGGGTTCTCACGGGCTCCGCCCCTTCTTCGGCCCGGGGGGGCGAGGGGGCCAGCCGGCGTCCTTTGCACGCGCCGCTTCCTCCTTCAGCTCGCGCAGGAAGGTTTCGCGCAGGCGCAGTCCGCGGGTGAGGGCCGCGGCCGTGAAGCGCGCCGCCGCCCGGATGGGCCGCGCTTCTGCCAGGCGGTCCAGGAGCCGAGGGTCGTTCAGCAGGGCGAAAAGCAGCCGGCGCAGCACCATCGTCGGCCACGGGCCGCCTTCCGCGCCGCCCGAGAGCCTTCGCCTATTGCGTCCCGCCTGCAGGCCGTGCGCGCTGCGTCTTCGGGCGGGGCTGCGGGGACTGGCGTGGGCGGAGTAGCAGCAAGAGAGCCCCCCGCCCGGTTCTCTCTGGGCGACCTTCCCGGTGTGGCCCACTTCCTGTCTGCCCCGGGCTGTCCTCCACTTCCTTCCTGGCATGGAAGCGGCAGAGAACCGGGGACGCCCCCAGTGGTTGGGAGGCTTCTTTGCACTCTTTCGGCTTTAGGAAAACGGGCGGGGAGGGGCGGCAAATATCTGTTTCTGTGAGGGCCCGTTTTCGGTTCTCAGTGAAGAACTCTCGCTGGTAACGTGCCCCTTCCGCTGCAGTTTGCCACGCCAAGGGCAGAACACAAACGAGGCTGCCATCAAAGCCACTTTGCCGCGCCTGCTTTCACTCACGAGCCCCTAACACGGTTGGCCCAACTCTTCCCGTCCTGTGCCTATTGCAGCCCTCCGCTTCGCTTCCCTGTTAGTACCCTCAGGGCTGACCCCACGTGTTGCCCCATTTCTGCTCCTTGCAGAGCGCCGGCTGCTTCCGAGGTGCCGAACGACGCCGGATCCGTGTGGCAGCAAAGCGCGACGGCGGCTTCAGCAGAGCAGGTGGCAGCAACCTGACGTTTCAACCTTCCAAAGCAGCACCGGGAGCGTGTGCAGGTCAAAGACGTTATTACGCTGCCCCGCTCCTTTCCCCCTTGCCCACCAGCGCCCCTCGTTCACGGTCGCTGTCACGGGTGCCTGCTTTTCCCTGTCATCTAGAACGCTGCAGTCTGTTTTTACCGCAAGCGGTTGGGAACCGGTAGAGGCGGCTCATGGCATGCGACTTCGTCTCTTTGGCTATATTCTAGTCCTGCTCCGGAATACCCGATGCCAAAGCGACATTGGGAGATTTAGCGAACAGCTGTACGGTCCTCATTTAGGCTACGATTTTTCAAAGGAAAAGTGCAATGAATACTATCACACCATTTAATCACAATGTTGTGTAGTTGCAAATCTTTCTAACTCGTTTAGGGTGTCTTCATTAATAATTAATGTTTTTAATGAATACCACAGTCATCAACAGTAAGAAAGGTTCCTTGCACTTGTTGAAAGATAACAAAAAGAGAGCACTGTCTTAGGGAACATGTTACAAATGTATAGTTTAACCAAAAGTTCATTCCCAGCTATTTGCTTGGCATCGGAGTTGGGAAACCATAAGATATCAAACTAATGAAAATAACAATTAATTGCATACGAGAATGAACTTTTGTCTTTCAAGAGCAATCACCACCTTGGATTTTAGACAATACCAAGATAGGGCAGGTAGTCGAAAGATGAGGCTTTTGTCATCTCACCTTTGTCCAAAGTGAGACAGGGAAGTTTGGAAGGCCAGGAGATTCCTTCCTTTGCTCTCCTGACAGTCCAAAGCACCTGCCCATCACTCAGCCAAAAGAAAAGGAAAAGTCTTTCCCCCCACTCCGACATGAGACTTGAGTTTTTGCAATGTGGGTTGCATTTGCCAATTTTCCCTCTGTCACAGCTGCATTCTCTGATGGGTTAGGTAGAAGGGTGGTGCTAGTCCTATAAAAGCCTGCTGGCTGAGAACTTCAGCCTTTTGGGAAAAGCGGTGGGGAAAGGAGGATCCCCTTCCTGGGGTTTCTGCCTAGAGCACCGCTGGATGGGTGCCCTGCCCAGCTGGCTGTTACGAAGGAGCTCAGGAAAACAGATAAGTTGTCCTTGGAGGGTGCTTTTTTTTTGCTGCTTTCACTCTTAGGCTTTTCATTTTAGAGAGGTGGGGAGGTTGGGAGCCAAAGAGTAGGCAGTAACAGGCAGTCGGTGATACGGTGGGAAGTGAACAGAAAAGATGGTGGGGGGTGGGAATGGATGATAGTCCAAGTCTTTCTGAAGTTTATGGTCTTGGTGGGAGAGAGCTGGATGAACCTTTTGAAGTCTCTTCCCATGACCAGAACTCTGGCGTAGATCCTGGGTAATGCTCGTGGCCTTCAGTTTGCAGGTATTAAGAAGGTATGTCTCCTGCTGAGCTTTTAAGTTCTGAATAATTATTTAATTTTAGGAATGATTTTAATTGTTAATGTCAGTACAAATCAATTTTATCATTTTGAGGTGCCTTGATGGTAGAAACAAAGCTTGGCTAAATATAAAATGGACCAAATGTGAAATTAGAAATAACTATAAATATAGATACCTTAAATCTTAGCGTATTAAATTGAATTGTAGCAGTAAATGCAGCTGTAACCTAAACTTTGAAAATCCCCTTAACAATAGCTGCCCTCCATTTCACCATAAACTCACGGAAGAGTATCCTTAACAGAGCATGCCTCCAACCCCAGTACTTTTGGTTTTTAAATCATCAAGGTGCTTAGTTTGATAAAAATAATACGAAGTGAAAATTAGAGGAACATTATGCCATTAAGCTCTGTCAAAGAAATGCACAATCACTCTATTTTTAAATCCTCCAAGAGCCAAGAGCCGCTCTCCAGGGTCCTGTTGCACAGTCTGGTTGCTGTGCAGAGAAGGCCTTTGCTATGGGCCAGATCCTTTCGTTTCTGGCCAGAAGGGGAGATTCAGAAAGGACCTCTGGGGCGGGCCATCTAAGCAGCTGCAGAATGCAAAAGGAAAAAGAGAAGGGACAAGGTAGATGGATAGCTTTGCAGATATGAAACACAGGGTGATTTCAATATTTTGGGTCCTATTGTGTTGGCAATGTTTTACCAAATACAGGGAGAACTTCAATAGCTTCTTTGTCTTTTCTCTTGCCCCCTTTTGGTGAAAAAAGCTTGTCCGTATAATACCAATTTCTTCCACTTTCTAGAACTGGTCTGCTCGATGAATGCAGGTGAACGAGTCCTGCCTAGAAGACAGCCTGCCTTTTAGGGGAAAGAAATATCGATCATGTTGCTGCAAAGATGACCATCCTATCCTTTGTCCTATGGGGAGAGCGAGAGCATGGCCTTCTAAAGGTAAGGAAGTGGGTGTTTTGTATTATGTTTCTTAATGGGTGCCACTCAGACAGGTGATGTAGATACTGGCCTCTCGAGCCATAGCAAAGTAGATGGTCTTTTCAGCAGACTCCACATCAGTGGGTATCCCCTGGGGGAGGTAGAACACAAAGCCATTGCAGTTCCCCAGCTGTTTGAAAGGATTGAGAATAACTTGTTTTAGGTTGTTTACTTTGTTGGACATTTAGGATAAAAGGCATTTGGCTGGAGTCTTCCTCAGAAGGCATTAGACCTGTATTTCATGGATGAAGGAAAGAGTTGCCCTACATCACTGCTGACAAAATGACCTTGCTGTTGCTATCAAGGAATCTGAGAGAAAAAGGTTGAACATGCCCGATGAAGAATTTGCTCCTTTCCACCATTAAGCGAGATGGGTGGGGAGGGCAGAGAATAGAGTGGAGGCTGAATCTGGCTCTAGCAGGGAAGGAAGGATAGGTCGGGAGATTGGTTTCTTTTTACATGCTGGAATCTGAGGGGGACCTTTGAATGGAAAATTGGCACCGCTTCCCTTAAGTGTAGTCTGTCTTTTGTTTCCCTTCTTTGAGTTTGGGGTTGGCATTGCTTTTCCTTGCCACCCACTTACCCGCCACATGTTCTTAGGCTTTGGTGTTCTTGCAGTGGCACCCCTGGGCATTGACACTCTAATCTTGTCACTCTTTGAGTCTCAAGTATACTTCCTGTCTGATGATTTCATTCCCTTCCTTGCCTTTGGTGTCGACGTTGCTTTTTCTTGATTCCAGCTTACTGCAAAATGTTCTGGCAGTGCCATCTCTGGGCCTGAACTCTCCATAGCTTGTCTTTTGTTTCCCTTCCTTGACTTTGGCACCGCCATTGGTTTCCTTGCTCCCTCTTACCTGCCACATCTGAGGTTCTCATGTTCCCAGTGCCTGGATTCTGGCAGTGCCAAAACCGGGCATCTCTGATCTTGCCGCTTTGTCTGAAGTATACTGCCTATTTGATGGTTTTGTTCCTTGACTTTCATGCCACCATTGGTTCTTTCTAGCTTACCGCAGGATCTTTTTAGGCTCTTGCCACATGTATAGATCCGAACTAGACTGTGTTGTTTGTCATATATGTGCATATATGCATAATTTTGTATTTGTCATGTATTTAGTGTATATTTGAGGGGGTGACTCTTTGAGAGCTGTATGCAAGATTTCATTTTAACATATGGAAATTATTGTACATTCAGAGTTCTAGGTTTCTGGCTGTGCCATCACTGGGCTTTTATTCTGATCATGCCACAATAAGTTGTGGGCTTGAACCGTAAGATGGTGTATCTGTTTAAAAATTGTGACTCTAATAAAGTTAACACCTGTTGCCGAGTTTTAATTGTAGAAATTCAGCCCACCAGATTGTTTTTGAAAGTTGGTTTAGTTTATTCTCAACAAAAATAAATACCATCTTCAGTGTACATTATGACTATGAAAATAAATACAGACACATATCCTTCACACTCCACACATTGAATTGAAAATCCCCAACAGCGCACCAACACTGCACTATAGAGTAGAATTTCAGCAGAGCTACTGCCCTGGGATAGAAGCTGTGTTTCAGCCTATTTGTCCTTGTTTTTATGATCCTGTTCCATCTGCAAGATCAGCAGTCGCCAACCGGTGAGCCATGGTAAAATTTTGGTGGGCCGCAGAAGAAATGTCCCTCAAACGCAATTAATCTGGGCCGCGCAGTTCTCGTGCCTCCCGGCTCTTCAAGGGACCCCTGCGTCAGTTCCCAGAGATGGATGTGCCAGCCAGCTCGCACACATGGTGGGCGGCAGCAACAAGAGTCCCCTCTCCTGGCGTCCACTGTTAGTTCTCCGCATTCTGTAGTTTTGAATTGCTGCCACCTCTCTCTTTGCTTCCCCCTCCCCACCCGCAATACATGCAGGCAGGCAAAGAAAGGGAGGTGGAGCTGTGGACAGGTCTGTGCTTTTCCAGCCCTCGCTGCCTCTCCCAACATCAAAACCTCAGAGATGCAGGTAAAGCCACTGCAGCAGTAGTGCCCTGAGTTGCTTACTTCTGCAGTATTGCCTCCTCCTCCTCCAGCACCTCCTTCTGTGGGTAGGGCAATTCTGAATGGAGCATGCTAAGGCAACTTGGGCGCTACCGCTGTGGTGGCTTTGGCGTGCTGCGCATAGAAACCTTGGAGGCTGCCGGTGCTGAGGAAGCCCATGGCCACGTTGCCCACCTCAACTGGGCTGAGGACAGAGTAGGCCAGTAGCAGGTGCCTGGCGGGTAAGGAGTCCATGGCTGCTGAGGTTGGGAAGCCCAGGCTGATGCCCAAGCAGGATCAGAAGTGAACAGGCAATCAGAGGCCATCTGCAATTAGGAATTCCAAAAAGCAGGTGGGGGGGTGGTGAGAGAGAGAAGGTGAAAAGAGAGGAGGCGGGAGAGGCTGGTGGCCTGGGGCATGCTGGGAACAGAAGCACGCGGAGGAGCCCAGCCCCAGCCTGGCTCCGTGAGAGGAGCAAAGGGACCAAAGAGGATCCACCACCAAGACCAGCAAGAAGCTCTGTGCACGTCCCAATTCATGACAGGTGTGGGAGCAGGGGTGGGATTCTACCAGTTTGCACCTATTTGCTAGAACCGGTTGTTAACATTCTAAGCAGTTCGGAGAACCAGTTGTTAGAAGAAATTACTGGCTGAATCCTGTAAGAAAGGCAGGAAGGAAACATTCTGGTGTTCCTTACAGAAACTGCTTCTCCATTAACCTTTATTACATTCTTGGCAGGACTAGACTTCCTGTCTCAGAAACTTTTCTGGAGTTTTTTTTCCCTTCCATTGGTGGTAGTTTGCTTGTATGGAGTGACCATTCAAAGTTACAATGGCACTAAAAAGAGTGACTGATGACCATTTTTCACACTTGCAACTGTTGCAGCATCCTCACAGTCATGAGAGGCCAGGCGAGGAGATGTGTGCCTCAATGTGAGTGATATTGAGTTGGCCACACCCAGCCAATAACATGACCACCAAGCCACGCCCAGCAACTTAGCTATGCCCATGGAACCGGTTGTTAAAAAATTTGAATCCCACCCCTGTGTGGGAGTGCTTAAGGCCAGGTGACTCTGGGGGAGAGTAAAGCGAAGGAAACGGAGCCTCCTCTGAAGGATTGCTGGGCCTGGCGGTGTTCCAGCGCAGGCCGTTGGGCGGCTAACGGTTGGGAGCAAGACTGTCTCCACTGAGCAGCAGCAATTAGCAGTGAAGAGTATTGCCGAGGGAACGTTGTGTAATGTGGACAGCTGGAAAGCGGCAAGAAGTAGCAGGAAGCAGGAAGAGAAGCGAGTGGTGGGGTGGCACCCGTGGCTAAGGAAGTGGGGGAGAGAAGTGGGGAGGGGTGAAAGCAAGGGGCTCCTCTACCATCGCCTTCCTTCAGAGGGGAAGGCAAATGCTGCCTGGTTGGAAGGGCGCCCAGCAGTGAGGTGATTTCCTTTCAATTCACCAATAAAAATTTCCTCCTGCTGCTTCGAGGCTTATTCAAACGGCAGTGCTGGCTGACTTGTGACTATTAAAAACAGAGCGGTGGAGTCACCTGCTAATACGAGAGATGTTGTCTCTGTCCCCCCTGCCCCGCCCCAAATAATCACTGGCTGTGGCTGGGTTTGGCAGCAAAGTGGTATAGCCAGCGAAGTGCCGCCAGGGAAACCTTTGTTTGCCTGTCTCCAGGGGAAGGTGGAAGAGCTGCCCCTGTGCAGGTTTTCGTGGGCTGCAGAGCTGAGCTCTCTGAATGTTCCAGCTGGGATCTGAAAGGAGCTCCCACTTTGTCCCCCTACCCTCCCCCAATTAATCATTGAGGGTGGCAGTCCTTCTGTAGGCAGATGGCTGCTGAGAAGTCCCTGGAGTGGCGGCTGAGGGGCGCTACCCCACAAGGAGAGGAAAGACACCTTTTTGCCTCTGTTTCTCCCAGCGGCAGTTGCCTGAGGCCCCTGAACTCACTGTGTGTGTGTGTGTGTGTGTGTGTGTGTATAATATATATAAAATTTATAGTTAATATAATTTTTATATTAAATATATTAGCTTTTTAAAAAAATGATATTAGTGGTTCTGGGGATGTAAAAGTATCCGTTTGGTGGTCCCTGGGGTCCAAAAGGTTGGTGAACGCTGTGGAGCAGATAGTAATAGTGGGAAAAAAAGGGTGTGCAGGATGAGATGGATCTTTGAGAATGTTTAGAACTTTCTTAAGGCAGCGGGAACTATAAAGGTCTTCCAAAGAGGGGAGAGGGCAGGGCATGATCCTCTGGGTAATGATGTTAACGCTCCGGAGTGCTGTAGTATCTGCCCCTGTGCAGTTGGCAAATGATACACAGGTGCAGTAAGTTAAGATACTCTGTACGGTGTAGCAGTAGAAGGTCATCATGGTATTTAAGAACTCGCCTTTTAGGCAACGACTAGAAAGCGTGTCACGAATTGCTGTCAAATGGAACCGGGAGAGTAGCGGAAGGAATATATTTGTCATGATGTTGTTTAATACTTACTGTCGATTAAACTTCACAGGCAACCAATGTGTAGTATCATCATTTGGTCATTGAGTTATGGATGCAGATATCCAATATGCCTATGATTTGTTTGTTTATGGTATAAAAAAATTCCACTCGCGTGGCGTGAAGTTTTTGGGAGTTTGCATATTCACGAGCATGTTGAGAAAGGAAGAGGTGAATGTTTTCTCTCCCCAATTCTGGCTAGATATACGTTTGACTGCATGCGCACTGGGGGGGGGGTGTCTGGATTTTGAAAGAACACTGAATTTGAAGTAATCAGGATATCCATTTTTTTAGGAGCTGAAATTTGAAGGAGCTGTTCCCTGTTCGTCCTGGTTTTCCTTTTTAATTTGAACTCAGAGAGAGATGGATTGTTCACTTGACTGCAGTGTTTATTAGAGTTATGAAGTTCGCCACGTTGTTTATGATGGAAATGGTAGATATGGGAGGTGAGGTGTCATGTGAGACCCAGAGAGAGATTTCAGAAAGGGGAAATAATGTGTGCATACAGTTATATAAAATTTTTTTTGTAAGATGGAAAAAAAGATGTAGTTCAATATCAAAAGTACAGGTAGTTGTAGACTTTAGGGTGGTTAGGGTTAGGGTTGTTGTTAGGGTTAGGGTTGTT
>CM019151.1:189634893-189665425 GCA_009733165.1 Naja naja
TTCTGATGAAAAAAAGGAGGGGGAGGAAGTGGTAGTGGCCACCTTGAACTCTTGAATGAAAAGCAGGTTATTAATCTACCACACACAATCTCTCCAGGGAGGTTGGTCAGGTGCCCACACATGTCTTTTAGGTGCTATCCGAGGCCTCTGTGGGAGGCAAGGAAGGGGACCTTGATGAGATAATGGAGAAAGTCTCGCCTGGATCAAAGAGGGCTGCTCCATTTTTTAAAGACCTGAGCGGTGAGATAACATTTGGTAGAGTCTCAAGGCAGACACCTCCCTAATTTTAACAAGATATAAGAAGGAAAAGCGGAGATTCAGCCCATTTGGAACTGCCAGATTCTGTTACAGGAAGTCCACGACATGTGACCGCAGCTGAGCCCAAAACTTCTGTTGCTAAGTGAGGCAAGGAGAGATTCAACCTGGAAATAAGGAGAAACTTTCTGACAGTGAGAACAATCAACCGATGGAACAGAAGTTGCCTCTGGAAGTTGTGGGAGCTTCCTCACTGGAGGCTTTCCAGAAGAGACTGGACTGCCCTCTGGCAGAAATGGTGTAGGGTCTCCTGCTTGGGCGTGGGGTTGGGCTAGATGACCTACAAGGTCCCTTCCAACTCTGTTAAACTACGCGTCAAGGAAGTTTTGCCCCATTGTACGACCTCGCTCGTCACTGTTGTTCAGCGAGTCTCTGCAGTTGTTAAGTTAGTAACACGGTTGTTAAGTGAATCTGGCTTCTCTCTTGCTGGTCAGAAGGTCGTAAAAGGGGATCACGTGACCCCGGGGTACAGCAACTGTCATAAATATGAGACAGTTGCCAAACGTCTGAATTTTGATCACATGACCATGGGGTTGCTGCAACCGCCATAAGTGTGAAAAACGGCCATAAGATACTTTTTGCAGTGCCATTGCAACTTTGAACGAACGGTCACTAAATGAATGGTTGTAAGTCGAGGACTACCTGTATTTTGTTCAGGTTGTGCTTGCAGAGGCTTCTAGATTTAACCTGCTTTCTGAATGAACTCATTTTTCTGACTCTTGTGGAACTGCACATAAATAAAAGGGACACAGAGTGGAGGGGGAGGAAATTCAGGTTAGAACTGATTAAACCTGGTGTGTTGACACGAATGCACCTTCCTTCTGACTGATTTTTGTATATAATACCTTGATTAAATTTCAACGTCAAACATTAAACTACGAAACTGACATAAAAGAGAGAGGGAGACGTGATACCAAACCAAATGCAAAGGGCCGAAAATACACCGCAAACCGGCTTACAGCAATGCATCACTGCATCTGCTAGTTGTTTAACCTTGGCCTGCTCCAAGTTGTGAAGTGCCCTGTCAGGAATGGGCAAGTTTTGGATTCTTGGCTGACTCCAGGAAAACAGCAAAAGTATCTTCATCCTGGTTGGAACAGTCTCCCGAGACGGAAAAATCTCTGAGAATAAAAAGGACGAGAAGAATAAATAAACTAATCGCTTGCTTAACCACTCACTGGGCAAAAGGCTTCCTGGGTACAAGTTCGAAAGATCCTGCTGGAGCCTGAAGCTAGCAGACCCAAAACAAATAAATAAATAAAACATGCTTTTGATTATTCGAAGGTTGGCACTGGCAGGAGAAGAGAGTAGGCAGGGTTGAGGAGTGCCTGTCCAAGGCCAGGTAAAGAAAACATATTGTTTCAGTTCTCAGACAGAAGGACGAGAGGATCTGTCATTGCTGTCATCCTCCTAATGGGACTAACACCATTAAGTTCCCTTACTCGCGCCAGCTGGAAGGTTGCTTGTTGGGAGTAACAGAAGTGTTGTGGTTCGCCGGCAGCCAGTGCAGACAACAGTGGAATCGGACAGTGAGGACAAAAGGGGACGAGTCAGGGAGTCTGGAGAGGACTCAGACGAGGGTCCTGCGTCCGATGCAGGGATGGGGCCAGCGCCATCTGGGAGTGGGGTGCTGCCTTCGGAGGCTTTGGAGTCTGGCAGCTGCGAGGCAGAGGACCCAGGGAAGCCTGTTCCCAGTGCGCATATGCGCAGAGCTGCTAGAAGGCGAGAGCAGCTGAAACAAAAGGGGCAACTTAGGATTAAGGCTGGGAGGTGATTGCCCCTCCCATAAGGGATAAAAGTCAGACTTCAATGATGAAACCTTTGCAGGAAGCAAAGTAGTTCAATAGATTCCAAGTCCTCCTTGAAACTCTGTGTAATCTAGTTGTTTTTTTTTCTGGTACTTCGGTTGGTTTCTGTTATAATTATATTGGATACTTCTGTTTTTGGCAGCATTCCACAGCACTGAAAGGTGTGTGCTTATCTTGGGGAACTGTTTAAGATTAGTTCTGGCTGGGAATGAAAGAAATTCCCAGCATTGCAATAAAATAGGTTTTGCTTGTAAAACAAGTTTGTGTTTAATTATGTTTGACGAAGCCTGCGTCAGAACAAGAAGCTGCATAGCAGGAAGGGTTGCGGTGCAGCCTAAAACGGAAAACTCTTCCCCAGTTTTAAATCTGGAAAGCTGTTCAAAAAAAGCAAACTCTTCTTTTCCCAACATGGTGCTCTCGGAAGCAGGACTCCCCCAATCCCTGGGCCGCAGACCGGTACTGGGCCACATTTGTTGAGAAACCAGGCCACAAAAGCAGCAAGCGAGCGTGCAAAACGCCATTTGCACACGTGTAGGATTAGGTTGCATGCACGAAACCATCTCCTCCTCACCCCGCCCCATTGCCACTACTGCCGCTCTGCTGGATCTTGACTCCCATTATCCCCTGCCCTGGCTTTTTCCAGGCCAACAATTCCAGTTAGGGAAGGGTTGATGTACAGGTAGCCCTTGACGTACCACCGCAAGGGAGCCCAACATGTCCGTGGCTGAGCAAGGCAGTTGTCAAGTGGGTTTTGTCCCATGTTAACCACCTTCCTTGCCGCTGCTGTTTAGTGAATCCTTTGCCAGTTGTTAAGTGAGTCGCATGGTTGTTGAGCGAATCCGGCTTCCCCATTGACTTGGCTTGTTGAAGGTCTCAAAAATAGATCACCTAACCACCGCAACCATCATAAATATGAGTCAAGCTGCCAGGCGTCTGAAATTTGATCATGTGACCATGGTCCCTAAATGAACTGCTGTAAGTCGAGGACTATCTGTAGTACTTTTTGAAGAGAACATCTGCTAAGCAAGGGTGGGCTTCAAAAATACCAGCAACCGGTTATCTGCCTGGTTGCTGGGTGGCCATGGTGAGCGTGGTGTAGTCGGCCTCCTGCATCACAGCAGGGGTGGGGTTCACCCTTCCCGGGCTCTGGAGGCTTCCCTCAAGCCTCAGGGAGGATTAAAATGGCCTCCCTGGGCTCTGGAAGCTCTCTGGAAGCCAGAAATGGGCCCATTTCCGGCCTTCCCGAACTTCTGGGAGGCCCGTTTTTTGCCCTCCCTGAGCCTCCGTGTGCGCCCTGCACTTACCTGCACCCAAAATGGGCCATGTGGGGACTCCTAGGAGGGGCAGGGCGGGGCGGGTGGGCAGGGCCATGGTGGGCGTGGCCTAGTCAGCCTCCTGCATCACAGCAGGGAAGGGCATTTTCATCTTCCCCAGGCTCTGGAGGCTTTCCTCAAGCCTCCGGGAGAGCGAAAATGGCCTCCCTGGGCTCCACACTTCTGGAGCCTCTGGGAGGCCCATTTCTCTCCCCCCCCCCATACTCTGGAGGTTTTTCTTGAGCCTCCAGAAGGGTGAAAACAGCCTCCCACAGACTCCAGAGGGCCTCTGGAGGCCGGAAACGGGCCTGTTTCCAGCCTTCTGGAGCTTCCAGGAGGCCCATTTTTCACCCTTCCCAAGAGCCTCCACATGGGCCCTGCACTTACCTGGCATCCAAATGGGCCGCGGGGGGACTCCTGGGAGGGGCGGGGCAGGGCAGGCGGGGCCAGCCAGGGGTGGGATTTGCCAGTTCACCGAACTGGCCATAAAACAAGCTACAAGTTCACCCAAACCAGGGACAACCGGTAGTAGCCCACCGCTGCTGCTTAGCTGCTTCTCGTATGGCCATCACCAGAGATACTTAAAACCAGAGGGAGAAGATACATATAACAAAATATGAGCCGGTTGGAAATGATCCTGTTACAGATGGTGCCACTACACTGTTCAATAGCTAGCACAGTAAACTTTAACTTAGTGGCTTCATTCGCACAACCAAGCTCGGCTTATCTGATGTGAGACCTACTTTGGAGGTTTGAGGCTTTTTGAGGGTTGTGCCAATCCAACCTTTTTAGCCTGTTTCTGCTCCATCCCAATGTTCCAGGTCAGAAAACGGATTGTTTCTGTAATTAAACTTGTGGTTTTGAATCATTCGGTTGATCTGTGGCTCAGTCTACCGGCCATCCAGTTCCTTTCCATCTAGTTCGGTATTTCTTCCCCCTCCCAGCATCCCCACCCACTCCTTGAGCCAGGCATTCATGTGTTCCCTGCCAATACAGGGGACTCTTGTTAGACAAATTTAGCCCTTTTCATCTTATTTTGGTTTCGGTCTGTTCAGGCTCTGTAATTGTGTAGCCCCAGGCAAGTTTGATTTCTGCTTTAATGCTTTGCTTGTCAACCTTTCAGTCATGCCTCTTCTCCCGGGTCTGGGACAATTCATTACAGCCAACTTGCCATGGCTAACTCGGTACGGGACAACTCACCACAGCTAACTCACCGCAGGATAATTTGCTGCGGGACAAAAGTTACACTAATATCCTCCCCCACCCCAAAAAGTGGAATAGAATCATTAAAGAAAGGATGCAAAAGGAGGGACTGAATGGAATGGGAACGGCAAAAATTGAAACATGTTTTTATTTATTTTAAAGCAGGGGTCTTCAATGTTGGCAACTTTAAGATTTGTGGACTTCAGTTCCCAGAGTTTCTCAGTCAGCTGGCTGAGAAACTCTGGGAAGTTGAAGTCCACAAGTCTTAAATTGTTGTTGTTGTTAGTTGCAAAGTTTTTTTTAAATTCATATTTATGTCCCACCCTTCTCTGGAGACTCAGGGCAGCTTACAATTTTTGGAGCAACATGCTCAGCAATAGCCTTCATTCCATTGTATATGCCTGCTTATTACTAAGCGGCAATTTTACAAAGTCAGCTTATTGCCCCCAACAATCTTGGGTCCTCACTTTACCTACCCCGAGAGGATGGAAGGCTGAGTCAACCTTGAGCCTGGTGGGATTCGAGCCTGCAGTAATTGCAGGCAGCTGGAATTAAGTACTAGGCATTTAACGACCTGCACCACCAAGGCTCTTAAGTTGAGTCTGACCCATTGCAACCCCATGGACAACATTCCTCCAGGCCTGCACTGTAATTGCAGGCAGCTGGAATTAAGCCTGTACTAATTGCAGGCAGCTGGAATTAAGTACTAGGCATTTAATGGCCTGCACCACCAAGGCCCTTAAGTTGAGTCTGACCCATTGCAACCCCATGGACAACATTCCTCCAGGCCTTCCTGTCCTCTACCATCTTCTGGAATCCATTTAAGTTCACGCCTACTGCTTCAGTGACTCCATCCAGCCACCTCATTCTCTGCTGTCCCCTTCTTCTTCTTTTGCCCTCAATCGTTCCCAGCATGAGGCTCTTCTCCAGGGAGTCCTTCCTTCTCATTAGGTGGCCAAAGTCTTTGAGTTTTATCTTCAGGATCTGGCCTTCTAAAGAGCGGTCAGGGTTGATCTCCTCTAGGACTGACCGGTTGGATCGCCTTGCAGTCCAAGGGACTCGCAGGAGTCTTCTCCAGCACCATAGTTCAAAGGCCTCCATTCTTTGGCTCTCAGCCTTCCTTATGGCTCAACTTTCACAGCCATACCTTGCAACTGGGAAAACCATAGCCTTGACTAGATGCACTTTTGTTGGCAGGGTGTCTTAAATAAATAAATAAAAATATATAAATACATAAAAATAAATAGTCTTAAGTAGACCTGTTTTAAAGCATTAAATAGAATTGTTAAAATTGTCCCATGGCGAGTTCAGTCATGGGCTGCTGCTGGTTCAGACCGGCTCGCCTGTACTGGTAGTTCCAACCACCGGCTGGGCGCACCCACACGCTCCGGTGCTATCGTGACCTATAAAACTGGTTCGCTTGCCCTGCCCCCGCAGCCCAGCTGAGTTCCATGCCTCGCCCACTCTACTCACTGCGGCTGCCGCGCACAGGAAATCCTCATTTCCTGCGAAGGGGGCGTGCGCACATGCGTGCACATTTTTGGTTCTGCACAAGGCGAACCGGTTGTTACGGTAGGTGTAGCCCACCTCTGGGCGAATTGGCTGTGGTACGTTGTCCTGCAGTGAGTTGGCCATGGTGACTTGGCTATGGCAAGTTGACCATGGCTAGTTGGCCGCAGTGAGTTGGCTGTGGCAAGTTGTCCCATTCCACTTCTCCCTAATTCTGAGCGACATCAGAGTGCTCCCTAATAAATCTTCATCCTTTTCCAACCTCTGCATGTTTAAGATGGATGGACTTCAACTCCCAGAGTTCCCCAGCCAGCATGGAATTCTAGGAATTGACGTCCACCTGTCTTAAAATTGCTGAAGTTGAGAAATTGTGTCTTAGAAGCTCACTTCTGCTGCATTCTGGTTTTCTGGTTGGTTCCCGTTCTCCAAGACCAGTTTTCTGGGGCTATTTAAGTTAACTACTGAACTTTTCTTGGCTTGAATTGCTCTAAGAGCAGATTATGAGGTTAAGGATCCATGCCAAGTTGCGATTATGGGGTTGGATTAGAAGTAGGGACTCCCAGACTCAAATCTTTGCTTGCTCCAAATTGTAGGATAACAGTGTGCCAGTCTCTCTCATTTTCATTGTGTTTGTACAAAACCAGGATTAGTTTGGATCATAGTCTGTTAGCTAAGCCACAGTTGGTTGGATTTGCACAACACACTAAGCCAGGGATCTCTAAACTTGGCAACTTTAAGACTTGGGGACTTCAGTTCCCAGAATTCCTCAGCCAGCCATTCTGAGGAATTCTGAGAACTGAAGTCCACAAGTCTTAAAGTTGCCAAGTTTGGAGACCCCTATGCTAAGCCACAAGCCATGATTTGTAAAGTACATCCTGAGTCAGCTCAATGAGTGAATCTCATTTCACAGTCTCTTAGTTAGTTCCTAGATGTGAGTGAGGTATGCTTGGCTTGAATGTTGGGTAAAGAGAAAGAAACTCTACATTAAAAAAAAAATCTTGTTGGATTTCATATTATCAGCAAGTAAAGTTGGCTAGATCCACATTTTAGTCCGAACCCAATTAAAGGAACAAACTTGCTGGGTTAAATGTTACACTATATATAAACCATATTATGGCTTAGCAGGATAGCCGATTTCATCCAATGCATAAAAGCAAACATATTGCAGAACAAATAAACCTAGCAACTATATTTGCACAGCATGCTGAGTTTTGTGTAGTGTTAAGATTAGTTAGGGGTTGGTTTTTTGTTGTTGTTCAGACCGTTTGATTAATTTATTATCTTGTGCAAATCCAGAAAACTGGATCCGGGATGCCCCTTAAATGTATTGTGTGAATCCACTGATACATTGTGGGCTGTTATTGCACTGGGAGAACTTGGCCATTAGAAGCACTGATTAATCTTTGCTGTCAAAATATCATTATTGTTGTGGTCTTTTTAAACAAAGTTATTTTTTTATAGGCTTTGTAAAACATACTTAGAAATGGATTGCCCTCTGGCTGTTCCATGCTAGTTTTGGAATGCTTATATAGTTTGGTTGTATGTATTGTGTGCATTTGTGTATGTGTGGGGAAGGGGGGGAAATGTTGTCAAGCAAACATAAATGAAACTGTTGTTTCTCTGTCCCAGAGAGTCTAAATTCCAACATTGTCAAAATAAGAGGAAAGAATGAAACCCTGTTCACAAGGGTTCTCGTATTTAATAAAATGGAGAACTGCTTTGCAGAATTACGAGGAATCAAATGGAAAGAATGTTTTATGCTCGCAAATTAAAACATGCCTGTCTTAATTCAATTTCCCACAATTAGCTTTCACCAGCCAAACCTGACCCTTTTCAGATGTTGTGCAATCACAACACAACTCCTCTTATTTCACCAGAATGGCTCGGAATTTGGTGCTGCCTGTTTTAAGGGTACTTAGTTGAATGGGGGCATTTGGCCTGTGTGATGTGAGGGTGCCGAAGAGATGATTGAGTTCATAAACCATAATTCATGCTAAGTAGGTTTAGCAGACCAGATGAATGCACTTGCAGGATTTTATCTGATTTGGGTAAAAATGTCGTATGAATGAAAGCTGCAGCTGACAAAACTTATACATTCTCTGGCCAGTCTGTGACCTCCTAAAATTGAACGAAATTGGTTAGCCAATTTTGCAAAGTTTATCTCATAAAGTATCCAAGCTGCGAGCACAAAAATGAAAATTCCCACTTTAGATTTTGAGCATGTTCCATAGACCCTGCTGGTATGCAGCAACCCTTGTGATTTTTTTTTAATTTCTGTTTTTCTTATAGATTGTTTTCCGTTTCCTTTTCACCCTTTTCCTTTCTCCCATGTTGGCAGCTTTCTTGTTCCATCTTATCTGCAAACGCCTCCGAGAAGATTCAGAAACTTTGTGACCTCTTAGTTGTTCCTTATATGAAAGTGTTGGCTAATGTTGGATTTTGATTGCTTTATGGACTGACTTTCACTTTTTTATGGTCTTTTGTCTAATCAGAATTAAAAGAGTAGATTAAAGCCATTTGATTCTCTTTCTCTCTCTCTCTCCCCTCCTCCCTCCCTTCTTCTCTCTCTCTTTCTCTCCCTCCCTCCCTATCTCTGTGTGTGTCTTCCTTTCTCTCTCTCCCTCTGTCTCATTTCTGGGTCATTTTGATTACATTGGCTTCTGCGAGATACCAGAGATGTCAAAACACTATGTGGGTGACAGGTGTACATGTAGTCCTTGACTTAACAACAGTTCGTTTACTGACCATTTGAAGTTACAATGGCAGTGAAAAAAGTAACTGGTGGTTTGCAGTGTCCCCCGGTTCGTGTGATCCCCTTTTGTGACCTCCTGACAAGCAAAGTCAATGGGGAAGCCAGATTCACTTAACAACCGGGTCGCTAACTTAACCACTGCAGCGATTCACTTAACCACCGTGGCAAGATAAGTTGTAAAGTGGGACGAAACTCACTTAGCAGCACACATTTTGGGCTTCATTGTGGTCGTACACTGAGGACTATCTGTAATTGTGTAGAGTTTTTCCATGTTATGTGATAACTAGGATGGAACTCTGGATACTTTCTACAATAAGAGATTCAGAGAGGTATGGTAGTTAAGGAGTTGGATTAAGAACAGGGGGATCTGGTTGTAGTCTCACCTCTGAGCGAAACTGTCTATGCCAGGGGTCTCCAACCATGGTAACTTTAAGATTTGTGGACTTCAACTCCCAGAATTCCTCAGCCAGCAAAGCAGCTTTAGACTTGTGGACTTCAACTCCCAGAATTCCCCAGCCAGCAAAGCAACTTTAAGACTTGTGGACTTCAACTCCCAGAATTCCTCAGCCAGCAAAGCAACTTTAATACTTGTGGACTTCAACTCCCAGAGTTCCTTAGCCAGCAAAGCAAGTTTCAGAGATGTGGACTTCAACTCCCAGAATTTAACTCTGGGAGTTAAAGTCCACAAGTCTTAAAGTTGCCAAGGTGGGAGACCCCTGGTCTATGCTACCTTGCATTCTTAAAGGAAAGCTAAATAAATAGCTTTAAGTCCCTGCTTTTCAAGCTTGGCAACTTTATGACACCTGTATTTCAGCTCCCAGAATTCCCCATGCGAAGTCTCATTCACGAGCTCATTCGTGGCTGGAAAAGCAAATATTGGTTTCAGTTCCTGAATTGCTTTCCATAATCCTGATCACCTTTCGGCCTGTGTCAAACTTTCCAAAAAGATCTCAGATTGACCCTTTTTAGGGTTGGAAGATTCCACCATGGAAACTTTGGCAAACTTTGTCGAAATCTCACAACATTGGGCCAGGATCCATAAGGCCATTTTAAAAGTTGGGGGTAGAATGGAGTTCGTGTTGGGAAAGTCACAGATGGTGATCCCGTAAATGTAGGATTCTGTAACCATTGTAAATACATGCTAATTGCCAAGCGTCCCCATTTTGATCATGCGACCGTGGGGATGTTGTGACGGTCATAAGTGGGAGGACCAGTCCTAAGTCACTTTTGTGCCATTATAACTTCTAACGGTTGGCAAATGAATGGTCGTAAGTCAAGAGATTGTAAATAAAGGACTGTAAATTTAATAAATCTGGATTCTGCTTTCTGCAATTGAGAGAACCTCACGCAAAACTCAATTAAAGGGCTGTGAGATGATAACACTGTTTGGATTCATCTATTCCAAGGTGTCTCCAGGCTTGGCAACTTTTAAGACTTGTAGACTTCAGCTCCCAGAATTCCCCAGCCAGCCTGGCTGGGGAATTCTGGGAGTTAAAGTCCACAAGTCTTAACATTGCCAAGTTTAGAGGTGCCTGATTTATTGCATGGAGATCGGCTCAAATTTGCTGCATGGACCCAGTATGGCAATTTATAAATAGTGTAATATGTTGTACAGCCCAGTTTATACATCCCCTCCCTTCACACATTGCCTCTGTACAATAGCTCAGACAACCTATAGAGCCAGCCGTGACTCCTACATAACCCGTACAACAGCCAATAGAATACAGTGTTCTTGCACAGGAACAGGAAGTTCAAGTGCAAAGCCCAAGAGAAGGTATTAAAAAAAACCCCACTCTCAACTCCATGTGGTCAGCTGCACCAGAACTACAAACATTGTGGTCCTGTTCATCAATAAATGGACCCTCTTTCCCATCAGCCTCCAACCTCCATTTTGTCTCCAGTGCCTTTCTCCCAGCTTGGAACTGAACCAGATGGATAGCATCTCCATGATCATGTGATCAAAATTCAGACGCTTGGCAATTGACAGTGGCAGGGTCCCTGGGTTGTGTGATCCCCTTTTGTGACCCTTTGACAAGCAAAGTCAATGGAGAAGCCAGATTTGCTGAACAACCGGGTTACTAACATAACAAGCTGCAGTGGTTCACTTAACCACTGTGGCAAGAACGGTCATAAAACATATGAAGAATGGCTGCAGCAACTGGGTATGTCTAGTCTAATGAAAAGAAGGACCAGGGGAGACATAATAGCAGAGTTCCAATGTCTCAGGGGTTGCTACGAAGAAGAGGCAGTCAAGCTATTCCCCAAAGCAGCTGAAGGTTGAACAAGAACTAATGGATAGAAACTAATCAAGGAGAGAAGCAACTTAGAACTAAGGAGAAATTTCTTGACAGTTAAAACAATTAATCAGTGGAACAACTTGCCTCCAAAAGTTCTGAATGCTCCAACCCCGGAAGTTTTTAAAATGATGTTGGACAACCATTTGTCTGAAGTGTGTAGGGTTTCCTGCCTAGGCAGGGGGGGTAGACTAGAAGACCTCCAGGGTCCCTTCCAACTCAGTTATCCTATTCTATTCTATTCTATATTCTATCCTATCCTATCATATTCTAAATGGGACAAGATTCACCTGTCTCCCTTAGCAACCGAATGGTGGACGTAAGTTGAGGACTGCCTGCATTAGGAAAGGAGGTTTAAAATAGTGACACTTTGTTAGCATTTGAAATATTTCTTCAAAGATAGGATTCTTAGGGAAAAACTTTGATTCCTGGGGCCCTTTTGCAAGATTGACTTTACCCTGGGAAGGTTACTGTAATCGAGCCCTTTGTGGGTGTGCTGGAACACAGGTCATTGTGCATCTGTGAGCCACAGATTCTGCTGGTGGTTGGGAAATTTATCTGGGCTTCCTGGTCAGAACTGAAATTTTAGTTGGCAATTGAAATGTGAAACTTCAGTTAGCAACTGAAGCTTGAAACTTACAATTAACAAGCTTCCCTCTCTGAGTTCCAGCCTTTGAGAATGATTTTAGCAAATCGTTGTGGACCTTATTTAACCCTGAGCTAGCTCGGCACACCAGGTTGCCCATGTTTCTCTGCCAAGGTCTTGTTGTTAATTTTTCTTGTGGAGAGATGACCAAACTTAGGTGGTTAGAGCAGGGGGTCATGAGAACTTAGCTGCCTCCCCATCCTTCTGCTGTAGTCCTTCTGGAGATACTTGAAGGACCTGACAACCTACTGATTATCTTCAATTCCCGATGGAGAGAACTGTGAATCATTGATGGAACACATTTTCCATCTGAAGTTCTGCTCCTGATCTCTTCATTTGTACTCCAAGATATGATCCACTGGGTGAGAACCAGCTATAGTTAAGGCACCAGGTGAGAAATCAGAGGAGTTCTAGTCCTACCTTAAGCATGAAAGCTGGCTGGTTGACTATGGACCTGTTACCAGGTGTCTGCGAATTCAGGTCCTGCCTTAGGCATGAAAGATGCCTGGTTGAGTTTGTCCAATCACCAGGAGACTGTGAGTTCTAGTCCCGTCTTAAGCATGAAAGCCAACTGGATCTGTACCAATCGGGCTTCCGGCCCGGGTACAGCACGGAGACAGCATTGGTCGCGCTGTTTGATGATCTCTCTAGGGCTAGGGACAGGGGTTTTTCCTCTGTCCTGGTCCTGTTAGATCTCTCAGCGGCTTTTGATACCATCGACCATGGTATCCTGTTGCGACGTCTCGGGGGGTTGGGAGTGGGAGGCACTGTTTTACAGTGGTTCTCCTCCTACCTCGGACGCTCGCAATCAGTGTTGGCAGGGGGGCAGAGGTCGACTCCAAGGGCTCTCACTTGTGGGGTGCCTCAGGGGTCGGTCCTCTCGCCCCTCCTGTTCAACATTTATATGAAGCCGCTGGGTGAGATCATCCGTGGCTTTGGGGTGAGTTATCATCAGTATGCTGATGATACACAGTTATACATCTCCACCCCAGGCCACATCAGTGATGCTCTCTCCGTGATGTCCCGTTGTCCGGAAGCGGTGCGAATCTGGATGGACAGGAACATGCTTTGACTCAATCCGGCCAAGACAGAGTGGCTCTGCATACTGACATCTCGGACCAGTTCGGATATTCCACCTTTGGTCATGGGGGAGGAGGTGTTGCCCCCCGTGGACAGGGCACAGAATCTGGGGGTCCTCCTGGACTCACAGCTCAAGTTGGAGGAGCAGGTGGGGGCTGTGGCCAGGGGGGCCTTTGCCCAGATCCGGCTGGTTCACCAGTTACGCCCATTCCTGGACCGAGATGCCCTGCGCACAGTCACTCAGGCACTCATCATTTCCCGACTCACTATTGTAACGCTCTACCTAGGACTGCCCTTGCGCACCACTGGAGGCTTCAACTGGTGCAGAATGCCGCTGGGTAGTGATGGGAGCCTCCCGATACTCCCATATTACACCCCTCCTGCCACCTACATTGGCTTCCAGTTGCCCTCCGGGTGAGATTCAAGGTTTTGGTATTAACATTCAAAGTCCAGCATGGCATGGGTCCAGGTTATTTACGAGAACGACTCCTCCCAACATCAAATACCAATCGCCCTGTACGGGCGACAGACGGGTCTCCTCGGGTGCCATCTGACTCAGTGTCACTTGGCGGCGACCCGGGCGAGGGCCTACTCTGTGGCGGCTCCCACTTTGTGGAATCTCCTTCCGCTGGAGCTCCGGTTGGCCCCTGATCTCCACACCTTTCGCCACGATTTGAAGACTTGGCTCTTTTTATAATCTGGGCTGTGCTGATTCTCTGGGGGTTGGTTTTATTTAATTATGGGTTTTTAAACTTTAATTCGGCTTTAATTTGTTTAATATGTTTTTAACTAATTTATTTATTGCTGTATTTTTAGCTGTGAGCCCAGTCCTTTTGGAGAGGGGCGCATATAAGTCAAATAAATAAATAAATAAATAAATAAATAAATAAATAAATAATAAATAAACTGGATGACTTTGGGCCAATCACCAGGAGATTGTGAGTTCTAGTCCCACCTTAGGCATGAAAGCCAACTGGATGACTTTGGGCCAATCACCAGGAGACTGTGAGTTCTAGTCCCATTTTAGACATGAAATCTGGCTGGGTAGCTTGGGCCAATCACCAGGAGACTGTGAGTTCTAGTCCCACCTTAGGCATGAAAGCCAACTGGATGACTTTGGGTCAATCACCAGGAGACTGTGAGTTCTAGTCCCATTTTAGACATGAAATCTGTCTGGGTAGCTTGGGCCAATCACCAGGAGACTGTGAGTTCTAGTCCCACCTTAGGCATGAAAGCTGGCTGGTTGACTATGGACCTGTCACCAGGTGTCTGTGAGTTCTGGTCCTGCCTTAGGCATGAAAGCCAGCAGGTTGACTTTGTCCAATCACCAGGAGCTTGTGAATTCTAGTCCCGCCTTAGGCATGAAAGCTGACTGGGTGACTTTGGGCCAGTCATTCTCTCTTAACCCATCAGGTTTGGTTGACAACCCGGGTCTATCAATTCCTGTTGCTACAAATGGATCAACATTCATTTGGTCTGAAACAAAAAAGCAGACCCTACACTTGTGGGAAAATTGCTCGAAAATTCCTAGAATTAAAGTTGGGGAACAACGTTCGCTTTGATTAGGAGTGACTCTAAAGAATTGGATGAGAATCCTGGGAGCTGAAGTCCACGTGTCTTTAAAGTGCCGAAGATTGACTAAACCTGTCATAGAGATTGGCTGATCTCTGCTTTGAGAGTATTATTACTTTCCCCCTCTGTTGAAAAATCCCAGAGGTGGGCTGCAAAAATTTTAGCAACAGGTTCTCTGCCCGGTGGCTGGCTGGGTGTGGCCATGGTGGGCGTGGCCTAGTCAGCCTCCTGAACCACGGTGGGGGGAGGGCATTTTTGCCCTACCTGGGCTCCAGTGGTTTCCTCATGCCTCTGGGAGGGCAAAAAATGGTCTCCCCGGACTCCGGAGGATGTCTGGAAGCCGGAAACGAGCCCATTTCCGGCCTTGCTGAACTTCCGGGAGGCCTGTTGTTCACCCTCCCCGAGCCTCCGTGCATGCCCTGCCCTTACCTGCATCCAAAATGGGCTGCGTGGAGACTCCTGGGAGGGACGGGGTGAGGTGGGTGGAGCCAGCCAGGAGTGGGATTTGGGGGTTCTCCTCTATTTTTTTACCAATATCTTAGTTTTCCCTTTGTTTATCTTCAATCCTGCCATTTTCCCGTATTCCTCTATTTTATTTATTCACTTGGGTCCTGTCCCTAGGGGTTCTTCTAATATAAAAACTAAATCATCTGCAAATGCCTGCAATTTATACCTCCTCTTTTCTTATTTCCACCCCTTTTATCTCTTTGTCTTTCCTAATATTTCTATTTAGCAATTTTAGTGTTATACAAATAACAATGGCGACGAAGGACACCCTTGCCTTCTTCCTTTCTCAATATGATTTTTTTCCATCAATTCTCCATTAACGATTACCTTTTTCGCTGACCTCTGATCTTTCTGCCATGGCCTAAAAACTTGGCTGTTCCAACTAGCCTACCCGGACTGATGGGGAGGGTGGGAGGGTCTTTTTAGTGGTTTTTAAATTTGTTAAATTTTAAACTTCATTGATTTATGAGATTTTTGGGTTTAATTCATCTTTTAATATTTGTATTTAATATTTGTATTTTGTGGTTTTAGTATTGTAAGCCGCCCTGAGTCCTCAGGGAGATAGGGCGGCATATAAATATAATTTAATAATAATAATAATAATAATAATAATAATAATAATAATAATAATAATAATAATATTGTTTACAGTATATAGCCTCCAAACTGCACAGAATCTTAGGGGTTCTCCCGAACCCCTGCGAACCCCCAGCAGCCCACCCCTGAAAAAAGCCTCTATGATAATCCAACGCCTGCTTTTAATAGGAGAACACCAGAAAAATTTAGGACTGCATGTTAAGAGGCCTGGGCATAAAGAAACCACCCAAAAGAGGGACAGCAAACTCTTGTGTGGTCACCAAGAAAGCTGCACAGCCCCATCTAGGAATCCTATTTGTTCGAGACTGTCTCAGTTTGCAGTAGCGGTAAACCATATAAACCTGGTTTTTATTAAGTTCAGCGTGCAAATATGAAAACAGATCAATGTTGTTTAAAGAAAATCGCCTCGCGATTGCCCTGCTCTTCTTTTAATCCTGCCCTTTGGTTCTCTTGTGTGTTTTTCCAAGAAAACTACTTTTGTTTAGGTGGTTCACCTTCTAGTCTGATGCACACTCTGTTCTTTCTTCTTCCACCCAAGATCCTTCTCAGCCATTCAAGTTTTGCCACTTGATAGATAACCTTGATCTTTTCTCTTGTATCTTTTTCTTATCACCAACAAGCAGTCTGCAGGTTAATCTCTTTTTATGACTCTGGGATTTTATGCTCTCTCTCTCTCTGCGCAGTGGTTGGTTTTTTTCCCCCTGATTTCGCAGTCTTGCACAACATGTTGTTGAGGGTTTCTTCCTCATCAGCAGAAGCACCTCCGTCTTAGACCCAAGATGGAGTCAAGACAGAGAAGAAGAAGATGAGGTCTTCGAAGGACAGTTGGTTTAGCAGCTGAATTAGTGATTTTGGGGGCTTTGCAAAAGACCCTGAACTATAAAGGTTAAAACGTACGATGAACGGTTGCAGGAACTGGGCATGGCTGGTCTAGGGAAGAGAAGGACCAGGGGAGACAGGATAGCAGTCTTCCAATATTTGAGGGGCTGCCACAGAGAGGAGGAAGGGGTCAAGCTATTTTCCAAAGCACCTGAAGGCCAGACAAGGAATAGTGGATGGAAACTGAACAAGGAGAGATTCAATCTGGAATTATGGAGAAATTTTATGACAGTGAGAGCAATCAACCAATGGAACAGAAGTTGCCTTCAGAAGTTGTGGGAACTTTTTTTTTAAAATTCATATTTATATGCCGCCCTTCTCCGGAGACTCATGGCGGCTTACAATTTTTGGAGCACAACCCAATGTGCTCAGCAATAGCCCTCATTCCATTGTATATGCCTGCTTATTACTAGGGCTTTTGTCCCCCAAAGTGGCATTTTTACAAAGTCAGCTAATTGCCCCCAACAATCTTGGGTCCTCAATTTACCTACCCCGGGAGGATGGAAGGCTGAGTCAACCTTGAGCCTGGTGGGATTCGAGCCTGCACTAATTGCAGGCAGCTGGAATTAAGTGCTAGGCATTTAACAGCCTGCACCACCAAGGCTCTAGAACTTTATCACTGGAAGCTTTCAAGAAGACAGTGGACTGCCATTTGTCAGAAATGATGTAGGATTTCCTGCTTGGGTGGGTGGCGGGTGGGCTAGATGACCTACAAGGTCCCTTCCAACTCTGTTAATCTGTAATAAACTAATCCAGCCTTTTGCAACTGCTCAACCTTGGCAACTTTAAGATGCATGGACTTCAGCCCCAGAATTCCCCTAGCCAACATCCTTTAAGATGGGTGGACTTCAACTCCCAGAATGCCATGCTGGCTGGAGAACTCTGGGAATTAGTCCATACATCTTCAGCTTTCAGAGGCTGAGAAATGCTGGCAATAAGTGTATCTCAAAAACCCGTGAAAATTTCTAACTACTTGGAGATATCCTTTTTCCTCCAAAAAGCCCGAGGAAAAAAAACCACATCCTATGGGAGCAATGCATATTATATTTTATATACTGTAGGGAGGTTTACATTTTCTTCCTACACAAGTAGTCCTTGACTTACAACCATTTGTTTAATGACTGTTCAAAATGGAAAAATAATGACCTGCTAGAGATACTTCGAAACCTTCTCCCTGAAGGGAGCAACAAAAACAGACTTGCCTTCAGAAGTTGTGGATGCTCCCATCACTGAAGGTTACCAAGGGCAGCCATTTGTCCAGAGTGGTATTGAGTTTCCTGCTTGAATAAGGGGTTGGACTAGAACAGTGGTGGTCGCCAACCAGTGGGCCGGGGACCGCTGGTGGTCTGCGAGAAAATTTTGGTGATCCGTAGAGAAATGTCACCCCCAAAGCAATTAATCCAGGCTGCGCAGGAACACAAGGCTGCACCACCCACATGGCCCGTGGGAACACAAGGCTTGTGTTGCTTGCATTGCAAACAGCACGAGGTAGTGAGGGGAGGGGAGAAAGGGCGGAGAGGGAGAACTTGCCCCACTCGCCCCATGTGCCTGGCCTGGCCACCAGGCTGCTTCTTTCCACTTTTTTCTTCTTCTGCTTCTGGCTGCACGCAAGGAAAGCAGCAGAAGTCTTTCTTTCTCTCCCCCAAACTCCGCCAGAAATGAGTCTTTGCCGGCGCAGCCTCTTGGAGCAGGATGCCATGCAGGGTCCCAAAGACTCATTTCTGGCGGAGTTTGGGGGAGAGAAAGAAAGACTTCTGCTGCTTTCCTTGCATGAAGCCAAAAGTCTCTCTCTCCCCCACCCACCCCGAGAACGGAGCTGGAGACGGTATCATGCGGTCCCAAATAAAGAATGATCGATCGGTAGGAAAACGTGGGGAATTTTCCTGCAGATTTTTGGGTGGATTTTCCCAGCATCTCTGGTCCACGGGATTTAACATTTTGAGTTTGGTGGTCCCTGAGGTCCAAAAGATTGGGGACCCCTGGACTAGAAAACTTCCAAGGTCCCATACAGATCTATTATTCTATTATTCCACCGAGATGTGGAACCGAATCACTCCTGAAATTTAGATGTCCCTGGGCCTGATAGCCTTCCGTAAGGCATTAAAAACTTGGCTTTCTGTCCAGGCATTGGGCCAGGAAGTTAGATCAATCTGTTTTGAAAGCGTTATTGATATAGACATGTGCACTGACCCAGGTGTCATTAGTTTTTTGCTAATATTTTTATTGTTGTTTATAACGTTCTGTTCGCTGCCCAGAGATATATGTCGTCCGTCGAGGTGCCTTAGAAATCAAACCAGTGATGCAGTGTTACCACGTTATGTCTTCCTGTATGAACATTTTTAACATTTAATTTTTTATTAGTTTATCCAAGTATAAAATGCAAAGGAAAAAAAAGGCATGAAAAAGTAAGGAGAGAGAGAGGGAAAAAGAAGGGATGTAGTGTATCTGGAGAAGAAGAAAAAAGAAAGAAAAAGGCACTGACTTCCAATTCTTGGGCACATTTGTAGCGCACACAAATAGGGTTAGGCCCTTTCGTGCTTGTGGAAATCCTCCTGGTGACATCTGTTACTCTGCTAGGATGCCAGGAAGGGTGGATTCACCCATAGCTTGCATTCACACAACCTGTATAACTTGACTACTGAATGAAGCTGTGGTCAGTTGGATCTGAACCACAGACTAAGCCTGTGTTGGTGAATCTATTCCATGTGTGCCAGAAGTGGCATGCAGAGCCATTTCCCCCAGCACGTGAGAGGTCGCCTGGAAGAGCCCCACTGCGCATGTGTGTGCGCGCCGCCACCCAACAGCGGATTGTCGGGTATCTGGCACGCATGCGCAGAGGGTGGAGGGGTGCACGGGAGATGTGTGTGCATGCGCAGGGATGCGCTGCGCGCAAGGAGATCATGCATGCATGTGCAGAAGTGCTGCGTGCGAGGGGAAAATGTGCCTGTATGCACAGGCACGTGGCATGTGAGGGGGGAGTTGCATGCACATGCGCAGACGCGTGGGACATGAGAGGGGCCCAGCACGCATTGCCTTCTGGGTGCTGGCACACGAGCGCGTGCAAGCAAGTGCATGCGCAATTGTCAGCACAGGAGCCGAAAAAGGTTAGCCACCACTGGACTAAGCCAATGTTTCTCAATTTTAGCAACTTGAAGATAGGTGGACTTCAACTCCCAGAATTCCCTAGCCAGCCATGCTGCCTGGGGCATTCTGGAAGTTGAAGTCCACTCATCTTAAAATTCCTGGGGTTGAGAATCATCGCTAGACTATAGGTAGTCCTCAAATTAGGACCGCAATTGAGCGCAAGTTTCTGTTGCTAAGTGAGTCGTTCGTTAAGTGAAATTCGCCCCATCTTACAACCTTTCTTGCCACGGTGAATCACTCCAGTGGTTAAGTTAGTGACGCAGTTGTTAAGTGAATCCCCATTGAGTTTGCTGGTCAGAAGGTCACAAAAGGGGATCAGTTTGCCAAGCATCTGAATTTTGATCACATGACCATGGGGATGCCGCAATGGTCGTAAGTGTGAAAAACAGTTGTAAGTCATTTTTTTTTTGTAAACTGCGAACAGTCTCTAAATGAACTGCTGTAAGTCAAGGATTACCTGTATTAAATACTGTCAACACTTTGAAGTAACCTAAATCAGGAAATAAGACACCACAAGTATCCCAGGAATGCTGCTTTATTGTTATAGGGGATAATAACCGAGTCTTGAAACCTAACCAAACTACGTCAAAGTGCAGCTATTGAGAGTGTTACTCTTCAACTTTCCAGTTTTCCAAAACTGAGTTTATCCCCTTAATGGTTCCTGTCTTCTCCACATTCCTTTACAATTCCACACTCCCTCCCCCCACCATTAAAAATTGTAAAAAAGAGAAGAGAAAAAAGAAAAGAAGGAAAAAAGAAAAGAATTGGAAGAGACCATGGAGGGCTATTATTCTTTGACTTACCTGTTTAAGCATTTTTAAAATCTTTATTGAACAAATACACAAACACAAACACAAACAAATAAACATTACAGATTGAACAGGGTACAGTTATCCTCACTTCCATCTTTATCCTTACATCGCTAACTCCAAAAATGATATTATATACTTTCCCTCTAGGTATTTAAATATTTGATTTGGTCATTCAATATTTTCGTGGATCTTCCTCGCCTCTAGCCAACCATAAAATTTGTCCCCTATTTTGTAGTAGTTTGTATCTTCCTTGTTTTTAAGTTCTTTTGTTAGTTTGTCCAATTCAGCACATAATATAATTTTCCTCAGTATTTCAACTTCATTTGGTGTATCTTTGTTTTTCCACTTTTGTGCGTACGCCAACCTTGCTGCAGTGGTTACATGAATCATTAAATACATGCTGGTTAAGCATTTTAGGTGGTTAAGCCATAACAGGGTTGATTAGGTTTTGCCTTAATTTCTGAGAAATCCAACCACTGAATTTCATAAATCTCGATTTAGGGTTTAGGACTGTAATCGTGAACCTATGGCACGCGTGCCACGGGTGGCACACAGAGCCATTTGTACGGGCATGCGAGCCCCAGCCAAATTTACCTGCACTGCACATGCGCACGCCTCCCAGCTGATTTTCTGCCTGTTTGAGGCCTTTTCGCCCTCCTGGAGGTTCGAGGGAAGCCTTTGCAGCCCGGGAGGCCGAAAAATGGGCCTTCTGGAAATACCAGTTGCCTCCTTTAAAAAAAGCAGCTTTGGGACACTACAAATGTTTGTTAAACAAATACTTCAGCTTCAGAATTCCCTATTCAGCTGTGCTAGCTGGGGAATTCTGGGAATTGAAGTCCAGGTATCTTAAAGTTGCCAAGGTTGGTGAACATTGCATTTTAATTTGCCTCCAGATGGATGATTTAGAAGTCCTGCATCCAGAAACTGGATGCAGGTAAGACAGAATTTGTAGCCCTGCCATCCTTTTCTACAGATTGCACTTGGCAAAGGCCCCTTCTGTCTTCTATATCAGGGGTCTCCAAGCTTGGCAACTTTAAGACTTGTGGACTTCAACTCCCAGAAGTCCTCAACTGGCTGGGGAATTCTAGGAGTTGTAGTCCACAAGTCTTCAGGGGTCTCCAAATTTGGCAACTTTAAGACTTGTGGACTTCAACTCCCAGAAGTCCTCAGCCAGCTGGGGAATTCTAGGAGTTGTAATAACAAATAATCAGAGTTGGAAGAGACCTTAAAGGTCATCTAGTCGAACCCCCCACCCCACCCAAGCGGGAGACCCTGCACCATTTCTGACAAATGGCAGTCCAGTCTCTTCCTGAAAGTCTCAAGTGATGGCAACTTTAACATTTGTGGACTTCAACTCCAGAAGTCCTCAGCCAGTTGGGGAATTCTAGGAGTTGTTAGTCTACCAGTCTTAAACTTGCTAAGTTTGGAGCCTCCTGTTCTATGTAACGATTGGAGGCACAGCTCAGCCTGGTCTCATTTTTCTCCATCCCCCTGGTTAGGACAGAATTGTTTCCTCCCACCTGTGCAGTATTTTTATGGGATATCTGCCTGGAAAAATGGAAAGTTTGAAAGGCACTGAGTGTACAAATGAAGGATCATGGGGGGAGATCAAACATTTCTAACCAGCAGGGCTCCTGGTCTGCTCAGATTAAACCTGACAAGCTCCTGTTGTTCCCAGACAGTGATTGGGACTGCTTAAAGCAGCCCAGATTTGCTGGATCAATTCAGCGTGACTCAGATTTCTGCCCTGGATGGATTCGTTCGCATTTGGTGGCCTTGGGCACACAGACAAGTGGACCAGGGAGCTGGGAAGCAGCTGTTCACCTCTTTCCCCAATTGTGGGTTTATTTACAGGCCATCCTCAACTTAAAACTAATAGTGACCAACATTACAATGGCACTGAAAAAAAGGGAGATATTCACATTTCACATAGTTCACATTTTCTCACCTTTACAACTGTGGCAGCATCCCCATGATTATGGGGTCAAAAAAAAACCCTGGCAGGCACAGGTAGTCCTTGACTTACGACCACAGTTGAGCCCACATTTCCTGCTGCTAAGCGAGACCTTGGTTAAGGGAGCTGCGCCCCATTTTATGACCTTTCTGGCCACCGTTGTTAAGTGAATCACCGCACCTTTTTAAAGTTAGAGACACCATTGTGACGGGAATCCCCATTGACTTCGCTTGTCAGAAGGTCGCAGAAAAGGGGGTCATGTCACCCCGGGACACTACGACAGTCATAAATATGAGGCGGTTGCCAAGCATGTGAGTTTTGATCATGTGACCATGGGGGATGCTGCAGCGGTCGTAAGTGTGAAAAATGGCCATATAAGTCACTTTTTTCAGCGCTGCTGTAACTTCGAACAGTCACTACATGAACTGTTGTAAGTTGAGTGGGAGACTGTGAGTTCCAATCCTGCCTTAGCCATGAAAGCCAGCTGAGTGATCTTGGGCCAGTCACTCCCTCTCAGCCCTGCTCACCTTAAGTAAAGGTAAAAGTTGCCCTTCTTGCACATACGTGCTAGTCGTTTCCGGCTCTAGTGGGTGGTGCTCATCTCTGTTTCAAAGCCGAAGAGCCAGTGTTGTCCACAGACGTCTCCGTGGTCATGTGGCCAGCATGACTAAACGCCCGAAGGCGCATGGAACGCTGTTCCCTTCCCACCAAAGTGGTCTCTATTTTTCTACTTGCATTTTTTACATGCTTTTGAACTGCTAGGTTGGCAGAAGCTGGGACAAGTAATGGGAGCTCACTCCATTACGCGGCGCTAGGGATTCAAACCTCCGAACTGCCGACCTTTCTGATCGACAAAGCTCAGCGTCTTAGCCACTGAGCCACCGCGTGCCACTCCTGCTCACCTTACAGGGTTGTTATTGTGGGGAAAATAGGAGGGACAGTGTGTGTTGGATATGTTCGCCACCTTGAGTTGTTTATAAAAATAAGGAAGGTGCTGTACAAATAAATAAATAAAATCAAAACGAAAATTCTGCACGGCTACGTTTTAGCGGCTTCCTTTGCCAGATCTTGAAATCCGGATTCTGAATGAATGGCAATTGGATCATGGTTAGCTAGCTTGGCAAAAAACATGAATGGGCATTCATTCTCTCTCTTTTTTAAAAAAAATAAATTTTATTAATTACACATTAAAACATTGGACACAATGGAACTGTCCTGGCATCGTCCTTCCCTTACATGCTAAAGTATCAAATAAATATCACATATACGTTGCTACCTTTATACAGTTAGTCTATCCAGAATATACATTTATAAAGACATCATAATCTCATCTGTAATTATTAATTTTTTTACTTTTGTCTTATCTATTCTATTCAGTTATGATTACATACATAACCTCAACTCTCCTTTCTATGAATCCTAGTTATTTTTTTTATTCTGGATCCCTCCTCTCAATTCCAACCACTGATAAAATTTATTCCATATCTCATGATATTCTGTCTCGCCTTTATTTTTCATTCCCAACGTACATCTGTCCATTTCTGCACACATCAATTTTTTTTTTTTTATTACATTTATATGCCACCCTTCTCCGAAGACTCAGGGCTTACAATTTTGAGCACAACCCAATGCGCCAGCAATAGCCTTCATTCCATTGTATATGCCTGCTTATTACTAAGCGGCATTTTTACAAAGTCAGCTTATTGCCCCCAACAATCTTGGGTCCTCAATTTACCTACCCCGAGAGGATGGAAGGCTGAGTCAACCTTGAGCCTGGTGGGATTCGAGCCTACAGTAATTGTAGACAGCTGGATCTTAAGAGCAGGCATTTAACAACCTGAGCCACCAAGGACTCTTTTTATCACTTCACATTCTAAGGGAATATTTCTATTTTTCCATTTGGCATTCATTCTCTCTTGCTCCCCGAGTGCATCCATGGGTTATGTGTTCACACAAGTTTACTAGGTCTGTGCAAAATCTCCTGGCTGTGTTCACAAGAAATGAAGGGCCAGCATGGGGCAGCTATGAAGGTGTTGGAGTCAGGTCCTAATCTCCTTAGTACAGTGGTGGGATTCAAATGTTTTTATTACCGGTTCTGTGGGCGTGGCTTGGTGGCCAGGCAGGGGAAGGACACTGTAAAATCCCCATTCCCTCCCCACCCCACTAACCTGCTTCCCAGCTCCGTTCTCCTGTGCAGGGCAACCAAAGAAGACCCAGCCAATCAGTTGGGACTCGGGAGGCAGAGAAGAGATGGGGGCAGGGCCAGTCAGAGGTGGGATTTGCCAGTTCTCCGAACCACTCAAAATTTCCGCTATTGGTTCTCCAAGCTACTCAAAATGTCCACTACCGGTTCTCCAGAACTGGTCAGAACCTGCTGAATACCACCTCTGGAAGTGGGAATAGAACTCCTTTAGCATCAGAGCGTGTTAATAATAATATATATGAAATACTAATGTTCTGATGGTCATTTCGAAAAATTCTTTCTTAGTGAGCACCTAGAAGCCAAGAGGAACATGTGTGCCAAATTTCAAGTTTGTAGACTTTATGGTTCTGGAGATTTTGTGATGATGCGTGAGTGGTATTTCACTTTTATATATATATTGAGTTCCCCAGCTAAACGTGAAATGCAGATGTAACACATAAACAAGGATGTTATACTTCATCCAACATCATAGGTTCAGAGACATATAGTTAGGTCAGGAGCAGGCAACCAGTGTCTTCTAGTCTAGATGTTTTAAACTACAATGCCCATCAGCTCAAGCTCCTTGGTCAATCTTTATTGCAGAGGATGCCTTGGGCTTTAAGACTGAGACTTCCGTTCCCAGAATTCCTCAGCCCTCATGGCAGGCTGAAGAATTCTGGGAACGGAAGTCTGCCAGTCTTAAAGTTACCAAGTTTCAAGATCCCTGCTTTACAGGAAAGAAACCTTGTAAATAATTGGCCAGCCTAAGACCTTCAGTCCTCTTGAAAGATCACTTTAGAGGAAATAAAATTCCTGCTTTTGGATGTGTCGAGCCTTCGTGAGGTGCCGACAAAACAGGGCTCCCGCTGGGGTTTGCCTGCCAAGGAAAAAAAAATAACAAAGCTTCATTTGGAGCCTTAAAGTCAAAAATTTATTGAACCATAAATGAAAAAGAAGGGACTGGATCTACAGAGCTCTCAAAATTCCCTGTCCAAGTTAATGCAAGCCAAACATAGCAGGTGGGGTTAATACCCTCTTAGATCATCTCCTGACCTGGTTAAGCCTATTCTGTACAATTCATTAGATTTTTTTAATTATAATTTTATTGAAGGTTTTGTTTAAAGGAGATAAAACTTAATGCAGGCTGAAGTGAGAAGGAAATCAAAGAGAAAGCTGAAACTGCAAGAAAGGGAGGGCGAGGAAAAAGAAACCAGAAAAGAAAGAAAAAGATAGAAACAAACAGCTTTCAACCTTTACTGCAGTTATAGGTACAACTATAAATTTACCTCTGCCTCTAAGATTACAAGCTAACTTTCCTTTCTATAATCCTGTCTAAGCATTAAAATGATAAATTGTAAATTCCTTTTTTTTGGGTTATTGTTGTTTTGGACAAAAGTCTACGATAGGTTTCCAGACAGCAATAAACAGAGATAGAGTCTTTTATCCGTCAAAGAAGATAATTTAAGCCATTTCAGCAAGTTTGATCATCATCATTCTTCCTTTGTGGGTAGTGCTAAATCTTTCCATTTTGGGCGCAATAATCTCGCTGCAGTTTATCATGTAGAAAAACAAAGTCTCGTGTCTTTTTTCCCCTCACAATTGTTTGTCCATTAACCTCCAATCTCACGTCTCTATTACGGCCTGAATCGGGGTTTTCCAAGTGTGAAACTGGGCCAATCCTGATTGTCTCCATGCAGGTGCCTCAACTTGGCAACTTTAAGACTTGTGGACTTCAACTCCCAGAATTCCCCAGCCAGCCACACTGGCTGGGGCATTGGGAGTTGAAGTCCACAAGTCTTAAAGTTGCCATGCTTGGACGCCCTGCCATAGATGGACCCAAACAGTGTTTTATCACCTCACAGCCCTTTTGTTGAGCTTTGCACGTTCTTTTCGACTGCAGAAAGCAGATTCCAGATTTATTAAATCTACACTCCTTGATTTACAACCTCTTGACTTACAACCATTCGCTTACTGACTTGGAAGTTATGATGCCCCAAAGTGATTTAGAACTGGTCCTCACACTTACGATCGCCGCAACATTCCCATGGTCACATGATCAAAATTAGGACGCTTGGCAATTAGCATGTATTTACAGTGGTTACAGCATCCTACAGTTGTCTGATCACCACCAGAGGTGGTGTTCAGCAGGTTCTGACCAGTTCTGGAGAACCAACCGGGGTTTTGAGTAGTTCAGAGAACCGCAAATACCGCCTCTGACTGGCCCCGCCCCATCTATTCTCTCTCTCGCCTGAGTCCCATCTGATTGGCTGGGTCTTCTTTGGTTGCTCTGCACAGGAGAAGGGAGCTGGAAAGCAGGTTAGTGGGGTGGGAGGGAATGGGATTTTGCAGTTCCTCCTTCCACCAAGCCACACCCACAGAATTGGCTTGAATCCCACCACTGATCACCATCTATAACATTCCCAACGGGACTCCTCTCTACCCAAATTTTTAAAGTGGCCTTACCAGTGGTGGGATTCAATTTTTTTACTATTGGTTCTGTGGGTGGCTTGGTGGTTGTGGCAGGGAAGGATACTGTAAAATCTCCTGTCAGAGGTGGTATTTGCCGGTTCTCCTCGAACTACTCAAAATTTCTGCTAATGTTCTCTAGAACTGGTCAGAACCTACTGAATACCAGCTCTGGGTCGGATATGGCCCAGTGTTGTGAGTTTCCCACAAAGGTGCAAAAAATTTCCATTACAGAATGTTCCAATCCAAAATCAAAGCTTGGCAACTTGAAGAGTTGTGGACTTCAAGTCCAGAATTCCCCAGCCAACATGGCTGGATGGGGAATTCTGGGAATTGAAGTCCACAGGCTGCTAAAGTTGCCAAATATGGACAACCCTGGCCTAAATCTTATTCCCAACACCCCCACACTCAAATACACCCCTACACACTCCTCTACGCCTGAACTTTATGTTTGCATTTTGCTTTTCCTTCAGCTTCAGGAGCTTGATTCAGCCAGACGTGTATTCCCAGCCTCCTCCTTAGGCTGAAGGCCAGCCACCCCACCCACTCACCGCCATGCTGCTTTCTCCACTGAGGTCAGCAATTCCCAAATTCTCGCAATGTTGTTTCTGCGTTGCTGGAAAACAAGCTAATGGCTTCATTGCAAAGCCAGCGGGCTGTTGAAATCAAAGTCCACCCTGAGGAGGACACAGATCGTTGTGGGTCAAGAAAGGAAATATACAAACACTGGAATCAGCAGCGATCTGGGGTCCTCCTAGACCTCACAACAGAGAATGCAGGCATGGATGGGACGGGTATCCCAGATTGTTTCCACCTGGGAGGCTTTTAAGAAGAAACTGGATGGCCATTGTCTGGAATGTCATAGGGCCGTGATGGCGAACCTATGCCACGTGTGCTGGAAGTGGCATGCAGAGCCATTTCCTCCGGCATGCAAGAGCCTCACTGCACATGCAGGTGCGCCGCTGCCTGACAGCTGATTGTTGGGTATCTGGTGTGCATGCGCGGTGGGGGCGTGGGAGATGCACGTGCATGCGCAGAGATGCACATGTGCAGAGACGCGCAGCACACAGGAGTGATTGTGTGCGCATGCACAGGTGTGCGGCATGTGGGGCGTGATTGCATGTGCAGATGCGCGACGTGCGGCAAGGGGATCGCATGCGTAGGCAGGGTGTGTGTTGGGGCCAGCACACATTGCCTTCTTGGTGCTGGCACGCGAGTATGAGTGCACGGGCGCACGCGCAGTCCTGGCACAGGAGCCAAAAAAGGTTTGGCACCACTGTCATAGGTTGTCTTACATGAGCAGGGGGTTGGACTAGAAGACCTCCAAGGTCCCTTCCAACTCTGTTATTCTGTATTCCGAGCCTCAGGGATTCAGAGGTCAAACTGGTCCCCCCGATTGTGGGGTGTTCTTCTTAGGTACTGGTAATCCTCAATTTACAACTGCAAAAGCGCTTATATTGCTAAGGGAAGCATTAGTTCAGTGAGTTTTGCCCCATTTTTACAACCTTTCCTGCCACGGTTGTTAAGTGAATCACTGCAGTCGTTAAGTTAGCAAGACGGTTGTTAAGCGAATCTGGCTTCCCCGTGGACTTGGCTTGTTAGGTAACGGTAAAGTTTCCCCTCCTTGCACATACGTGCTAGTCATTTCCGCTTCTAGGGGGCCGTGCTCATCTCCGTTACAAAGCCGAAGAGCCAGCGCTATCTGAAGACGTCTCCGTGGTCATGTGGGAGGCATGACTAAATGCCTTGGAAGGCGCACAGAACTCTGTTACCTTCCCACCAAAGTGGTCCCTATTTTTCTACTTGCATTTTTTACATGCTTTCGAACTGCTAGGTTGGCAGAAGCTGGGACAAGTAACGGAGCTCACTCCATTTCGCGGCGCTGGGGATTCAAACTGCCGAACTGCCAACCTTTTTGATCGACAAGCTCAGCTTGTTTTTCGTTTTTCTTTGCTTGTTAGAAGGTCTTAAAAGGATGCTACCAGCGGTCATAAAGACAAGTCAGTTGCCAAGCATCTGAATTTTGATCACGTGATACTGGAGATACTGCAACGGTTGTCAGTCGCTTTCCTCAGTGCCATTGTAACTCTGAACGGTCACTAAATGAACTGTTGTAAGTTGAGGACTACCTGTATTCTGGCGGGGGAGTTCTGTGGCCGTACTCGTTCTTTGAAAACCAGATCAGTGTTTAAAAAAAAAATAGCTTCCCCCCCCCCCAAAAAGCCTGCCTTGGTTGCACCCTGTGTTTATACGTGATGAAGGAGGGACGATTCTGCCATTTGAGTAGCTCATTGAATCATATAAAATCATTGGATCATAGAGTTGGAAGAGAATATTTCGGCCTTCTAAGTTCACCTCCGGCTCTGAATGAGATGCAAAGACAGAAAGTCCTTGAGTTACAACTATTAGTTTAGTGGACGTCCCTTCCAACTGTGATATTCTATGTTTTATGTTGAATGTACTGTAAAAAGAAAATGAAAAAAATGCGCCAATTAATATCAAAGTAATAGTTACATAATAGTTTCAATCTTTAACTTATTACTTGATATTAAAATCTCCATTATTTTATTTAAGGTATGTAAGGATACATGTATGTATGTATGTATGTTTATATGTTTATATTTCAATAGAATAGAATAGGTATAGGAATAGAATTGTGAATGGGAATGGGAATGGAATGGAATGGAATGGAATAGAATAGAATAGAATAGAATAGAATAGAATAGAATAGGAGTAGAGTAGAGTAGAGTAGAATAGAATAGAATAGAATAGAATAGAATAGAATAAAATATGGAAATAAAATAGAATAAAATATAGAACGGAATAGAATAGAGTAGAATTCTTTATTGGCCAAATGTGATTGGACACACAAGGAATTTGTCTTGGTGCAAATGCTCTCAGTGTACATAAAAAGAAAAAATACATTCATCAAGAATCATCAGGTACAACACTTAATAATAGTCATAGGATACAATAAGCCATCAAATCATACTAGGAAACAGTCAATATAAATCGTTAGGATACAAGCGACAAAGTTACAGTCATACAGCCATAAGTGGGAGGAGATGGGTGAAAGGAAGGATGTGAGGATTAATAGCAATAGTAAATAAAACAAAATAATAAATAATAAATAAATAGTAAAGTAAATAGATAAAATTTCTATAAAAGGAAATAAAAAAATAGATGTAGCAAATTTAACAAAAAAAAATTCCTAAAAGGGTGTTTATAGACTGAAGATGAGAGGACTCATATTCTAGTAGGAAGAAAGAGCCAGTAAAAGAATACAGAATGGACAAAATATGAGGCAAAATTAGCTTGTGTTTCCCAGCTATTAGAAGTAGATTGAAAATAAAAGATTGTAAGGTGGGGGGGCGGGGGATAAATCACTGATGCCTGCAACATCCTGGCACACATAATTTCTGAAAACACAACCCCTGTTTCAGGCGCTGGTTTGTCTTCTGCCCTGGGTGAAGGACACCATGTCCTGGCAAAGCAGCCA